>JACSYO010000365.1:625000-1047500 GCA_016806645.1 Ophiodon elongatus
TCTTTCTGTGGTGTTGACTCTGCAGAGCTCCCACTTACACTGTGTTCATTTCCTCTAAATGCTTCACGTTGAGCCACTGGCTCCCAATTTATGTAATGAAGGTTTAATAGCCAATTGGAACATCCAATATCGTTAACAGCGAGCGTTAGTCTCATCCAGATTTTTTTTTTCTTTCTTCTTTGATAACTAGAGGTGCGAATGCTTGATAGGTAGAATGTGTGATTAGCACCTGCTGTTTGATGCATGTCCCGTCTCCTCTGGAGCAAGAAACCACATTTTAACAGTGCTGTTGTTTGATGAACTTTCATGTCTTCTGCTTGTACAATTATTACTATTTGTTAAACACTTTGAAACACTTTTGACCTTTTTTTCTTTTTTTTTTTCATCATCCAGCATGTTGTACAAAGTGTGTACCGATAGCTATTTTTGGATACTGCGGGGTCACCGTGGCTCTGACACCTCGTACTACTGGCTGCTTGTCACGTTAGTGATGCAAGGGTTGAAATTTATTGTACTGGACTTGTTGTTAGTCACAAAAATAAGAGCAACGTCAATCTAAAATGGAGACGTTGGACTGAGAAAACGGGAGCACAGTTGTGTTAAATTTTTGAAGTAGCTGTGAAGAAAATGGTCGTCTGTATCTCTGTTGTCTTGTGTGATTTCTGCAAGTTTTATTTATTTATTGCAACATTTACTTGCTTGCATGTTTGATCTGATTGGAGCCCTCCACTGGTGTCATTTACCGTGGCCTTAAAAACTGCTAACAGATATCACAGAATTGAAATCAAAGTACTTCTTTTTTTTTTTTTTTTTTTTCTTTTTTCTTTTTTTCTCCGGTGACTTGATGAAGATTATTTCTGACAGCTGCAATAACATGAAAATATAGATGGGACGTTATTCAGTTGTTTACCGCATTCGGTTCATGCATGGACATGGACGAGATTCCAACAACAATATCGGAGAGGTATATTCACTCTAACAATCACACTGCAGAAAACAACACCACTCAAAGTATATTTGCTTTTTCCATTATGCCCTCTAATGCATACTGACAGATTGTTCTTATTTGCATTGACATTTACGTGTTCGCAATGATTACCAGCAACTGATTGGGAAAAAGACAGAAAGCATGATTGAGGCGGAAATACACTATCAACATAAACAACTAAATTAGCAGGAGAAAACATTAATAAAATTGTTTTCTGGTCTTTGTGTGGAACCCACAATATTTACATAAATACAATCAGCATATTTTTACGGTTGGCTTGAGAGATTCCTTTCCATGTAAGCTGCTATGCATATAATATGAGTATTGCAAGCCTATAAATGCTTCCCTAAATGCTCCCGTAATGACCTCGGTGTAGGTCTGTTCATTGGAGCATTATCAGTCTTGCTTCAAGGATATGTTTGCTGGAATAATGCCTGTCAACGTCTCAAGTTTGAAGTGTCTTGAATCCATTTTCATCCAAATAATCTGACATCGTTCGAGACCGACAGCCGGTCTCTCTTTTTTTTTTTTTTTTTTTTTTTGTTCTCTTCTTTTTGTTGTTGTTGTTGTTGTTGTTGTCCTCGTCTGGTCACGTGATCACCCCGTGGGGAGGTACGGGGTGTCACTGTGGTAGTTGTAATCTGGACACACCTTCTGCACCAGCTTGTAGTCGGTGCTGTAGAAGGTGATGAAGATGCAGATGACTTTAAAGGGCTTGGAGCACAGCCAGGACACGTGGCTCTGGGTCTGCTCCTGCGAGCAGCTCTGCGAGGGGTCGTGGGCACACAGCGAGTTCCTGGTGCCCTTCTCCACCTTCTCGTACTCCACCCTGCAGTTGAACAGCTTGTTGTCCTTGGTCTCCAGAGCCGTCTGCTGCTGCTGCTGCTGCTGCTGCTGCTGCTGCTGCTGCTGGTGGTGATGGTGGTTGTGGTTGTGGCTGTGGTATTGCTGATGCTGCTGGACCTGGAACTCCACGGCTTTGGTTGGTGGAACGAGTCCCACGGAGACGTTGCCCTGGCCGGTCGAGTTGTGGCGGAAGTAGACGCTGAACGTCCCGTTACCGTGATCCACGATTTTACCAGTGATGAGGAGGTTGAGCTTCACCGTCTTGATGTTGGAATGGAAGTCGCCCCAACCGAACATCTTCTTGAACTTGCCGGTCTTGACGATGGGCCTCCTCTTTGTCCTGGATCGAGCGTCGCGGGGGTTCGAAGCGTTGTAAAGCCAGTTCCACTGCTCCTGTTTAGAGAAGGAGTCGGCCTCGTCGTAGTTCAGATCCAGGGAGGTGAAGTTCTCCTTGCCGTAGAGGGTCTGGGACAGCAGACGGCTGATGGAGACGGCCTTGCTGCTTTCAGTCCAGTAGGTCTTCACTCTGGATTTTGAGCGCTCTCTCAAGTCTGAATGTCCCGGACTCGGTGAATCAGCACTGGTAATCTGAAAGAACAAACGAAACACGATCACCATTACTGAAACATTTCAACTGGTAACCACTCAAGAGAGCTCATACCTCCGACAAGGCTGCAGAAAATGTTCTCGAAATTGACTCTGAAACTGCATAAAATTACAAAGTGACAGACACGAGGCGGATACAGATTCTGCCAGGGTTTATTAGGGCTTTGTATCACGATGGAATGTGAAGGGGATTGGTGAGGAATGTGGAAAGCGTTTTCTGTGATTAAAACAAAGTTGGAATCTCTCTACAAAACCATTTAAACCTCCAAATAATTAGAGGATTTTGCAGCATCACGTAAATTTCACACCTTTCACCAAATTGGTTCCAGATCAGGAAATCAAAGTGATCTTCATTTAGCGAGCCAGGAAATATAAGAATATTGCCACCGAGTGGTGGATGTGGCGTGTCTGACTTTCATGCGATGGATCGGAGATGCGTCTTGTTGCAGTTGCAACAATTGCCGTTGGTGTGTCTTTCCTCAACCTTACGTAATCCAGGGTTTCGCAGAATTGGCCAAATCTCGGGCGTTCTGTCTGGCATCAGCGTTGGGTAGACGCATGCAGGCCGAGCGCTCTGTGGGGAAATCTGTGGACGTGTTTGTGGGAAATCCTGCTGACTAACAAACAAACGAGACCAAAGCCGATCGCCCATTGCTGCAGTTCTAAAACACCAACCGGCTGCACCCGTCCACGAGTCTCAGCACCTCTGATATATGGCGTTCACGCTGTAACCAACTCTCGCAGTGTGTGAAACTCCTTGCGCCGGTTCGTCCTAATCAAGATTTAAGGGTATTCCGGCCATCCATCGAGATGAATGAAGCGCTTCTAAGGGTGCAGACATGATGCAACAGCAGACTATTACCCGCTGAATGTGGCCTGAATGGATGATTGATGATTCATTCCGTGTCTCTCCTCTAACAATCACGCAGATGGGAGAGCGAAGACTCCCCACCGCGGCCCGTGACAGTGATGCCCAAACCCCGGCCGAGGAACGTGACAGCAGATCTATCTGGTCGGAGCGTTTACATTTTGTACCTTCGCCCCGCGATCGATACTCTGAAAATAAGGTCTTCTCTCATTCAGAAAGTTCACTGGATGACATTGTAGCACTGTAGGCCAGAGAGTGTGAGGAGCTCTCGCACAGAAAAAAAAAAAAAAAAAATCAAAAAATGTTGCAGGAGTTGCGATCGCCCTCTGAAGTGTGCGTTCATTTTGTGCACTCGGCTCCAGAGTGGAGGAGTTTTGAAAAGATCGCCCCCGGTTGTTTTTTGAAGAGGCCTCCGTGATAAACGACCTGATGTGGATCAACCGTTAGTGGTGTTGCGGAGACTTTGGCTTAGTAGCTGTAGCATCTCTCTCTCTCTCTCTCTCTCTCTCTCTCTCTCTCTCTCTCTCTCTCTCTCTCTCTCTCTCTCTCTCTCTCTCTCTCTCTCTCTCTCCCTCCCTCCCTCCCTCTCTGGTTAGACAGACATAACTTGAGCAATTTTCATCGAAGCCTTTTCAAAACGTTTGGAGATATTTGCAGCAGGCTGGTTTTATAAAAAGGAAGAAGGAAAAAAAAAAAAAGAAAGCTGCAGGACTTTCAGCTGCAGAATGATTGTCGTGACAAGGTGGAGAGAAATATGAATTCCAGCAGTTTCCTTGCGCAGTGGGGCAGTTAAACGGTATTAATGAACACCTCCTTTTGTCTTCCATTGCTGGAAACAAAAGTCTGTCATGTTGGCCTCACTGGTGATGTATTGTAAAAAGATAAAGTCAGCGCGAGGATGAGGGAGGCTTCCTATTCAGGATTTATCTGCATCATTATAGTCAAACATAAAGCTCCTAAGGATGTAAAAGTTCAGTGAATTAGTATCGTATAGAATATCAGCCAAGCAGCTATAAAGTCGATGATGACATTATACTTAACAGGGTTTCAGTCTCTTGGGTTCAATAATATTTCAGGTTTCAGCTTGTTTCAGTTTTTTTACGTGGATTTTTAAAAGGGAAAATGGTAAAAGAATTTTAGGTTAATACAGCAGTTAATTTAAAGGAGACATATGCTGATTTTCAGGTTCATACTTTAATATTTTGGGTCACTTACTGGAACATGCTTACGTGATTTTTCTCATACCGTCTGTCTGAACATACCCGTAATTCATTCTCGCTCTGTTTTTTCCGCGCTCTTCGATGGAATTGCGTTGCTAGGCAACGGCTTGGGTCCGTGTTTACTTCCTGTCAGTGGATGTCGCTCACGTACACCGCAACCGTGAACGAACCGGAACACGCGAGACGGCGTATTTGCTGTTTAGTTTGCGTCGTCACAACCGAACGTTGATCCTAACTCATTTTAAAGTTAGGATCAACTCGTTTTAAAGGCACAGATGCTGAATACGGGTGGTGTGTATATGATACTTTCCCTTATATTAATAAATCCCTTTATCATTTAAAAACAAAATGACAAAACATCAACATAACCGCAGGTGTTCATACACATTGTGTGTTGATCAAAAATATGTGAAGAAAACTAGTGACTCTCTTTTCCAAACACAAGTACAGGTTTTGGTTAACTGGATTTCTAACACTTGATCACTTGCGAGTTGAAACAATTCAGTTTTAGATTATTTGCAATAATCGTCTAAATTATCTTTGACCCCCCCCCACCCCCACCCCCCCCAATCCGGACTGTAAGCCCCATTTAATTTTCATGAACAGTCTCAACGGAGTCCTGAAACCAGATCGAGGGATATTAGGAAACTGCTTTGAGCGACTTTAAGTGACTGTCAGGCTAACGTGTGTGTGTGTGTGTGTGTGTGTGTGTGTGTGTGTGTGTGTGTGTGTGTGTGTGTGTGTGTGTGTGTGTGTGTGTGTGGGGATACAACATTTCGAGATGTAGATGGTAAATAATATTTCCTAAACAATGCAGATCAGAGGAGATTTAAGACTCAAAAAGTTTTATAATTTTGCTTTCAGGAAATTAGATTGCCTCCGACGGTGTGTTTTGAAAAGCACCATCATTTTCTGCGACTTCATGTTATGAATAATTTTGGAACAGAAGATGTCACTGGATTTCTTTTTTCTTTTTTTGGGGAGAAAGGGGATTTCTTCACTATTTCCTTCCAAGATTATCTGAAGTGCGTGCCCAGTCATCATCAGACCCGAAGTCCTTGTTGTTGTGGAGGGAACTCGCTCTGTTGTCACCGGCGTTATGTATGGTCCCCAAACTGTGACATGCAATTAGCTTTCATCTAAAGCACCTGACAGTCTCTGGATTAGAGCACTCAGAGGCACATTCACAGAGACCCCACTTCACGGATTAGAGTCCAACCTGTAATCCAGCCCGGGGAGATTAGGCAGATCAGAGGCAGTCCTGACTAAAGCAAGGTTTATATCCAGAACACCCCGACTGATTGCACCAACACTCAGAGGGCCAAGATTTACCTCTCACCGGCTTCAAAAACATGCAACCCCGGCACAAAGGGGGGGGAGGGAGGAAAGAAGGAAGGAAGGAAGGAAGGAAGGAGAGAGAGAGAGAGAGAGAGAGAGAGAGAGAGAGATGCATGAATGAATGTGCCTGAAAGAGATACTGCAGAGAGAAAAGAGGGAAAGTGCTGCTGGATAAAGGACAGGAGAAAAACAAACATGGCAGCATAAAGGTCAACAGTCACACTGTGATGACTTTGGGTGAAACAGATATTGGTTTTTCAATAATGGGTTTTTGTTAAATATCAAACTATATCTTCCACAGCTTCAAGTTAGGTTCATTTTGCACTTAGATAGCTTTAATCAACTGTATATATTTTATTATTTTTCATTTCTTTTGTTATTCCGGACGTACTTTTTGGTTCGTGGTCCCTTAGAACAACGCGAAACCTTCTCTTGAGCGTTTGTCACAGGTTGTGTGTGTTCAGTTCAACCAAGGAGTGACAGATTGTTCCATTTAAATACGTTTTAAAGTCCAGAGAAGCTCAAACATTCCAACATTTCACAAGATTAGAGGAAAATCTGATAAAAAAAGAAAAAAGAATATAAATGTATTAACTTTTTTCTTGTTTTTAATCTCCTTACTACAAATTGTAAATATTTTTTTGTAGAACGTTTATTTGCAAGAGTCACAAAAATAAATCTGTGCACTGTTTCATTGACATAGTGATGTTTTCATCTAAATGAGCTCTTCATCAGACGTACAGTGTTTGATGCTGCTTTTCTTTCTCACAGCAGCTTAAATATCTTTGAGTTTCGAACTGTGACAAAATAACAACCGTTTTCTCGCTACGGACCAAACCGTACAAAACTATTAATCGACATAATGATCTGCAGGTAAATCGATAATAAATTAAATCTGTAGTTGCGGCCCTGATAAAGACACGATCGCTGCCACCACTCAGGTGGTTTGTGATCTGCATGATTTATTAATAGTTAATCTATGTGACCGTCTGATACTCCACAAGGGGACAATGTATATAAAAGATAAAAAGCACTTAACGTTATACCACTGATGTTCCTACAATGTTGTGGTTATATCATGAGAGATTTCTTTGTATTTGTTTGAGCTCTGCTAACAGGATTATAGCGGGAAGAGCCATGTTGGAGAATGTCAGTTGTTGGCTCGTGTTGCAAAAAGCCAAAGCCACACAGTCCTGATGTGGCAGATTAGTGGAGTCTGTGACTGCTACACTCGTATTATAACAACTAAGGATGCGTTTTTTCTTCCTCAACTTTAACTTTTGATCACAATAATGTTATATTTATAAGACTATTTATGGAAACGTTACTTGTTTTCAGGGGTGTTCAAGATATTTGTTTGTATTTACTCCAGAGGTTTAGTATTACGCTTCCATACAGTTACATAAATACAGAGGACTCGTGAGGAAGATAAAGTAAATGTTCAAAATCAAAGCATCAGCGGCTGAGACAACCAGATTCAGTTTTCTCTATCGTATCGCTCCAGCTCCTATATTTCCCATAATTCAAACAAAAGCATCTTTCGACCCCCACCTAGTGTATCTAGCAAATGTCTTTTCAAACGCATGCTTAAAATCTGTGGAGTGCCGCTTTCATACAGAAAATACACACTAACTTACAGAAAGTCTTATCGGTCACATGCAGCGGAGGAAAAAATAAATTCAATTTGCAATATATATTAAATATATGGTCCCATTCAAAGACATTCAAACATATCTCCCAATCATATTTAGAGGCTTTCATTTCATGACTCGGAGTTATTCCAACTTTTCAACCTGCAGTTTGTTATATTCATGTCCTCCTCCCCCCCCCCCCCAAAAAAAACAGCCCATTTAACTCTCTGTTAATATTGTTCCCCTGGTTCGGTGTATGAGGCAGAATCCCTCTACAAGATAACACAAACAGCATCGGCATGCAGAAATCCTTTTAGGAAACGACTCTCCAGATTGCCAGATGCAGCGTATATAGGCAGGCTGTTGCACAAACCTAAATGCTATCTACTCTTGGCGAGGCTGTGATAAGGCGCAGGCGTCCGCTCTTTAAAAAACAGGAAGATAAACAACCCGCGGCTTCCCTCGGGGAGCTCGGAGGATATTCTATGGGCCGGACCCCCCGAGCGGCCAACAAATTCCACCTTTAATAGAACCGTCGGAGGAGCCAGATGACTCGGCGGAGGGCCGCACACAAAAACCTTGCGAGGAAGAATGAAAGTGTGTGTCAGTTTTCATTTACCTGAACGCTGCTGCGGCTGCTGGGGCTGCTGGGGCTGCGGCGTGGGGAGGATTTGTGAGTGCGACAGTTTCTAGTTTAAAAAAGAGAAGCGGGCCGAGAGCTGGATTTGGGCTGCCACTTTTGCAATCTTGATTGGATGGTGTGTGTGTGTGTGTGTGTGTGTGTGCTTGCGTGTGTGTGTGCATGTGTGTGTGTGTGCGTGTGTGTGTGCGTGTGTGTGTTCGGCTGCACCATTCAGATATTAATAGTCGTCGTCCTTCTTAATGGTTTGTGTGTGTGAACACACCACGCCGCCGCAAAAGTTTTTCGGATTTTTTTACCCCTTTTTTTTTTTTTTTTTATTTGCGTTTTTTAAACTGATGCTCTTCTCCAGAGAGCCTTAGAGAGCGCGAGGAGCTGTTAGGGGTTAGAGTCTCGGCTCAAGGACACGCGGCTGTTTGCGGGATCAAACCTGCTGTGACCTTTTCGGGGGCGTGAGATTGTCCCTCTCAACGTCTCGCGCCACCTCACAGCAAAAAGCATGTCTTAATCTAATTTATGACCTTCAGATGCCACGTGCTTCTACCGCAACACCCGAGATCAAGAAGAAAGAGTACACATATATATTGGTTTATGGATTATCGGCTCTAAGTCGGAGCCTGTGTTTGTAAGAAATGTTCCCTCCAGACAGGAAGGTAGTTTAAGAGCCCCTGGTGTGTTAAAGCCGTCTTTTAGACTATTTCTCCAGCTGTGCACTTGGGATGTGATTGTCGTCATAGTCATTTATAGTGAATTTAGCTTGTCTCGCCTTGTGAGGTCCCCCCGTAGTTGAGCTGATGGATCAACTAAGCGCATTTGACGCCCGCTAAGAGTTTAGGTCCACACTCTCCCAGTGATATCAAAGTGCTACCTGAGGGGGGTCAGAGATGATGACAAATCACAAAGTGTGTCAAGACATCACAGGCAGCTGGCGGTTGGAGCCGAGGTCCCATCAGCGCAGCTCCGCTTTGAGAGGCCAGGGCACAATTATCACCGTGACTTCTGAGGAGGATAAATACTAAACGCGGTCAGACTGCAGGATATTAGAGCAGGGGCAGTTTGAAGACTAAGAAGGGGGAGGAGGGGGGGAAGAGGGGGGAGGGGGGGTAGAGAGAGAGAGAGAGAGAGAGAGAGAGAGAGAGAGAGAGAGAGAGAGAGAGAGAGAGAGAAACTAGCCACCAGTTTTTCAACTTACCCAGAGGAAAAATGCATAATCATATTATTTCACACACGACTTGGTTCAAAGGCGGCCAAAATAAGTTTGTGAGGTTCCCATGGGTCTGTCAATCTGTTGAAGGAGCTGCAGGCGAAAGCTTAGGATGCACCGAGTACGAAACAATTATGATCATCCCATTAAAGCATAGCGAAGCAATTTGGAAGCCGAGTCTGGGAAGAAAAAAAATAAAAAAAACAACAAAAAAAAAAAACCACTCCCATCAAGTGATGCTGTGAGAGATCAGCTTCTCAGTAGCAGGATGCTGTTTGTACATGTAACTCACACGCTTCATGATTAATGTTTGTCTTTTATATTGAGACGATAAGGGAATCCATGTTTGTTAATGTTATTGCTCCTGCAATCGAGGAATCCTCGTTGTTCCTTCAAAAGCAGGAAGGCTTCGTAAAGTAAAGTGTAAAAAAAAAAAAAAAAAAAAAAAAAAAAAGTGGGGGGAGGAAATGATTAGTGTGCTTAGTCAGCTGTGAAATTGAGTTTATGGTTTTCAAGACGGTGAATTCAATTCGATAATGGGTATTAAGTTGTAGAGAATAATTAATAGTAATTGACTTCTTTCCATCACTATGCAAATTAAACACAGATAACACTACGGGAGCTTTTTAAGGCCAGTCAAGTTTGTGAGGATTAAGTTTATGGAATTTTTTTTATTTTTTTTGTTGGGAGAGAGGAGTGGCTCCTGTTCTGCTTTGATTGCTTTGTTGACAGATTTATCAGTGGGTGAGGGGTTACTGTCTTTCCGAGGATTAAAGGAATTGGGTTGTCACAAACTGTCTCGGAGCATTCTGGTATGTTTGTCATAATGGGCTCAGGCTGTTCTCCGCCGTACTGTCAAATATATTCCTATTGAAGTGTGTCTGTAAATGGGCGAGAGGAGGGGAAGACGCGAAGGAAGGATGGAAGGAAGGAAGGAAGGAAGGAATGGATAGTGCTGAGGGAGAAATATGCAGATTTGGATTTGGGAAGCCAGCGTTCACACTGACATTTTGTTAATTTGTGACGATATTAATGAGTCGATGCTCGGAGCAGTTAGAAATCTTTCTGGTTTTGTCATCGCAGGGCTCAACATTTAAGGAAGACATTTGAATGGCAAGCCTTTAATCTACTGTAACACAATTAAAACGAGTCAGAAATCAACTAAATTACATTTCGCTTTACATTTTTTTCTCCACTTTCACATCGTCGGACTGCAGCTGACACCACGCAGCAACGGATGCTGATCCAGATGTTGCTTGTTTTGGACACTGCGAGGTTGTCCCCGCAACTCACTTTATCGAAAGAATTCTGTTTGCGCACGTTCCCTCGATATTGCTGCGACCAGACATTAATCACATAAACTGTACAGATATAAAATGACAAGAAGAAGAAGAAGAAGGCAAAAAAAAAAAAAAAAAAAAAAAAAAAAAGGTAAAAAAAAAAAAAAAAAAAGCCATTGAACTCACCAGAGAGACGACTGACAGCAGCAGAGCGGCAGCCCACAGACATGTGGTCTTCACGCCTCCCTGTGGAGCGGCCCCCCTCATGTCAAACTGTCCTTGATCTTCTTTAGACGCCAGAAAATAAATGAAATAAAATCTCCCTTTTGACTGAGCCGGGGTCAGCTGCCGAACTTGCGGGAGAAATACAGAGTGAGGAGTGAGGAGAGGCGGTCCTGAGGCGGGAGAGCGGAGATGGATCTTCCCGGGCTCATCCGAGGGGGTCAGATGTCTACGGCTGAAAACGCCTCAAGTGTCTTCTGGAGGGAGATTTCTGGTTGCGAGGTTCGGAGGCGCCGCGGCGAGAACCGAGGTGTTTGTACATCTGAGTGTCAGTGTGGAGGGATGTTTTATATAGTGAGCTTTGAGGTTCTGAGGGAGGGAGGGAGGGAGGGAGAGACAAATAGAGTGAGCGAGGAAGGGACGAGGGAGAGAGGAGAAAAGGGGGGAGCAGAGAAGGAGGTTCATATTATTGACTTTTGAGAGGCAACTTTTCCTTTTAACGTCGTCGGGCGCTGACACCTAGTGGCCGTTTCTTTCTTTTCTTATTGAGACGCTGTAAACGTCAGTCATGATGCCATGTTGATCTGATGCTGGGAAGGAGGCACTGCATGGATGAAGCTTTCACTGATGGCTTATTCTCTTATGTGACACCCCCCCCCACCCCCCCCAAAAAAAGGCACAAATATTTAGTCTACATGTAGTTTATGCTGTCGTGCCGTGTTCCATTCAAGTATTTAATAATAATAACTAATAACTGGACTCTTAATTTGTCATATTGTCTTGTTGCCACTTTCACTAACAACATTTTTTGTGAATTATTAATCATTCATAACATGCAGAAGTAAGTGACTCATTCAGGGAAGGCTTTTTAAGTTTATAAGCCAAATAACAAAGCTAATTTATTCTGTGATTTATTTATTTATTTTTTCAAAATTAGTTTTATCAGGTTTATCCAAAATCAGGTTTATTCTGAAAATCAGTGTTTAAAAAAAAATGTATTACTAAAACTAAACTAATTAATGTTAAATAAATAAAATAAAGTATAACTATTCATAGATAAATGGCTTTTGTAGAATTAACAATTTAACAATTTAATACAAAATTGAGAAAATTGAAAAAAACTGCAGAATGTAAAATGTTAAATACAGTCACCACTTAGCCGCAGACTTTTATTGAATATTTAAAAGCACGATTAATAGTTCAAATTTGTTTAAATGTTATGCATTTGTGACAACAGCTGTTTTTATACCCGATCAGCGGCAAACATCAATTAAAGAGGACTTAAGCGATTTGTTCTCGCGCCTCCTTAAAGTCCGTGGTCTTGTGAGTGACATGACGCAACGCGGCAGCACCTTCTGTTCGGCTCGTCGTCTCTAAAACTCCATCCCCAGTTTGTGTACGTCTGCTTCAAAAATGTCCGGTCTTCAAGTCCTCAACGACTCCACTGATGCCAACAGAGTCGTTTTCCCGACTTGACAAAGCTCCTCCCGAGCCACGCAACACTTAACACAACTGTCCTGAGCGGTTGAGACTAGTCGTGACCCGGGTGACGAGCGTGCGACATCCACAAAGCGGCCATGAAGGAAAAGGAGAGGCCGTCTCTGCACACTTAGGAGCTCCGAGCTCTTGAACATGTCGTCCTTTGCTTGACACGTTGCGTCAGGCGAAGGGTGTAGACGTTTGAAATGTTGCACTAATGAAAACTTGAGAGATCTCAGAGTGCCGACAGCCTCTTCTTTTCCGTGTTAATAAATTAACACCGACACGACACGGCACCCGCTCTCCACCCCCCCCCCCAATCCCCCCCAATCCTCCGAGATTAGCACCGTCTGCACTGTTAGCACCATTAGCACCGTTAGCTGGCGTGTTTGTTAGCGGTGTGGAGGCCATGGGTGTCCTCTGAAATTCAGATTTCAGCAACTTAATTCATGTGTATTCCACATTGAAGGATGTCTAGTGATGTTCTTTATTTCTCTCATTGTCAACAAATCCCACGAAAAGACTCAAACTAACAATGAATTGATCGCACTGAGAAGTATAATCCATATAGAGTCCCAAATGTGTATTAATCCGTAGCTGAAAATAGTCCACCCCCCCCCCCCAAAAAAAGTCCCGTTTCAGTAACATCTGTGTTTTAAGAAATTACAGAGCCTTTAAAACTAAATATTTACAAGATTTATGTCTTGAGAAGGAACAAATAGATGGAGAATATGACGTCCAATATTTAGGGTAATTTATAGTACAAACAGTGTCACATTGGATTAGTTTACCCAAAGAAAGAATTTACACTTTTATCTTCAACTGTAAAATGTAACGTTGAATACAACACATATCTTGGTCACGATTCTTAAAAAAAACGAATCTAATCAAAATAGTTTGTTCATGATATGTGTTTTTGTTTAAATGATTACTGATACTTTGCTATCTGATTATTATTATTTATTTTTTTAAAGACTCTTCCTCAATAATCCAGGGTCCATCCGGCTGTAATCAAGAGACGGACGAACGCATCGTTGGTACCTTTTCATGGGATTTGTTGACAATAAAGAAAATATGTAAGAAAGCACAAGACATATCCTATAATGCCAATTTTAAACTTTATTCAGGGGCCCCGCTCTCTTGTGAACAAATAAATAAAATTAAAAAAAATGTCTCGATAACTTTCTTTGTGTGTTTACAACCGTGTTCTTATTTATTTTCAGGAATTCTTCTCACACATATAAACAACCTGTACAAAAAAAACGGCCGAGCCTTTTCGTCTTTTTCTCCGTTCCGTTTTTTTTTTTTTTTTTTTTTTTTTTCATAACATACAACTTGCATCATGGTAACAACAATCAGCAATATCACACACCCACTTCGCAATATTCAAACTAAACATTTTCTGTGCGATACAAAATAAATGTACACATACTTAATTTTTTTTTTCTCCAAAAAAATAAAAAATTGCTGTTATTTACAAATCCCACAACGACAAAAAAGTAAACATTCTCCACACCAGTTTGCTTTTACGTTGAACTCAGCAGAAGCGTGTTCTCTTATTGTTATTAACATGTTGTATAATTTCTTTGTACAGATCTTTTTTTATTTATTTTTTATCTATATTTCACCCCATGTAGTGTGACTGAAAAACGACAGAGCACCTATGATACGGATTACTACGTGAAAACTTTTTAAAAACTCAGAAGTATACTTTCCTAAGTGACCTCAAAAGAAAATGTCGTCTTCTTTATGTGTACATGTAGTGTGGCGTATCATTTTCCCCATTCAAGTATGAAAACTCTGTTACAGGACTGTTAGTATTTAGTTATCGTCAGTAAGGCAGAAATGACATTTGCATGACATGAGTGGTTTAAATTTATTATTCTTTCTTTTTCTTTAACTGCTGCAAAGTTTCAGTTTTTCCACAATGGACTACTGAATGGTTTAAAAAAAAGAAAAAAAAAGTAGAGAATCTGAATTTAATCTGAATTTTTATGGTTAAAAAATAACCTTTTAAAGCAGGCGATTCATTAAATGAAGCCACCTGCTGATATCATAGTTCAATCTCTCATTTGATCTGGGCAGGAATAAGTGGTAACACCAGACAAAAATCTACAAACCACAGAAGGTACTTTTACTACAACCAAAAAAAAAAAAAAAAAAAAAATCCGTCGTGAGAAATAAAATCTATACACATATTCACTTGAGATTCACGTCTGTTTCGTAGAATGTGACACATCAAAATATGGTTTCTTGTCGCCGTTTGTTTTTCTCCGAACGTTGGTAGCCGTTCCTCTGCTTTATGGATCAGTCTGTGGAAGAGGCAGTGTTTTATGGCAATAGAAGGTAGAAGTCACGTGTGCATATCATGCTGCACTAATATAGTGCAATGTAGAGCCTGAAACAAAGAAAGGGTGGAGGCAGGCAGGCAGTAGTTTCCATAAACAACTGATTGCAGGCTACTCCTCCATCAGCATCGTACAGATCTGTTTATCCCACAGACACAGGCAATGTGTGCCTCTAAATCAAGCGAAGGACAAAAAAAAATAAAAAAGAGAAGAGAAGAAGAAATGCCTCCCCTTTTGTTCACGACCGTAGAAGAGATTTGAGTCAAAAACCCAGTGGAGGATTGAGGAAAAAGGAATCCAAACCTTTTTATGGAGATTTTCCTCTCCCTCCTCCTCCTCTTCCCCGCGGTGACTTTTGGCAACGTACGAACCGTCAGAGCATCCTAAGCCTCCAGCTACTCAGCATTTTTAGGGACAAGCGGAAAAAAAAAAAGCGTGGGGGGAAGAGTTGGAGCGTGTGCTGCCGTGTTCAGAGACAGACTTCAGAGCCGGGGTCTGTCTTCTGCATCCAGACTCCTGTAGCGGGATCTTTTCTTCTCAGTTAAGTGGTGGATGTGTTGGGGGCCAAAAAAAACAAAAAAAAAGGCATTTCATTGAACACGGTGGAGGTCACGAAGGCTCTTGCAAAAGAAAACACTTAAAAAGAAGAAAAAATGGTGATTGAATGGAGCTCTACTTGAAATGGATAAGCCCACCACTGTCTCTGCCGTAAGAGGATTTTCTGTCATTTCTCCGCTCTGTGACGTGTCCATTCACGCTGCTAACATCCATGTCCCCCCCCCTAACCCCCCCCCCCTCCCCCCTCGCTGCAAACGGCGTGATGAAGTGGGTCTCTACGAACAGGTGAAGTGCTCGGGCGAGGCGTCTCCCGGAGGGACTACATGTCCGTGTCCCCGTCGTAGGCGAGAGTCAGAGGTTTTAGTCGGTTGTTCTGCTGCCTCTGTCTCTGAGGTCTCTTTGGCTTTTTGCTGCGTGGAAAGACGAGAACGGAGTCAAGAGTGAAACAATCCTCCCCCGGTCTGAACCACCACACTTCCTGTGCGCCCGAACTAGTTTTGGTATTATCGATCAGTCTAGGAAGTTGAGGACGTGGAGTCGGGGGCCCGCCGTAGCTCCTGAGAGCGGAGCGGGTCGTCCTTCAACCTCGAGGCCGGCGGTTTGATCCCCGACTCCAGCTGCCTACATGTCAAAGGGTGCAGCGGCCCTCTGCTTCTGAATGCTCAGGAGCAGAGTAAACGCTGAGGTCAAATTTCATAGTTTGCACCTGTATGTCTTTCTTTTTTTTTTTTTAATAGTTCACTATTAATAGAGAAACAGACATTTCCTGATGAGCGTCGAATAGATTTTAGCTCTCAAACTGTGGAGTGAAGGTCAGCCTACTAAGAAATGCAGTACTTCTAAAGAATAAGGCTGGTGATATTCTATTTTTTATTTATTTTTATTTAATTTTTCTCACAGCACATTATAGTGTATCCTTCAGGTAAACATGGTTTGTTTGTTGGCTACATCTTTGCGCTACTGTTTCGTTTTGTTAGTTGATTTAATTCATTATTATTATTCTATTCTATTTGTTGTATATATTGTTGCATTTTTCTTATTTTCTTCTTCTTATCTCTTATCTCTTATCCTATGTATATATTGTTCCTCTCTTACCTGTATGTATAAATGCTGCTGTAGCCAAAAAATTGCCCCTTGAGGGATTAATAAAGTATTTATCTATCTATCTATCAATTACTCAAACGCTGTAATCAATAAAACTGATGTTTGATTGACTCGTCTGCTTAACGGTTGTTAAAAGTGCAGCTTTTCTTGGCCTTTGATGACTATTTGTGGTCTTTCAGCAACTTTTTACTGGTAGAGTGAGTTTTCCAATCTTGATGTTCTTCCTTAAAGTTCAGAGTTCAAGTTGAGAGAATAAGGGGAAAATATCCCTGAAATATAAATATAAATATTCAGAAAGATATTCTATTTTGATGAGCTGCTAAACACTTTAAAAACAACAACAAAAATGATTGGAAACCAATAACTAACTTTAAATTTTTTATTTCAAACCATCCAAATCTACTTTATTCTCTGGTGTGTGTGTTTTTTTTTTCCATGTTTACCTGAAAACCCCCAGAACAAGGTGCTTTCAGCCCGATCCTTCAAACGCACAGTTCTGCTTTGAAGTGAGACATGAGAGGCGTTGCACAGACACCTGACCTTCAATGTGTTAAGAAAAGCTTTACTGTACAAGAGATACAAAATATTCTACACTGGTCAGACAACATCCGTTTCTCTATTAACTTAAGGGAACTATTACATAACTATGTACAGTGAGAGCGGGGGAACGGCAGAAAAGTCTAGACTGATCCATATTACCCAATGAACTGTTTTTTTTTATGGATTAAGGACACTTGCGTTTAGATCTAAAAGCACTAGCAGATATTAGTAAATGTATTTGCATGCCGAGTGGAGCGACTGTGTCTACAGTGGGAGAGGAAGGGAGATGGCATCATTTCTACCTTTTGTACTCCTCTGAGCTGTCAGTTGGACCGTATATGCAAATTGGGCTTCTTGTATCAAAGTAATAGGGTATATAATGTTAAAGACATAAAGACACTCTCATATATTTAATATATTTTTTATCCTCCGCTCTAGAGCGTAGTTTGTCAAAGGGATAAGTGCCTTCAATGGCAATTTACTTTTTTTATGGCATACTATGACTTTTTATGGCAATCTATCTTCTTCCTTTGGCCGTTCCCGTGGGAGGTCCCAACAGGGGATCATCTGTTTCCACGGTAACCACGGCCTCGACAGGTACGGACATCTGATTACTATACTGTTACATTGTTATGACTCTTAATGCCATACTATGACTTCCTATGGCTTTTTATGCCATAGTATACAATTACTTTATGAAGCTTTCTATGCCATACTATAGTATATATTACTTTTAACGCCATTCTATACTATGCACTTTATATGCAATACTATACTATGACTTTTTATGCCATTTATGCCACTTCTTAATGGTCTAATGTAAGACATTCATATATTAAATATATTTTATATCCTCCACTCTAGAGCATAGTTTCTCAGAGGGAAAAGTGCATCCGATTGCCTTTAACTTTTTATGCCTTACTGTACATCTTCTTTTGGCTGTTGCCATGAGAGGTCACAACAGGGATCATCTTTTTCCAAGTAGTTGGAAACTCGGGCCTCAACTGAAATCACATTTTATTTGGCGTACTATAACTTTTTAAGTCATAATATACTGCGACTATATTTAGCTTCTTATGCTATGGTATTCTATACTATGACTTTTTTTATGCCATACTATACTATGACATTATATTACATACTAGACAAAGACTTTTCAAAAACTATACTGTGAGTTAGAGATTTTTTGTTTTTTTTAACATACAATACTATAACTTTGTTTGACATACTATACTGTGACTTTTTTCGACATGCTATATGACTTTTTTTATGACCTATTTTCGACCGATGGCCAAAGTGCAAAACATCCTATCGGCAAAATGATCCAGGAAAAGTGGGGAATAACCTCCCATCTGCACTTTGTATATTTATATATATATATATATATATATATATGTATATATATATATATATATATATATTTTATTTTTCTTTTGCATTATGTATTGGGTATACTTAACTTTTTTTTAGTATTCTAAACTTCTAATTTCTCAAAAAAGTGCATTTTTCAGATAGGAGGTTTTGCTCTTCGGCAATCGAATTACTACTATACTATGACTTTTTTCGACATACTATACTATGATTTTTTTTATGACTTTATAACATGCTATACTATAAAGTAATAATATAGTATGTTGAAAAAAGTCCTAGTATAGTATGTTGTAAAAAGTCATAAAAAAGTCCTAGTATAGCATGTTATAAAAAGTCCTAGTATAGTATGTTATAAAAAGTCCTAGTATAGTATGTTATAAAAAGTCATAGTATAGTATGTTATAAAAAGTCATAGTATAGCATGTTATAAAAAGTCATAAAAACGTCATAGTATAGTATGTTATAAAAAGTCATAAAAAAGTCCTAGTATAGTATGTTATAAAAAGTCCTAGTATAGTATGTTATAAAAAGTCCTAGTATAGTATGTTATAAAAAGTCATAATATAGTATGTTGAAAAAAATCATGGTATAGAGAGAAGAACATTTATTTATTTTTATATTATATATTATTTTTAATTGATCCAGTTCAATTTAAAAACTAACTTTATTTGATTTGACTGTCAGTTGTTGACTACAGACGGGCGTTAATACAACTGCTGGGTCGCTTCAATATATGTGTGTGACTAAATCATAATAATCATAATTGTGATGTTTCGGACCTTTGCACGAGGACATTTTCTCTAAATGTACCTCGTTGAATTTTAATTAAATACCCCTGGTATAATATGTCGAAAAAAGGCATAAAAAAGTCACAGTTCAGCATGTCTTATTGGTGCAGAACAGTCCAATTAATACTTCTAAACATAAGAAATATTTCTACAAAACGTCTTCCCAAAGAGTACATACAAAAAATAAATTCTGGAAAGTTGGTAGCGACAATCAAAAACATTTCTCTGAAGTTTCTGTGATGAAGAGCTGACAAAATCCCTAAAGAGTAAACAAAAATGTTAGGAAACATTCAGACAAACAAAATAATAATAAATCATAAATCATATAGGCGCTTTTCTCTTCTGCGTTGGCAAAGTTGACCGTGTTCCCAAATACTAATTAGACTACTACGGCTGCAGCTGATGATTGTTTTTATAAGTAATTAATCTATTTTCTCAATTTAACTTTTTGGCCATAAAATGATTAGAAAATGGTTAAAAAATATTGCCGATTGCAATTTCCCAGAGCTGAAAGTGACTTGTGTTGTCAGACCGACAGTCCAACCTCCAAAAAACACTAGTTTAATATGGAAATCGTCAAATCTTTTTACATTTTTTGCTGATTGATTGAATGTTGATCAACTAATAATATTACTAAAGACATTTAAGAATAGGTCCAATTAAGGCCAATATGATACACTCTTGGAAGCTGAATACAGAGAAATAACATCAATACGCTTAATGTGTAAAAAGGATAATGAGCTCTTGATTTGGCAGGAAATGAAATGGGAGGGAAGAGAGGATGGAACGTGTTGCCCTACTTCCTCTTACGGCCACAAGGGGGCAGCATGACATCACGATTTGTGGTACAGAGACAAGTCCCTGCAGTAATATCCACGTCTGTTTTCTTCATTCATCCCCATGTGTCTACTGTTGTAGATTTAGTGGAGCTGTACTGTACATACTACTATACTACAGCTTTAACCAATGTATATAGCAATTATAATAACCAATGGAAACTCGTGTAACTATGCAGCTACACAAACACGTTGACATGCCCTTAACTTGCATCTTTGTTGTAAATGTCCACAGGTCGTTTCTCCGAGTTACCCAGAGGAGGAAAGTAACTCGGTTCATTTACTCAAGTACTGTACTTAAGCACAAGTTCAACATACTTGTACTTCAGCATATACTGTATATTTGTTGCTACTTTATACTCAACTACACTTCATTTGAAAGGAAAATATTGTACTTTTTTGCCACTTGTAGTTACTTTTTCATATAAAAACACATGGAATGCTTACAGGCTATGATGCAGCACGATACTACTAATTAAACGAGTATAATAGTATACCAAGTACCATAAATTGGCTCCATATTGAGGAACTACACCATTAAAATGGTTTCACATGTATTTCTTAGTTTTGTGAGTTAAAAGTTTGTTTTGCTGAAAGGAATGAATGGATATTATCTGTATGTGTATATCTATGTGTTTTTGTGTACTGGCTGTGAAAACATATTTCCCTATGGGGCAATAAATCTACTCTGTTACTTCTTTAAGTAACATTTTGAAAGCGGGACTTTTACTTGTAGTGGTGTTGTTTTAATAACATGGGATGGGAGTTATTATTATTATTACTACCGGTGTTACCTAGGGATACTATGCTAAGCTAATATGCTAATTTAGTAAATTCTGTTTACACCCTCTGGTTAAAAGGGACCCAAGATTGTTTTTTTGTTTTTTGCTCACATGAGACGCGTATTAAGACATATTTTATCATGTGTTGACTAATAAATAAAAAACATTACCATTCTTATGTGGATTCAAATATGTTATTTCACAGTTGGACTTTTCTGGAAACTTCTCCGATCTTTGAGTTAACATAATCAGATATGGGTCACTTTTAAAAGCGGGTGTAAACAGAACACGGGAAGAAGAATCATCGGGCGGCTCCATCTACGTGGTCTACACACTCTAAAAGGTCTACACACTCTAAAAGGTCTACACACTCTAAAAGATCTACACGCTTTAAAAGATCTACACGCTCTAAAAGATCTACACGCTTTAAAAGATCTACACGCTCTAAAAGATCTACACACTCTAAAAGATCTACACACTTTAAAAGATCTACACGCTTTAAAAGATCTACACACTCTAAAAGATCTACACACTCTAAAAGATCTACACACTCTAAAAGATCTACACGCTCTAAAAGATCTACACACTCTAAAAGATCTACACACTCTAAAAGATCTACACACTCTAAAAGATCTACACGCTTTAAAAGATCTACACGCTCTAAAAGGTCTACACGCTTTAAAAGATCTACACGCTCTAAAAGATCTACACGCTTTAAAAGATCTACACACTCTAAAAGATCTACACACTCTAAAAGCTCTACACACACTAAAGACACACGTGTTCCCGGATGGGTTGTGCTCACCTGCACCAGCACCTTCACTCAGCTAGTCAGGCGGGACATGTGACCCTTTAGAGAGCGGTCACGGGGGTTAAAGGTCAAGGACTGCGGGCGCTTATACTGGAGGGTGTGTCCACGTCCTCATGAGCTGCTGCATCTGCTTTGAGCCAGCTCTTGGCAATCGGGGCAGGTGTAAATCATCTCATGTGCATTTTGGCCCATCCAGACCACCATCCCATTGGCGTCAGACTCTTGGGCCTTAAGGGAGCGATGCACTTTGGCACAGTAGCTGCTGCTCTTGCGCAAGAGGAAGGCGTGAAGGAAGCAAAAGGGGAATATATATATAAAAAAAAAAAAAAAAAACGGTGATGAGGACGACGGGGAGAGGGAGGGGTGCTTTGACTCACAGCGGGTGGGACAAATGTTTTTTTTTGGTTTCATGAATGAGGATGATGATGATAAATAGGGGGAAATTAAACTCGTCAACTCACCAAGCTAGGTATATCATAGACACTATGAATATGAGGAGCACAAAGGCTCCGGCTGCTACACCATACACCCACATCTTCAGCTTCCCATCTGTGGAGGAGGAGGCTCGTCAGTTGGTCTGCCTGTTTACACCGGCAGCCGTTACAAGCTGCAACAATTCATTCTGTGAAAGCTTAAACATGTCGCTGCTGCTGCTGCTGCTTTCTTTTTTTATTCCAGTGGCACTTCATAAAAATGCAGCAAGCAATTTACAGTGTACATTTTGATTGTATGAATCAGGTACCATTGACACACTGGTTCCTATTGGTGCTTTAAAGGAGCTACAGTGGAGAAACAACAGAACGTTTCCTCAGGATTTAGATTTTTAGATTCTTGGGGTCACGATTTGATTAAATTTGGGGTCAAATTACAAAGCCAAAGTTATATCAACCGACTGGAATCACGTAAACACACGAAGGCAAAGCTCAGACAAAAGGTGACGTATTTTCATGCTAAACTTTTTACGAAAACATTTTGAGAAATTCTTAAGTCAATTCTCAGTTTCTCCAAGAATAACGAGTTTAAGTTACACAAAAATAAAAAAAAGACGCCTTCTTATTTATAATAATAATAATAATGACAAACTATTTATTTAATGTGATTCTCCAACAGATCACACAGAGATGACACCATTCAGACCTGGTTAGTGTCCCTCACGAGCAATATCCAGGTTCTTTGGTAGAAAAAAAAAAGTTTTAAAAAAATCGATATTTGGAATCTTAGAAGATAAGAATATTGATTCTTACATTAATTGATTCCCCCCCACACCTCTACTTATCTGTGTAAATACTTCCTAATGGTATTAAAGTACATTTAATGAAGCACTGTTCTTAAGTACAATTTTAATATACTTTGTCCTTAGTACTTATTGTGCTTCAGTAAAGTACAAGTACTGTTTTCTTCTACTTTATTCTTCTATTCCACCACATGGATGTAAATATTGTACTTTTCACTCCACCACACTTATTTTGACAGCTTCAGTTACTGGGTACTTTCCACAGTTAGATAATTAATACAAAATATAAATCATTTACTAAATTTTATTTTTATATATCAAGCAACCAGGCAGCTACAATTTGCTCCACTTCACCAGCTCAACATTAGTGATGCTTACACATTAATGGATCAATAATTATAATCCAATAATAAAACATATATTATTCTAAAAATTCTTCTTCAAAAACGAGTACTTATACTTTTGGTACTTTAATGCTCATTCTTTTGTACTTGTAAAGTTTCGAATGCAGGAAAATCTAAATACGTCTTCCACTCCAGCTAAGAACCATAAATGCTGGTCAAAGTTCTCCCAAAGTTCTATAAGATATAATTTATTCCTGCTTTTATCTACAATGCCCAGGTGATACTAAACTTGTCTTGTTTTCTACCACTGTACCTTCATGCAAGTATTCCATTGGTACCTGGTTCATACAATGAAATTACACTACAGAAGTTAGAAGTCTTACCTTTTTTTTTTTTTTTTTTTTTCATCGGGGGAAAAAAAAAAATCTTACTGTAATGGGACTAGCAAGAAGTGTGCTGCGAAAACAAGCAAACATTTGGGAGGTAAAGGACACAGCGGTTACTGTCTGCGATGGCGTGCGAGCGAGTGCGTGGAGGTTCCCGCTCCTGACAGACGTTAACTCAATCTGTTTCTGCACGCTCGCGTCCTAAATGTTTCTGTCTCCGTCGTGCACCATCAGTCCTCGAATGTTAACGTGACGGCGGTTCAGGGTAGGCGGCGAGGCTCCTACAAGCACCGGGGCCCGACCGGAGCAGGCTGACAACACGCCTGATGCACCTTTTGTGTTTAATGTCACGCGAGTGTGTTAAACCGGATGTTAATTACAGCCTGTCAACGCTAAGTCTGCCCAACACAAGCTGGAAGTAAAGTGCGTTCTGCTGTTGTCATGTGGAAACCTCTCGGCTTTGTGCCTCGACTTCACCTCGAGGATTACACGGCGCTCTGCGGGTTGAGAGTTTTTGAGTTTTCCCAAAACCTTTTTCCCCCTCAGATAAACTTAAAGAGACACGGTGGGCACTTGTTTTTCTTATCGAGCAGTGCAAGTAGAAATATTCTAAATAAAAGTTTTTTGTGGGGGAAGTTTTCCTTTTCCTTTTCTCCAATGTTCGGGCCCAAGGACGGAGGGTGTTGTACAGATAGTGAAGCCATCTGAGGCAAATTTATGATTTGTGATATTAGGCTTTACAAATTAACCTGAACTGAAAACTTGCACATACATAAAAAGCCCTTCAGGTCACGATTGCGAGTGCCAGCTTTAGAAATGTTGTGTGATTATTTACCAACATCTATCTTGGTGAAGATGCAAGTAATGGCACATTTGTAGTCAACACAGGTCCGATTTACAGCCATCGCTACCTGGATGTGTTTTATTTCTATTTTGTTTTTTGTCGCAATAACACTGAAAACGAACCACGTCTGTATCCTTTTGACTTCCTCCACATTTCTGTTTTTTATTTAGTGTTTTTTTGTAATCATGTCGTGACAGCTGGGAGATAGGAGCCTCTGAAGAGTACATTAAGGCAGAGTTAGTTTCCCAAACATGACAGTTAAGAGATTAAAGGTTTTCCTTTTGACAGCAACAAAACACAATTCTTTACGACTGGATGTGTCGCCTGCATTTGATATGTTTCTAATTTTCTAGCGTGCATCTGGACTCATCGTCAAGTGTGGTCATGTGGTCTGACCTGGTCCGTAAGGCTGCAGGTACCAGGTCCGCCCGGTGCGTCCAGGCTGGATGGTGGAGGGCAGGGTGGGGTTAATGGCACGACTGGTCTTCACGTCCCCTTTCTTGTCCCCCGCTGTGGGGATCTCCAGGATCGGGATGGGGGCGCACTGGTCCAGCTGCCCGGTGAGCGACAGCACCTCTGTGAAGCCCTCCTCGCACATGCATATACCAGCCTGCAGGGGGCAGCGCACAATCATGTTTGGTTTGAGCTGCAGATACAGTGCATCAAGGAAGTGACGGGCCATGGCTGCATGGAGGTGAATGAATCTGGAGGGAGTCTTTTTTTTTTG
Organism: Ophiodon elongatus; assembly: GCA_016806645.1. NCBI lineage: Eukaryota > Metazoa > Chordata > Actinopteri > Perciformes > Hexagrammidae > Ophiodon > Ophiodon elongatus. The sequence goes on from JACSYO010000365.1 coordinate 649,996, forward strand.
GAAGAGGCCCTGATACTGTTTAGTTTAAGATAAAAACATCAGCCTCCAGATGTTTGTGAACTGTATTTATTACACAGAGAGGTGTTTCTGTTGTTTAGCCTCATATATATGGCTGGACAAAATATTAGAAACACCTGCACTGTTCAACAGCGCCACAAACTACATCCTCCAAAGTGACCATGACTTTAAATCAACACCTCTCTAAAAAGGTTTCAACAAAACCTGAAGAAAACATTTATTACAGTAGGATTCACTGCAGGGCTGTTTTATCAGACTGCATTAGTTTTAGCTAGGTGTGCCTAATAAACTGGCAACTGAGTGCATCTGTCATGCTGGACCTCAGATGATTCTGACCTGCTAATTCTGTGGTTATTAAGTCTGTCTGCTCCACAGACCAGTACAGCTGATACCCAGCCTTTACCGCCTGCTTCAAACATCCAGTTCGGATAAACGTTCAGGTTTACCAGCTGCTGTATCTGGTGAACATAGAAATAGTTTTCCCTGACTTTGGTGCCGCACAGCTGAGTGACAATGCGCGAAAATGGGTTTCACGTCTTCATGCTGCCGTCATTTCATTCCCCGCTGCATTCAAATTCAATCCCGGCAGCGGAGTGGAGAGGCCGCCGCTCATCCGGAGAACCCGTGCTTTCAGGTTTTACGTCGCTTTCATTGTTTTTACGCCCGTTTTGTATTTTTCGTACCTCGACGAGATCGTCTGTTCACTCTTTTCACTTAACCGTCAAAACCGCGAGGAGAAAGAGCCGCTCACCTCGCTGCAGAAGGACCTCGGCATGAGGCAGGGAGGCTCACAGGAGCTGTTGTCCAGCGGAGGGTTCAGAGGGGGACAGCCTCCTGCGGGAGAGAGGACAATGGAGCTAAAGTCCTTCTGCTTTTAAAGGAATACCACGAAGCATCACCTGCGTGTCGCACTAGACCTGCTGCTCTCCTGGCCGAGCACTAGCGAGAAAATAATAATAATAATAATACTTTAATTTTATATAGCGCTTTTCTGAGTACACAAAGTCGTTTTACAGCAGAGACAAATAGAAAAAAAAAAAAGAAGCAAAAATAGAAAGACAAAGGAGCAAACAAAACAAACAAACAGACATATAAATAAATATAAGCAAACATGTTTATATAAAAAAGTTGTTTTTACACAGACTGTACCCATTTTTAAATGAAAAAATAAATCCATATGCATCTATAAACTGTAGGAAGCGAGCGACGACATGTTCACGTGTTCTGCAGAGATGAATAGCAGCGCAGTCTGCCATCGCCCACCACCTTCGCTTCTTATAGAAATAAGTCCAGAGTATTTTTATTTCCTTTTTTAAATTATTTTTTTTATATAACAGTGTGTTATATTTCTGCCATATTTTGTGTCAATTTGACTTCCCACGTAAAACTGACACTTACTGATGTAGACTAAACATTGAGCCGTAGAGCCGCTGTAACGTTTCAGTTTCTCACTTTTCAGATGAATTCAGCTTCAAAATAGTGTCGAGGAATGTTTTAAATAAACCAGGGTGCCACAAACAAATCTCTTTGTAATATTTGAATGTTTTTCGAGCTGAAACCAATTAGTCTGTGTGTTGGTCAACAAATGATTTAATCTGCAACAGTTTTTTTAGCTATGACGGTCTGTTTTCACTACTTAAGAACCCAACCAATTAATCAAGAGAACAATCAGCAGATTACATCGCTAGTGAAACCGGAAAAGATGAAGTTATCCAGTTATTCCAAAGAATTTGGGAAAACAATAGAGTAAAGTATATTTTAATCAAGTTTTGTGTTGCATCTAATTATTTTTGTTGTTGCTACGTTGTTCATCAAGATGACGACGATGATGATTTTGTAATCCCCACAGACTGGGAACCTCGAATGTGCGGCATATAGGGGGGGGGGGGGGGGATTCGTGATTTTCTTCTCACCGTTGACTTAATAAGTGTAATAAGTTGAGCTTGCAGCTGCTTACCGGTCACGTTGAGTCCGTCGGAGCGCTGGCACCAGACCGAGGGCCGAGTGGAGTTCAGACGACCGCTGCTCAACCATTTGTACTCGTAACATTCGCCCCCTGAGAGCAAAATAAAAAGTAATCAATATCTTTAGAGACCGTACAGTGGGAGTCTGCAGTGAAGACCATTAATCATGAGAGTGACGGATTAATAAAGCGGCTGCTAAGTTATGGTTGTATAATAGGCTGCTGTCATATAATATCACTATCAGTGTGTCTTCACAGAAGGGTCCAGTTCAATGTTTTAATCTTCACTAAGAGCTTTTGCTTAATGACTTTCTATCAATGCTATTATGACTTTATCAATATCTCCATCAGCGCAGTAAATGGCCATATTTCCCTATGGAGCTCTGTGTAACCAATCATCAGTCCGGCTCATTCGGCGAGCGTAAAATTAACAATTTAACCTTGAACAAAAGGAAAGATCTATCCTCCACCGGCTCCATCTGCAGCTTTCACAGGACCATTTGTCTGCAGCCGCCGCTACTTCACCCGTTAACGCCCCTCCCTCTATCTCCCCTCTCTCCGTTCTCACCCTCCTCACCCTCCTCTCGCCTCGGTACGGCCGAGGCCGTTTCTGAAAACGCGTTACATTATCAATTCGATCGCTCAACTTCAGCCGGCACTTCCCACCATCTTTTCACAAGGATGTTGGAGTTTCACTACCATTGAAACATTTTCTCAGAGGAAAAGCCGCTTCCGAAAGCAGAAATATTGGATAAATATATAGTAGAGCGGAACGCCTCTGTGAGAAAGGAGACGCTGATTTTCAAGCCTTTTCATTGACAAAAGATGAATTAACGCCACACTGACACAAACACCTGTGAATGGCTGGATGGAGCTTTAATGCCAACATGGTTTACTGTGTGCCCATCACACACATTCATACACAAATGCAGACTGTAGCTTCAAAAGTCATGAATCCATAGTCACTAATGAGTGAAAACAGTATTTGCTACTCAGATGAGCTGGACGGGGACTCCACACAAACAAATGCAGTCGGGCTGAAACCTCACGGTTAACCTTTTTAGCCGCGCTAGCGCCACCAGCAGGTCAAGAGAGTTTGTATTGAATACAGTTTCTATTCTCCTCATCCGTCGCTCCCCGAGCTCGCCGGTCACCGCGTACCCCTCTCCGTCCATCGAGGTAAACCAGCACAGTAACAACGATGTTCTTTTAATAGGCAATATTAGCACGCCCACAGCCGAGCCGCACCCACGTTAATTGGCTACATAATATATATTTAATTCAGTTAAATTTATTTTGCATAGCCGAAAATCTCAAATTTGCCTCAGAGGGCTTGACGATCTGTGCAGCGTCCCTCTGCCAGGATGGACAACAGTGCAACAGATGTCATGTGTACAGAATGAACAACATAATACAGTTACAACAGTCAATGCACATGATCTAAAATATTCATATAACGAGAGTAGTGAGCAGAATAATAACGGAGAAATTACAACTATTAATAATAACAGCAGCAGTGGATATAATTATATTATAGTATCAATGATAATAAAAGCATGTATTATTGATACTATGCACATAAGCATATAGTCTAGCTAACTAAATGCCTGCCCTGTTTAGCTGCCTCGTCTTTTCTTTGGTAAATATCTGAGTAAACTTCTAAGATGAACTGACTGTGTTTTGCATGTGTGTGTGTGTGTGTGTGTGTGTGTGTGTGTGTGTGTGTGTGTGTGTAGGGGTGTGGGCACCCGTTGTGCAGCAACAACAACCGTGTACATATTGAGGAAGTGGATCAGATGATTGATCGTGTAATGTTATTATTTTTTTTTTGTTTTTGCTGTGGCGGCAAAGTTATAAAAACATTACCGGCGGAACAAACCAATCACTCATAACATCTCACATTTCATTACAAAGAAAAAAGACATATTGCTCCTATTACCTACCAGTTCAGTGTGAATGTGTGTGACCTGTGTAAAGTCCCGGTGCAGATAACAGTATCGTACATGTGGCCAAACAAACCGTTATGACCCACGGAGCAGAATGAATCAGGAAACATGGGGGAAGAGACAACAGAGGGTATCAGAGGCAACGCAGATCTCCACAGACAGGACGTGAAGCAGTTATGTGGTTTGTGCCACAACCATTAAGCTACTGGGGCGCCCCCACAAAATTAATTTTGTATGGAACTATTTGATCTTCCTCTCCTTGGCCTCCCTTTCTCCGTCATCGCACTCCTTCTCTCCCCCCCCCTCCCCCCCTCCCTCCACTCCCTCTACACTCTCCTGCCGCCTTTACTGGTCTTGCTGGGCCACTCCTCCCCCTCTCCTCCCCCTCTCCTCCCCTTCCCCTCCCCCTCCCCTTGAGTGATGCTGTGAAACCAGGTCAGGCTAGTGAAGACTGCTGTGGGGGCTGTGTACAGTAGCCAAGAAAGGGAGGAGAGGAAGAGTGGGAGGCGGAGGGGGAGGAGGGTGGGAGAGCACGGGGGTGGCTGCTCTACAGAATGAGCCGATAGCTACTGTATATATGCTGAGCTCTGGTGGGAGTGATTCACAGCCCACGCTTACACCTAATGGGTGATTAACGCGCCTGGGGAGACTGCAGAGATCACAACAGTAAATGAGCACAGGGATGGGAGGGGTGGGAGGATGGGGGTGGGGGGGGTCTCGGGGGGTTGGGGGTTCCTCCGTTTGGAGATCTGACTCGAGGAATCCCATCTGGGAGAGCGCCAATTGACCAAGTGTACAGATGGAAAAAAAACTAAGCGATAGCAGTCGTTAGCGCTCTAGCTTTTTCCCCCCGTCATGTTTGGAAACCAAGATGTCTCAGGAAGGAAAAACCTTCATCTGATTCCAGCCCGCTAATCCCTTCTCCACACACCCAACGTCTTCTCTCTCTGAGGGGTTTCTCCTGGCGCTCCACTTTCCCCTCGCGGTCCAAACATGCAGGTTGAGATGGATAGAAGACCAGACAGCCTGCGGGTATGACCCCGAATGCAAGTGTCTTTCCGCGTCAGCCCTCCGATGCACCGAAGAGTCCTCCATCGTGTTTCCCTGCTCCACTTCTCAACGAGCATGCGTACTGGGCCCGTGTGGGTACGGCGAGATGAATAGATTAATCAAAGTTTTGGGGCCTTTTGCTGGCTTGCGAGCTAATTTGCATGCTAATTTGCATTTCCCCACTTAGTAAAAGTGCTCTCACCTGTGCAGGGCTGAGACTCCCACGCCTGGTCGGGACACAGCTGCAGGTTCTCGGGCTCCTGGGCCAACACGGCCCGCGAGCGCACCTGAACCGAACCGAAGTCCACGCCGGCCCCCTTCACGCACATGCTCACGCACGAGCTCCAGTCGGACCACTCCATCAGGTAGCATTCGCCTGCAAGGGGCGAAGAGACAAGAGGACGCCATTGGGACTGTGAGTGTGAGGGGGAGCACTCGACTCATTTTCCAGGCGAAAATGAGTGAAACGCAACGTGAGGATTCATTGCTTTTTCCTTGTTTCATATCATTGTGCACTGAATTTGTACCTCACAGATTGAAATACACAAACTCAACAGATTAAAAATCACATTCATCCATAATGAAAATAGCCGTTAGTTAAATCCCAGTTCAACAGCCCTTATTAGTTATTCTACTCACATTTAGCTTTTAATAAACCATTTTATGACTTGCAATACAAAAAAAAAAAAGAAATTCAATTCTGAACAAAAATATAATATTTCCTCCACAGTGTTGGACAAGTTTCTCAGGAAGTGTTTTATCTTACTTCTTATGTATTACTAAAAAAGTAAGAATATTACTTATTACTTAGTATCAAAAGTGATTACGTGAGTTAGTCACGTTGGTCATTTTCCTTCTGGAGTACTTTTGCATGGACACTAGTTGAACCAAAGCGACCTCTACACACACAGACTGCTCAGTAAACTAAAGGAGGAGGTGTCTGGTTCTCAGGGTGCATCAGAGCCTCTTTCCCAACAGCGAGAGCCGCGATGTGGCCGGCCGAGAGGGTTTTTAATGGTCGACACACCCGCGGATCGATGTTCACCTTCAATCAGACGTTTGTTTTTGCACGTTGCCCTGCTGCACGTACATGAACAAACAGAAGGTGAGCATGGAGACGCCCACAGAGCCGTGCGCTTGGGCATTCATTATTCAAATTTCTTTGCACTCTCGTAGAGCTAGTCCTCTCGCCCGGGGCGATATTCACCTGGACGTTTACCTCAATGCGAAGATGTATACTGACCTGCCGCTCACGCTATCGTAACATCAGCTTACCTGGCACAAAAAAAACTAATTGCGTTATATTAATATGTATATAATCCTTTAAACTACTCGTTACAGGGGAAAGCAATACCATTACCAACACTGTTCCTCTATGTACATCAATTTTAAATTGATGGATGAATCAAAAGAAATCTGCAAAGTCACCTCAATTGATGAAATGCAAGATAATATTACTGCAACCAAATGTCCTGAAGCCACTATTTCCAAACTACAGTGAGGTGTGTCACTACGTGCAATAACCAAACTTCTATATTCAGCTTGGTCTTAATAAAAAAAAAATTAAAACAACATCACTTGGGTGTCTCTGTGACCTGTACAGAAATGGCTCAGTCTGGCTTTGAGCCATATCGCAAATCTTTTAATTTCCTGTAAACGCGGGTGCCACCTCGCGTCCTCGGGCGGGGCGCCCCTTCCAGCGCCTCCACAGTTTAACACTGAATTGTGACCAGTTTCTTGCCATCTGGGACCCAATAACTCGGAAAGAGGAGCTTCAGCTGACGGAGCCCGTGTTATCTCAGAATTCACATCTAGATTTAACAGATTAGACGTCTTTTAATTAATTTTCACATTTAAAAAGGCGCTAAATTTCAGCCCGCCCGACGTAAACAAAGCACAGAGGAGCTCGGGTTACAACTCACACAGAGGGAGATTGACTTCGTTCTCTGCTCAGGACGCCATCGCGCGACTAGATCTTTACAAAGAAATGAGCCGTTTGCTGTAGTAATATTCTGACGTTTGAATTCAGCACCTTTAATTTACTTGCATCCTCCCTCTCTTGTTATATCTTCTCGTTATTACTCATTTTTAATATCTGTTAGTGTGGGCGTCCCCGGTGGATATCAGATCTTCAACTTTGGCAGTACGAAAGCGATATTTTAATATTCATCCACTGATGAGAACGGTTTAATCTGGGGCGAGGTGTTCGGGGTACGTGGCAGAGACACGGAAAATATGTACACATCGCATCACGCCGGTTGAGATGCTTCGACGAGTTTGAGGAGGAGGAAGGTGCACGAGCGAGACGGGAGGCGGGTTGTTTTTGATCACAGCTGACAAGTGCAGCTCATCAAACAGCAGGAGAAATAGACCGTGGGTCAAGGGTGGCTGTGCATTAAAGTGTGTGTGTGTGTGTGTGTGTGTGTGTGTGTGCGTGTGCATGTGTGGATGCAACCTGCCAGAATTCCCAAGCTGTCCGTGGTCCTGCACAAACAGGCCTTGCATTTCCTCCCGGACCACCCGACAGTTCGTCCCTGCACAGAAACCGGTCCGTGCTTTTGATTGCCGTTTGATACTTCAGCTCTCCTGCAGTTTGGTAAAAAGGGGGTTGGACTGACTTGTTATCTAGGGCAGCGTTTCTCAGTGTTTTCCATCTCAGGGACCAGCAGACATCTGATGAGCTTTTTTTTTTTCACCCAAAAATGAGAAATCTGCCAGTGGAAAAACACACCACACACTCTTAAAGTGTTGCATTCAAACCGTGGCAAAGGAGAACATTTTCTTGTCCTCTATATTTTAAAAACATTGAATGACGAACGATCAATTGTGAACCAAAATAGACGCATGGCACTTTGGAAATGAACTCCACATTTGTATTTTGTCTTTTGGCAGAAGCGAGAAACAATAATTCTCCCTTCGGGGACCGCTGACACGGAAAACAGGAGATTTATATTTAAGCTGCACTGTATGAAAACACACCCTTTTTTTTTTTTTTCCTTTTATCAGGCTGAATCATAAATTGGGTGTTCGGTTTTCCCTCATTGAAATGCTGTAGATTTGCCCTATTTACCCAAAAGGAAACCGCTGATATTCACATCTTTATGTGCAGCACAAAGTCAGGGTGCATCTCGGGAATCTGAAGAGCTTCGCTGCGGTTGTGTGGAGGTGAAGTGAAGCTCCGGAGCTGCCGGCCTGATGGACAGAGTCCAGCTGGCTCACCTGTCTGTCTGCGCCGCTCGACACCGCAAAGCTACGGAAAAGCCAGCAGCTGACAAGCCTCCGTCACAAAAGCTGACAACAAGTCATCCGATCCGACCTTTCGCGTGATAATCCCATCTAAGAGTCTCTCTCTTCTTTTTCAGTGAAGGTTGGGGGAGGGTGGGGGGGGGAGGAGGAAGGGGGGGTATTGTGCTGTTTTTCTTTTGCACTGCAGGGCTGAGACATCAACTGTCAACGTGGGGTCAAGAGGCTACCGTGATGCCATTGGACTCATATTTTGTAATGATGACGGCTTCAGTGGACACAAAAGGTTATGGCTGCTTTTGTTATTTTTTTTTCCTCAGTCTTTTGTTTTTTGGGAGAGAAATAATCTTATTTTCCAGCATGGCTGCAAATTCTGAGCATCAAAATGATGTTTTATTTATACATTTTTTTGTTTCGTTGTGTTTCTGTATACATGGATTTCAACGGGCACTGTATTGGCTCGCGTTGGCAAATTCAGGTTAAGTACATTATTTTTAGAACACAATACTACTTGTTTGGTGTCCGTCTAACATCGGTTGAACACGTCTTACAGATATTTAACATTAAAAACCTACCAGGAAAGGAAAGGATAGCAACAGTGTGTTGACAGTGACTTAAAACCGAACAAAAAGCAAAAAGGCACAGTGGAACCGACTAATTAAAATAATGTGCAGTAAGTGGACTCACTGTCCTGTTATCAGTGACACTGAGCAGCAACAATCTGTCCTGGCCGTCGACTAAAAGGAAAGAATATGATACGCTTCTGATTTTAAGATTTCTATTTTATGCGGACAAAGTTACATTAGACTCAAAAAGCCAGAGGGGCTTGGTTACTCGCTAACCAGACGGCAATAAACCTTCATGGATTTTTTCCGGTAATGAAGTTAAACTATGCGTCTGTGTGCTGTATAATATTTCACAGCTTTTGCTTTGCATTGTCGTATATCATGCAAATCACAGCAGATGTCCGGCTCGGCACAAAGACCTAATCACTCACCTAAATAAAATTAAAAAGAGTCATCCTGCGCCAGCTGATCGTGCACTAACCCTGCCAGGTTCGAGGGTTTGATACCCGCTGGGGTTACCCATGCTGAAAATGTGTGCACACATGGCGCACTAACAAGCTTTGGGGTGGAAACAGTAACCACATGGCACATGGCACCGTTTTTTGTTTTACACTTTAGCTGAGTCTTACCACCTATGAGTGTATAGTTTAGATGGTGTATAGTTTAGATGGTGTATAGTTTAGATGGTGTATAGTTTAGATGGTGTATAGTTTAGATGGTGTATAGTTTAGATGGTGTATAGTTTACATGGTGTATAGTTTAGATGGTGTATAGTTTAGATGGTGTATAGTTTAGATGGTGTCTGCAATAAGACTGTACAATAAATCACCTCTGGCCAAATAAACCACCCAGCCATAGCACCTTCGTTTGTTGTTGGTTGGTTACATCTTGCACGACTGTTTTGTTTTGTTAGTTAATTTAATTTGAATATATTATTCTATTCTATTTGTTGTATGTACTGTGCATTTTTCTTCTTCTTCTTCTTCTTTTCTATTTTTGTATATATTGTTCTTTCTTCTGTAAAAATTGTTCTTTTCTAATGTAAAAATGCTGCTGTACCAAAAGAATGTTCTCTTACGGGATTAATAAAGTACTTATCTATCTATCTATCTATCTATCTATCTATCTATCTATCACACAAGGCTTTAAAAACCACGTGCAATACACAAAACTATGTACAACCTGACAGTGGAGTCAGCTGATGGATAGTTAACCCCTTCTCCTGAACAGAATGATGAGAGTGATTGTTGCTTTTCTCGGTTTATAAAGGCGTTAAGGAATATGGTGTCTTTTATTTAATTTGCCTTTTCAGAACCAAGCCCTCCGTTGTATTTACCTCAGGTGTAGAAGTTGGTTCCAGACGTCTCAGGCGGAACGTTAGCCGCTCTGTCGAGCTCCTAATTGGATCGGGGGGAGTTTACGCGGCGGCCATCAACTTAAACTAATAAATGCTCCGTAATAAAGCCATAAACAAGGCCGCTATCAGCTGCTCCTGAAATGTTTTGGACATTTGGACGTGTTACGTTTGACAAACACCTCTGAGAGTTCTCTTCTTCAAAGCCTTTCGACTTGAAACATCCAAAAGTTTAAAATATATTGCTTGAAAATATGAATAGGTAAGTAAACAGGGTTATGTTAGAACAAAATCTGTGACATTTAATTTATTTTTGCAATAAATAAAAAAAAAAAAAAAAAAACAAATTTATGCTAAATAAACATTCCTATGCTGCAGAGATTTTATTTTGCACGTCTATTCATTTTGTTTAAACTATGTCTTTCTGCACAGTTGCAGTTATAGATGAGGCTACACTGATATTGTTGGTATTATACCATTGTAGAATTAGATTCCAGTATTATTATTATTATAAACATTCTATTTCAGTCCATATTTGTTGGTTTTTAACCTTTCAAAAACAACATTTTATATAACCACCACAACAAAAAAAATCTATTTTTTTTTACTTTTCTTTTGGATGATGATGTCATAAACTATGAGGACAGACATTCAAAAAGCTAGTTAGATTTTCAGGAGAAATATGCCCCCGTTATCGGTGTAAACTGCATCCGAGTCGAGCAGAAACAAAAAAAGGCGCAGAAACGGTAATTGAGGGGGGCGGGGCTTAGTGAACCCTTTAAATGGAGACGTACTTCTAATTTAACGCTTTTCCGGCATGTAAATATGTTTATATATACTTTTAATCCCCATCTATGTATGAAAATACGTTGCTATGGCATCGCCGGCTTATTCTCAGGCCGGTCGCTCCAACGAGTTCAGCTACATTTCTGTCTTAATTTTGGATGATGTTCAATAATGCGCTGAACGATGCACTACTGTTTTTTGTTGCATTGTCTGTTTTTCTTGTGCAGCAAATGGACTACACCTGCATTTCGCTGTGTTGCGTAATGACAACAAATCATCCTGGTGAATCCTTGAAAATGTGCCATATTCACTTCCTTATCGTTTAGTAACCAAGTATGGAGCTGCACCTCAATTCAAAACGAGCTACGCCTATAATCAACGCTGCAAACACTTCATCTATCGGTGCTCCTCTCAATCAGCATCTCCGTTGAGACGTGAGATGAATAAATGCATAAAATCTACAATTTATTGTCATTTACAGCACAGCAGATTGTTTTTTAGTGAGGTTGTCGCTCAGCTTGCCATCTTGTCTTTTGTAGAAGCCCTTAGGGTTTTTGTTATCTCGCCCACACAGATTATTGATTGCAACCCTTTTTTCAGCGTTATTTTAGCTGTCTGTGTGTGTGTGTGTGTGTGTGTGTGTGTGTGTGTGTGTGTGTGTGTGTGTGTGTGTGTGTGTGTGTGTGTTTTAATCACTTTGCATCCATGTTTCTAAACTGTACAAATGGAATAAATTGAATTGAAGGGGTCACAGCTTCCATTTGGATTCGCCTCTCGGTCTATTTCACTGAAAGAGCAGGTGGTCCAAATAGTTTGTGCCTTCCACATAAAACAGAGAATCGCTCCTGACAGCGGAGCCTCTGGCGTCTCCAACAAACACAGAGAACAGCGTTGGCTGGTGGGAGGCCTGTGAGGGATTACATTACTGCACTAGTTTTTTTTTTTTTTTACACTCCTCATTAGAGTTGCAACGATTAAACAACTAATTGATGAGTCGACAAAAAAAAAAGAAGAATCGGTGATGGTTAAATGGGAGCCGATGCTGTTTTCAGCTTATCAAATGTGGATATGTCCTGCTTTTTCTTTCTGTTTTATAACATATTAAAAGGAATATCTTTGGATCTTGCGCTGACAAAAAAAAGACATTTAAAAGACATCACCGTGGTTTTTGAGAACCTGGGCCATTTTTACGACCAAACGATTACTCCAAAAAAATAATAATCGGCAGATTTATCGATGATGAAAATAGTCGTTGGTTGCCGCCCCCATCCTTCACGTGAGACTTCTACACTGTGAGATGGAAAAGAAATGGCTGTCGATCGGTATCTCAGACCCTTCCTTGTAAGAACTGTGTGCAGACATCGAGTTAAATGGGAGAAAAGAGGGACGACTGGAAGTATGTAGAGCACAATGGAGGCTTGCTACCTTGGCAGGGGAAGAGGAGCGGCTCTCTGAGCTGCTACCGGCAATGAATTACAGTCCTCACCAGTAAATTAAACTTTCATAAACAGCGTCTGCCATAATGTAGTCCATTTATTCTGCCTCCAGGTATGCTCCCACCTCTGATTTTTAAAGGTCACGAACAGCTACTGAGTGCTATCAGTTAGAGATAATAAAATCCACCCTGTAACAAAAGTTTCTTTATTGGCTGCTTTGCGATATAAATCAAACTGCTGACAAGTGTTGACCGTGTTACGCATCGCAAAGTGACTTCTGTGTTCTGCTGGTTGAACCCGAGAGCGGCTCTGTAATGCAAAACAGACATTTTTGTTTCGGTTGCCAAACTACTGCTTCAATAGTTGAGATTTGACTGTTTAATAAAAATCTGCCTGACGCTCAGACGCTCATGGCTCCTCTGAACTCTACTCTCAGTAGACAGACGATGTCAAAAGTGATAATGGTGAGAAGGAAATAACGTTAACCCGAAGACTCGGGGTGCGTAGATTAATTGATTTGTATGTTTGTACATTTGACTGTATTAAAGCACAACCACACACGCACACACATATACACACACATACTCTCACACACATACACACACACTTAAACAGTGTTTTTAAAAATACCAAATCTCAGAAGGATGAATTCAGTGAAACATTCCCCTTTTTAACAGACTGGCTAAAAAGTGATCCTGTTTTTCATCACTGCCTTTGTTTACTACTGTTGGTGTGGGACATTTGTGATTCACTATTTAAAATAAAGGCTAAGAATTTATTTATTTATTTATAGTCACACTTCTATATATAAAAAATAAAAAAAAATAAAAAAATCTTAATCGCAGCCTAATTGCATCAGCTTTAAGTCACTGAATCTTTTCTTTATTTTTTGGGGGATTGTGGAGTGTGCATCTTGGTATGAATCTGACAAGATCCAGGTCCAGACCTCTGACAATGACACACGGGCTGCGAAGGCATCCCTACCTGGACAGGGCAGGGTGCAGGCCTCCTTCAGGTTGATCTGCTTGTCTCCGTCGATGGCCAGCTCCAGGCTGCTGCACTGCTCCTCGTCCACCGAGCTGCCGGAGCCGGAGCCGGAGCCGGAGCCGTCCGACACGAAGCAGGACAGGTTTCTGTAGCGCATGCCGTGTCCACACACCACGCTCTGACGGGACGGGAACACCACAGAAGAAGAAGAAAGAGGACGATGAGTTACATGAACCTACGGCTACGTGCCGGCAGCTTAATGTTGGTTGATTACAGCTATGGCTGCACATTTTTGACCATTAGCCATTTAAATTGAAAGTCATTTATTTCTAAAAAAAAAGATTACTTTCCAAATTACAGTAAACAGAGTGGAGGATAAATAATTAGTTTCAAACAAGTAGCGCAGATAAATATCAAGTGTATAAAGCATTAATGACACCTTTAAGCTCTTTAAAGCCGCAGTCTGCGACAGATGGACGTGTCAGCCATGACATTTAATGAAGTTAGAAGGCACCATTACCAACTCAAAACCAATCACCACTGAGATGAAATATAGATAAAGAGAGCTTAATCGAGAACATTCTGTTAATTCAGTTTTATTTAAACGTGAGCACAACCAATGCTGCGTTTTCCCACTTATTATAACTGATGCAATGACTCACTCACGTCTCGGCAACAAAAAGACAGACCGTGGACATAAATCACACTTGAAGGTATCACAAAGCTTCGTGTCCACTGCGCCGGCTGCTGCTTCACATTAACTATCCTCTATTGATTATTGGACACCTGATGGAGCGAATGGGGAGGAACAAGTGACCTAAATGAATTATGGCAGGTGTCATGCCTCTGCGCGGTCCCATTAAACGACAACCGTACTTGCAAAGTTTTGTTTTATGTCGTGAAGCGATGCGGCAGACCGCTTTAATAATCTGACCCGGTGGCACACAATTCAAATTGAGGTGTGAAGGCTGCCAGAGTTCTTGGCAGCCATATTGGGTTACTGTAATGTATCAGCGTTAAAAGTGCATTAGATTGATTTTCACTGTCCATTCCACAAAATAACTGTATGCGTAGGGATTTGATGGGGTTGTTCATCAATACTAAAAGACTCCATTATTTTTTTTTTTCAGGTGTCCAGATTTCCGTCTTCCAAAATCCACTTTTGGCTCAAACCCGTGTGCGTATTGATCTCAGCCGAGCCAGGGAACTGTCAGAGCTGCATTTCTCGTACCTGACAGAGGTCGATACGATCATCAATAATTACAGCCCCTCCCTCCCCCCCTCCGGATTATGGTACATAACGTTATGATTTATTGACGTACCTCCACCCGGCACTCGGACCAGTCGCTGTACTGCCAGCGGTAGCAGGGCCGGACGGGGCAGGGCTTCCACTGCTCCACCTGAGAGGGGCAGGGCCGGCCGTCGCCCTGAGAGGCCTGCACCACGGACCGCCGCCGCCACATCTTACCTGGAGAAAACACACAGGAAGTGACGTCACCCGTTGATCGTCACTTTGCTATTTGTGTATTTATCCTCTTTAGATTCATCTGAAGGTCCGTGTCATTCTCAGACAATGAGAGTCCTGCAGGGATGACGTATTTTAGTAGGCTAAACCCCGGAAGCAAGAAAAAAAAAAAAGACTGTTTTTTTTCTCCATTGGATGTTTTTATTACTGCAAAAAAAATTAAGCTTAGGCTGTCAACGAACTACACCACAACACTAAAGGCAGACTAGTGATCTGTCGTAGAACAAAACGTTAAAATCTCTTCAGCTTGTGTTAACCACGAACCTTAATTAAGGCATCTAACAAAACAACAACAACATTCAATTAACCCCTTGACTTCAAGACAAGGAGACAGGAGTTGAAAAGAAGTCATTTCTGGGTTTTATGACTCGTTCCTGCAGCACTCTAAACGCCACAGATTTCTATTGCCGAAGTTGCACTGACTAATTATTTGTAAATTACATTGTTCAATGAAACAAACCACTAAAGCTAGAAAAAACCACAGGGTCCACTCCGACTGGTTCTCTGTCCCCAGTATTGGAACTTGAGCCTTTCATGATAGAAGATGAATGTTTGGTGATTTTTTTTTTCTTGTTCTGCTTAGCTTTTAGGAGGTTGATTTTTTTATTTAAATAATACAATTTCACGGACTGTAAAGTGGCTGTTTTCTGCACGATAAACTGAAATGCAGACATTGTTGGCAAATGTACTGACCACTGCGGTTTACCACACGACAATCATCCATTCCCGCTGTAAACAGCTCCTTTTAAATGCATGCGTTTGTTTTGAAGGCATTAAATTAATGTTGCTGTGCGAAACAGCGCTTCACTTAACAGAGCAGGCGTTTCCCGAACACGCCGGTCCTCTCCGCCATCTCCAAACGGCTCCTGGACCACTCGAGTAAAGCGGCTTTTCTTCCACATCAATCAGCAAACTCTACTTTAAATCAATCGTGACCATTACAGCAGCTAACACCTCGGAGACCGTTTGATTTAAGAGCAGAATTGGAGCTATGAATTACTTGGGGAAACTCTACACAGAAACCCTGCGCACACATATACTTTTAAAAAAATGCAGCCTTCCTGTCTTCCTGTCAACCCGCCCACTCTCAAACCTCAGGACCCTTCATTTGTTGCATATCCCACTCTCGTTTTTTTTTTTTTTTTTTTACACTGCCTAGCCACCAATCTGCTCACCTCAGAATACACCTTTGCCAACCTACGCTACCTTTCAACACATAAAACACAAATCAGCCTTCCCACACACTCACACAAACTGTACAACCTCATATCCTATTCCAACAAGAGAACATCCCACACATGTGTACACACACGCACACGCACACGCACACACACACACACACACACAACTCATCAAATAGGGTCCCCTCTTGCTCTTCCAGCCTTACGAACACTTTTATCTTATTCCTTAAGATTTAGCAACTACTGCTGTAGCGGCTCTTCTTCAAAGGGCTCCCCACAGCCCTGAGGAGCAGGAAGATGCATTGGGACAGAATCAATTGTGTGAACCGCCGGGAACAACAACCAGGCAACAGGAGGACACATTTTCGCCGGTCTTTCGGGAAGAGTCCTAAACAAACACTTCCTCTCTTCTGCTTTTGTGAGTTTTTTCTTTTTCTTTTTCTGGCCAAATGCCTCCAGTGGGAGCAGGAAGTGTCTGATATGGGACTTTTTAAGTTATCCACGCAAGGATGTGTTGCTGAGCATGCATGTTTTTACTCACACACACCATGCTTTAGCACTTTGGTGTGGAGTCTCGAACACGCACAGAGAAATGTTAATGCGATAGGCTCTTACAAACAACCCTGGGACGAACGTACTGTCTGCGAACATGGATTTGAAAGCTTCATGTTTGCAGGCTCCTTGAGACCCACACCTTCATGTTTCTTTTACTTCCTGCTTCACGTTCTTACATGTGTGCATTTACAACTTGGGGCTCCGGAGCACAAACGCTGTGTTCTGGTGCAGAGCATCGTGAAGTCGACTCTGTTTCGTTTTCTGTGTTTGATTCTCTTTTCTTTTTTTTTTTTTTATGTTACGAGCAGCCGGGGGGACTTTCTACAAAAAGTCACACCTGCTTCTCAGATATGCTCTTAATGCACAAAAACAATGTGTGAGAAACATTTAATGTAGTATAATTCTATATTTAAAGACGCAGTGAGGAGATGAACTCAGTGCTCCCTGAGCTTCATCAGCGCTCACCCGGAGAACAAATCGATGAGGACGTCAGCTGCATCATTATGAGAATCACGACAACTGACCTCAGGTCCGCCTCTTCACATCGTCACGCTACATTAAGGATGTAATTGTCCTCTACGCGATGACAGTGTTTGTGTCACCAGAGGTAGACGTGAGCCTTGCTGTTGGACAAGTTCACTGATTAACTCGTTTCTTGTTGTGGTGCGTTTAACGGAAGTATGTCGTAAACCTTTAAACCTCCGACAAAAACAGTTTACCACCTTTTCCCTTATCCGATCGACTCCGCGCTCGGCGAGCGGCTAGCTGAGGACCTGAAGGAAGTGCGGGGTCGAGTGTGGGGACATGTGATCACAACCACGCGCAAACTCTAGCGTCCCTCGGGGACGCAGCCACGTCGGGGCAGGCGTATCGCTCTCGACCAAAAGGAGGCGCTGCGTCGAGTGGGGAGTCATCGGTAGGAGCAGTTCTCAAGGAAAGCAACACCGGATCGGCCTGTTCCGAAACGGAGCACTGCCCAAGAACAAACAATACAGGATTTATAATGCTCAACGAATCCGCTTTGCTTTGTTTGATCTCAAGGATTCACACCATGGAGTTAAACTGAATGTAAACATAACTGTTGTTTGTCTCCAGGAATACTTCACAGGGCTCCTTTAAGTCTGTTAAGATCATCTCATTCCACACTACCTGACAGTATCAAACAAACTACAGGATTTTATTTTACACTGTGTGATGATGTATTCAAAATAAAGACTTCAGCCTGCAGATGAATGTGACCCATTCCGTGCACTGTTTGGCTGCACAGCATGAGTCTGTAATGACTGAACCACATGCAGATCAGTGAGGTTCAAGAGGCTAACCCCATTAGAGCTGAATCCCTTGTTCTTCATGTGCTCTTCATTGTTGTTATTTATTATTTACTCGCTCTGGCTTTAGCCCCGAGCTCGAGTTGATCTTCTTACCATCTAGTCCGCACGTCTGTGAGCAGTCTGACCACGGAGACCACGCCGACATCTGACAGTTGACGGGACACTCGACCACACAGGAGATGTTCATCTGCCACTTCTTCTCCAAATTCAGCTGCAGCACACGGAGGAGAAGCGAAGAGGTTAATTCACGACGCGTCGCCAAAAAATGGACGAAGCGTCGCGGGGTGGCGGGCCGCGCCGCGCCGCATCAGGCCGGCGGGGTCGGAACACATCGAGGCCGCTGTGGAAGCCGCTCTGACACAATGCGTTTTTTGTGAATGAGCCGGATGATGAAGTGGGCCAAGGGTTAAATAGCTGAGGGGACGGCTCTGCCACAGCCCGCCGGCTACAATTACAGGGTGCCGAGACACATTATGGATGAATAAAACGCTCAGCCCGAAGCAACGACAACAATCTCCGCATTAAAAAACTTCTGAATATTTCATGTGGCTGTGGGCCTAATAGTACTGGAAGAGTCCTCAAATATAATGTAATGAGTGATGTGATGAAGTCATTAAGTAAAATGGGTGTGTCAAATGAAGAAAGTAAAAAAAGGGGAGGAGTTTGTGTCTCACCTCCTCACAGAATTTGATATTGACTGATTTGCCGTCGCTGCGAACGCAGTCGAGCATCCGGGTCTTGATGCCGCTCCCGCACACGGCGTTAGGACTCAGCTGACATGTGCTCCAGTCTGGGGAGAAGCACAACATATTGACATTTACATTTTGGGCTGCAGGCGTTCATTAAACCGGCGATATAAGCGCATCAGAGTGCTTGATAAACAAGATTCCAGAGGCCCGCGGGAGCCAGGCTGGAATACCAACAGAGAAATTAACCTAACGTGATCGACTGTTCCCCGTCAGCAGAGAAACACAACTCTACAGATATAACCGCTAATATTTACCAGGTGGCTGCTGTTGATTTTACCACCCTGGGTGCAAGCAGGGAAGGAAGGCAGGTGAGAGGCAGTCATGATTTAAACGGGAGCAGGAAGCAAAAGGAGAGGAGCATTAATTCAAGTTGCAAGGAAGCAGCGTTTCACCAGTGTTCTGCTTCTGTGGGGTGTTTCTCTTCCCTCAGTTGAAGCAGGACGACGTGGCGGGACAAAACACAAGGAGACGCTGTTCAAAAGTGTTCAAATGCGTCTGCTGTCACAGATTCTTTCCACCCCAGGATGAATAAATCCCAGACAGTGAGAATCAACCACGGTGTGTCTCGGCTCTTTAAGAGTGAACACACTGAAATGCAACGTCGCCTCATGTCGCCCTGAAAGGTTAGCTCAAGCTTTTTTTTCTTTTCATATGCAGAAATAAAGTGGGTTCCAGTAAGCAGAGGCACCAGGATATTTATATAAAAACATAAATTAACGTGTGGATTTCTGATATGGTGTATTGACACTGCAATATGAAATGAATTGCTGACATAAACAAAAATCCTCATGCCCTCACTGCACTGAGGATAGATCTTTAAGGATGGGCGTGCCGTGCATATGTACCGATCACGACGGGCTCCCAGATGAAGATGACTCAGCAGAATGCCGTGTGCTTCCTGTACAGTAACTTTGACTTCAGCGCATTGCCTTTGTTGCATGACACACTTCTTCTTCCTCCTCCTCTGCCTTCCTTCCCTTCTGTCACAAGACTCATGCGACACCCAAATCCCTTTAAACAATCAGTGTGCGTGTGTGTGTGTTTGTGTGCGTGTGTGAGTGTTTTGCTGTGCGTTTGGAGTCGGACTCTTAATAGCTTCTGGCTGACGAAGATCACCGTCGATAAGAGAAGATTACTTTGTCAGCGAAGAGGTCATTGAAGGTTTATAACAGCTCACTTAAATCCAATAAATCTGGCTGCCATCAGTAGCCTTGCATGCCAGCGTCGTAAGCGAGCTGTTTGGCCGGGCGGTCAGATTTCAGTTTAATAACCAGCATTTAAAAGCCACATCAATACAAGTTTCACTCCTAATAAACCTCAGTAGATAAAAAAAACCCAGAGCCGTAAGAGGCTGTACCTCGGCCCTTCCAAAAAACACGATACCTGTGAAGTGGAAAGACAACATATTAATCCAGACTTTAAAATCCCAGCATGCACGCTGTTGTTGAAGAACGCTGTGCAACAACAGGAGGGCTGAGGTATCACTCGTGACGCTCGCCATCCGCCGACAAAGACGAGTGGCTGTTTTTAGCTGCAGCGAGCTCGTTTGCGAAGCTCGACTCAGGGAATTGTGTCTCCTTCTGCCGAGGAGCTTTGTGGCACTCTGGGGACTGGAAATAGGGAGATTGCAACAAGAAAGAGCAACAGTAAGAGATGGAGAGAGAAAGAGAGGGGGAGAGGCAGCAATAAGAGGAGGGAAACTGAAGGAAGGAGCAGCTTGGACGCTCTCCGCATCGACAAAGAAAAAAAAAAAAAAAGAGCACTTTAACCAATAATAGTGTCTGCTCGTATACGATGTACATATACCCTGGGATGCCTGTATGCCACTGTGAACCCGGCAGTCGGGATTATATGTCACGTCTCCCGGTGTAGCAACACAAAGGGAGACGTGGAGGAGGGAGGGCTGGTTGAGAATGTGGGACAGCAGCGGGGAAGGGAACACGACAAATCAAAAAAATAGGAACGCTGCCAACCCTTCCTGTTTTTCATTATTGTTGAAATAGTTCGTTGCAGTTTTCAGGTCGAAATATTAAATATGAAAGAGTAGCATCCGTGACACGTGATATGCAGGTGTGATATCCCGCAGATCAGAGGGGAGCTCGGGAAAGCTGCCAGCTCAAAAATCTTTTTTTGGGGGGGAAATTGTTTCTCTTTATTGCAGCTAAAATCTTTGTCTCTGTAATATTTCAGATCAACGCATGACATAACAATGTGAAAACTGCGTGACAGTCGTCACTTGTTGTAATGAACCGTCAGAGAATTAAAGCTGGACTCTGCAGCTCCCCTCGGCTTTACAGAGCTTTGTGTTTCAGCTTATTGTTTAGCTATCCGGGCCGTAACTTTACCGTTGTGGGTCCCTCCCACTGCTCTCGTGGCAGAATGTTTCGGGGGGGAAAAGGCTGTAAAAACCCACTGTGCACGACTTGATCAGCACCAAACAGCAGGCAGACACAGGGAGCCACGAGCTGGTGAACATAGAGGCGCATTTAGCCTCTAAAGAGCCAGATATTTCCTACAGGAGCTGGTAGAGACCAAAAAGGAGGGTGAATATTGGACTTACATTCACGGCGTGGCCGGAAACACAACTCCAAAAGAATGACAATGTAGCCCCATCAATCCATAAGTATATATATTATATATATTAATATATATTATATATAAATGTAAAAAGTGACAATATGTCTGTGGTCACAACTTGTCACCGCTGACAATAAATGGCCAAAAAGAAAAAAGTCTCTCTGTTCCCAGTTATTGAGTAAGACACGTAACACAAAGAGGCCGACAGTCGAATGTTGTACTTGTACTCGGCATCGTCGAGGCTTTACTGGTTTAGTGGTAATGTTACTGCTGGGATCAGAACGTCTGCCCAGTCACACTTCACTTGGAAAAAGCGGCGCCACACTGAAATACAACTGACAAACTAAAAGAAATTTGCCCGCGATCAAAGGGAGAGCAGCTGTGAGCAAAACTCAAAGGAACGTTACATCGTCGTTACACAACACAATGTTTGATAAAGCCGTGACAGGTTCGCAGGCATCTCACCCCGAGAGACAGAAGTAATAAAGATGTTGAATAAAAAAAAAAAAAAAGAAACAGACGAGTTATTTATCGATCGCTCCTCTTGCTGTTAAAAAACAGATGTGCAAATGAAGTCGTCAGCGCAAATAAGTATGTAATACTTTTGATAACGCGCAGCAGCAGAAGCAGACAGACGTGTTGCAGCCTGAAGCTACCCTCAGCGTTTCGGAGACATTTTTAGGTGTAACCCCTTTTTAAAATGCAGCTGGTGATTCCCAACCGGCTGATACAGATCATCAAAACGCCATCATCACAAACCACAAAACCTTACTCATTAGCATATCAATAGATCCTATTCTGTTCTTGCATTGCTTCAGATAAGGGTCTAATTGATTCCCACATTAATAATAGAAAATGCATGCATGTGCATATGTAAACTCATCATGTGCAGAAGCTCCATAGAAAATACAAATCCAACAAACGATAAATTCTAGTAAGAAAAATTGTATTGATGGTAAAAAAAAAAAATATATATCCATTTGCACACTAACAATAACAAAATTAATGAACTTCTAAAAAAAAAAAAATGAAAATAATTAATTAATAGTGAATAATACCCTTCTGTATCCATAAAAAACAACAAGACAATTCCCCATTTAAGCCCCAATTTAGGCCTTTATTTGGAGAATGTTCTCCCCATCTCCTCCCCTCAACAGAGGCTTAACAGCCTCAATACCGATGAGGAGCTAATTCTGAAATGGAGGCCGTGTTTACAGTGACGTTAACCAGCTTTCTAAAGCCTCAAAAGTCCCGTTTTCACGCGGGTGATTTGGTCAAAGCCCCAAAAAAACTCCGCTCCACTCCAAACACAAGGCGAGCACAGCCCGTCGGCCGCGTGGCTTTACAGGGAGGACGGGATCCTGCCCACCGCGACCCCGATGCCTTTTTACATGTGCGTTACCTGTGATGTTGTAGAAGTAGTTGAAACAGTTGAGGTTCAGGCTGCAGGGCTCCTTGTCGGTCGTGTCGGGACACTCCCTCCCGGCGCTGGGCGACCGGAGGGGGTACGCCGACCGCACCCGACTGTTGGTCCTGGTACACGGCTGCAAACAAGAGGATCACAATTAAAAAAAAAAAATGGACCAAAAAAAATAAATAACGGTTCTAAAAATGCGTAAATGAGTAAGCAGTCCATATGGCAGAGGGCGATAAGAACTGAATACAGACGTGTCCCTGATTTGGAGCTACTACTAATTTGCCCACTTCTGGATTATTTCCCAGCTTATTGGGCAACAATTCATGAAGATTTATGTCAAAACATCCTCCCAGAGCTTTGTCCCTGGAGGGATGTTCTATCGTTGTAATTCTAAAAATAATTAAGTAAAGATCCTCTCTCTCTCTCTCTCTCTCTCTCTCTCTCTCTCTCTCTCTCTCTCTCTCTCTCTCTCTCTCTCTCTCTCTCTCTCTCTCTCTCTCTCCTGGCATTCCCAGAATTTGGAATTTGATTCTCTTCCAGCAGGAAACGACAGGAGGGCTGAAACTGATATTCTCTGCTGGAAAGGTAAACCAACAGATTCTACACGGTCATTGCTCGCAAAGAAGAGAGTTCGGGGGGGGGCTGAGGCGGGGGGGGGAGAGGAACGACAGCATTTTGAATATCTCCGTCGCTGGAACGATGAATAAAACATGCGAGAGGCCCCGCTGACGCCACTGCAAACTCCAGTACGAGATTGGAATGGTGGGAAGTCGGGGTGTCAAGCACTTTGGGAGAGAATGGGCTGTGATGACCAACGGCCAGGGTGCTGCTGTGAGAACAGCTGGTGAAACCAGAGCAGATAAATTAGATATTTTTATTTTTTACCACGAATCGGAGCCGTCGGGGGGCGCGGGGTCTGAACAAGATGTTCCGACACCTTGCATGTATTTGCAAAAAGCAAGCAGGAACACTGAAGCCTGTGGGTGTGTGCGTCGCTGCCGTGATTTAATCAGCGAGCGGCGTCTCGTTACAAAGCCCAAATTGCAAAGTCGTCACATTCTGCTGCGAGTGTGAAGAGGTCATGATTTAGAGGGAGGTACACTCCCATGCTCTTCTCACTTTTCCATCAACCTTTAGGCTAAAATGAATATTCATGAACCAAATTCCTTGAAGCATCAAGTATCTCCCTGAATAATCTTCTCATAAATCAACATTTCTCTGGATATATATCGAATTACTTTCACTGTTTGTGGTTGTCTTCCAAATGACGACTACAAGCACGGGGTAATATTTTATCCAGCTTTCATGTCGGCCCCTACATCACTGCTGGAGCAGAGAGAGGTGTGTTTGTGTTTGTGTGTGTGTGTGTGTGTGTGTGTGTGTGTGTGTGTGTGTGTGTGTGTGTGTGTGTGTGTGTGTGTGTCACAAAATGTAAATCTGGAAACCTGCTCGGGAGTTCTGAGTCTTTATCATAAATCATCTTCCTTCCCCGCTGAATGCACAGTGAGTACAGTGTAATATAGGTGATACATAAGCCATTTTTCCTGCTTCCCGGCTCATATATCTCGTGTATTCGAGAAATAACCTGTTGACAAACAATTCACACGCCGCTCACAATGATACAGTGCCGCTACGCTCCGAATTCCTTGCGCCCTCAGAGAAAAATATACTTCTGACGAGAAAAAGATATCAGGATAAATCTCAGGGGGCCCGGCTCTCACCAGGCTGCAGCGGCTCCAGGGGCCCCAGTCATTGAGGACGCAGTCCTCGGGACAGGGCAGGCGGCTCTCCCTGGCCCCCAGGGGCATCTCCTCGGGGTCGCACAGGTAGTCCTCCACGGACTCCGAGGGCCCGTCTATAGTGTTGAGCATGCACCTGTGGGGCGGACGGGGGGGGGCGGGGGGGAACACAGGATTTGAATCCTCATTCTAGCTCCAGAGGACCGCGAGAGTCAGACTTCGTGTTTTAACCGGAGACGCGCAGTCGGCAAGTACGTGAAGTATTCGACGACCTGCGTGTCCCTCAGGCTGAGGGAGGTCATTTTTATGAAAAACAAAAACATCTGTTGTCGCAGCAACACAACTCCACTGGTTATAGAGGTCGAGCAGAAGGTTGAACACCACCTGGCTGAATTGAACACCTGAAAGAACACCCTTCTTTTCACTTTCATTTCATATTTTTAACAAAGCAAATGCATCTGAAATATATATATATATATATTACAACACATGAATGGATACGGCACAAAAAAAGCCACTGTTATGATGCATGCGTTGTTTTTGTTTTTTTATTATTTCTAACCGAATCTCGGCTTTCCTCAAATGCCGCAGACATCATTTTTTAGAAAGTCTACCTCCAAATTGCAGCTTTTCATCCTCCAGATAAAGGAGAGCGCAGACGGCCAGCGATGCTTTCTCTGATAATGTCACTCGCTCTAAAGAGCAGAGACTTTTAACTGAGGTCGTTAAAATTCTTCACATCAGCCAAAGCCTTTCGACTGGATCCTCACGAGGGGTCTTGATATCCTGCGATGTCCCCGCGACTACTTATTTGTACGCTTTGAATCCACCGTTTTCACAGGAACCGCGATGTTTGGTTCTCTAAGCCTCACAAAACATCTAATTGCAGTCTTATAAGTCTAATTACAGCGTATGTCTCGGCATGCGCACAACATTAATCCAAAAGTTTGAGTTCCACCCAAAAGGATTTGGCAGCGACGCCGGTTGTTGACTAGCTGAACCACGTTAAGTCAGATCTGCCCAGATCCTTTTTTTTCCCCCCAAAATCACTTCACACGAGGTGGTCATATTAATTTGAACACAAATTAGCGCGCGCGTGTCATCTCCAGTCGAGGTCTGACAGCCTGCAACGGCTCGAGATCAATCTACAAATTATTTTATCATTAATAATAACAACAACAACAGATAAAAGCTGAGAAGAGTCCATCTCGTGTTCAGAAAGCCTCGGCTGATGTCTTCACGTTGCTTGTCTTGTGTGATCAAAGTAAAAAAAAAAAATAAAAAATAAACCCAACCTCAGTTTAAGAAAAGCAACACATCTACACATTTGACAATCACATTTTGGACATTTAAAAAAAAAAAAAAAAAAAGCTATTTATTATCAGCATTATTATCGATACATTTTCTTGACTTTAATAAACTAATTGGATCATCGTTGCGGCACTAATATACACGACCTTTCATCGTTATGCTTTTACTGACGTATACGAGGAATATTAAAAAGGACAGACGAGATACATACCTGACTTTTCTGGTCTGGACGCCTTCGCCGCAGTTCTCCTTTAAGTCCACGTTGCTGACTTTCCACACGCTCCACGGCTCGGCCACCCACACGTACTGATTGCAATCGCTCTGACACGGCACCACCTCGTACACCTGAGGACGCAGTGACCTTACTCATGCGCTTCACGTGTTCTCGAGGGGGTTTGAAGTAGACGCGAGCCGCGGTTCGAAGGGAGCAGAGTGGTAGTTTCACTTCTGGGTTGAGCCAACTCATGATTAGAATATCTGTATTTCTCGAAATATTTCGCGTGTTAAGTTGTCCAGTTCTGCTTAATACAAAGCGATTCTTTGGCTCGTCTCTGAGTTTTAACTCAGACAACACGATTATTTCTGACCCCGGAGCAGCTCTGCCTCCGAGAAGAATGTCCGCATGCATAAAACTCCAATCTGATAGTACCTTGTTTACTTACAGTGAGGATATTGTGACTGTTTACGTGTATTTGTCAGTGACCCACTGACATCGGTGACACTTAACATCTGCGACTGCATTTACAAATAGCTGAGGAGAGCAGCTCTTACCTGGGCCTGTAGGATGAGTCATATCCAGCGAGAGTCGGGGCGGATTAAAAGGAGACAGACGGATTAATGAATACATGCCAACTGTTCATATAGTGCAGAACCTACGATTAATGGAACATTCGAGAGGACATAATCAGAAAAGCCTCTGGCATAAATACCTGTGTGAACTTAACACACACACACACACGCACACACACACACACACACACACACACACGCACACACGCACACACGCACACACGCACACACACACACACGCACACACACACACACACACACACACACACACACACACACACAGCTAGGCATAGATCAACACAACCTTGATCTGCATCTGCTGATACTCTCGGGTCTGGAAAGCATTTCATTTTTGAAAACCATGGAAACCTTAAGGAGTCAACTGGCACACGTTGGGGCATTAAACTGGTGGATGGGATCCATTTATAGCCCCCATCGTCTGCTCAGCAAAAAGAAACGAGTGCAGCGATAATGAGGGGAAGGTAGAGGGAAGCTCTGCAGACTCAAGCTTACTGTATTATTCATTAAGATGTTCCTTCTCGCCCTCTCTCCAGTGTTGGATACATATAATGTGCATCACGCTTGTAATAAAGTATAAATATATATATCGTAGCACAGTTACTAAATATTCAAGAATCAGGTTTTTCTTTCCTCTCTCTCTCTCTCTCTTTCTCTCTCTCTCTCTCTCACGTCTCCTGCTCAGCCACCAATTCAGAGTTGAAGAAGGAGGCTTGAGCTCCCGCTGCGTTGTACCTGGTTGATGTGGTCCAGTTTGGGACACGGCCGGCCGCCGTTGTAAGGTTTCTCTCGAAGCCACTTGGAGCGAACTTTGACCCCGCTGCCGCAGGACTTGCTGCAGCGTGACCAGTTGGACCATTCACTGAGCTTACAGTCAGAGGGACAGGCGATGATGCACGCCTCCTCGATATAACCTGAAAGGAAGAAAAAAGAAAAAGAAAAAAGGAGGTGTTTTGCAGAAATCAAAACACATTGCGTTTTAACGATCGTGAGCGCAGGATGTGCCATGTCGGCAAATTAGCTCAAACACAAAAACATTTTTGCTGCTTTTCTAGCAACTCATCCCGTGTTTCCCATTAATTACCTACAGCCAACGTTTCATAATGGACTGAAAATATTTTGTCGCAACCAGCTTTAGGGCGGCTTGGTGACTTGTCCGAATCTCGCCCCTTCACAAGCCCCTGGACTAAGTATTCCCCGTGCCCACCCCCTACCTGCAGGGTGGGGCGGGGCCTCCTGCACCCAGCGTGACTGACAACTGGGGCGTAACCCATCCGACCAGTCCTGAGACACGGACACCTTCTCGTTCCCCGTGCTTTGTGGGTAGGGATTTGTTTTTGCCGCGTCATCACCGTTCATATCTTTACAACCAATGTGTTTATGATTAAATTGAATACTAGAGCACAACGATCTTCATCGAGCTAGCCTCTTAATGTTTGCGTGCACCAGATCGATGCATTTAACTTTAAAACGTGCAAAATGTTCTTTATATATATATATATATCGCAGGGGGAAAGAAATGTCTTTGTTCCCAATATAGTGCAAAAACTGAAAGGCAAAATGATGATTTGCTTCTTATCAGTCGGTTTCAATGAGTGACTAGACAGCGTACTGTAGCCTGTTATTAATTATTTCAAAGGGGAAATGCATTCACCAGAAAATTGATTCACAAGAAATTAGCTTTGAAGTGAAACCTTTGTTCCCTCCGAATGCCACCAGCAGCCTCACAGCCTCCAGGTTCAGGAGTCACTGCCGCGGAGAAGAAATGGCCTCGGCCGGTTCTAGAAAGACTTTTGTTTTCATTATCTACCATGAAACTACATTTGTCCCAATTCCCAAAAGGTTAGTTTTTCTTTTTCGATTCCAACAAACAAGCATTAAAGTTCGAGAGCTCTGTAAACGCCAGATGGGGAAAGAAATACCCGGCTGCGAGAGCAAACTATTAACCGATACTTCACAAACTAATCTAAATGCACTTATTGATCTTTAGCCCGGTGGAATGAAAACAGGCTCCACATTCAAAGGCACGATTATATGGGTTGTTATATAAAAGTCTACCAGAGTAGGCTGGGCCCGGCAGTAAGCTTCATTATTTCAATCTATTTTGCCTCGGCTCACAGGGTCATGACACCGTCAACGGCACTGATCTTAAGAATCTCCCTCTGCTTGTTACTTGTGTTGTTGTTGTTGTTTTGGGGGAGGGTGGGTGGGTGGGGGGGTGGGGGCTCTTTCACCATCTCTTGGCTTTGATTTGCTCTGCTTTCGCCAGCACACACAGGCCAAGGTTCAGTCAGATATGTTGAAAAGATATTACTACTCTGAACTTATGGCTGCTGTCCGTAGCAACATCATTTTTATCCTCCCAAAGAAATTTTTCTTTCTTTCTTTTTTAAACCAGGCAGAAGTCTGTTTAGTAGATGGAGCCTCATTTATTTTGGAGGCTTGTGAAACAGCCCGGGCCTGCGAATCAGTTTAGCCTTTGATTAAGCAAATCGATGAGGTGAATGAGGCGGGAAAGTGGAGCGTCTAACTACTTCCTGGTTCTGATGAGGCCTCTCTCAGGCGGCCTCGCTCTTTAGTGGGAGACATGTGGCGCTACGCTGACTGACGGGTTGGCTGGAAACACACCTCCCACGATTCTAGATAACACGATTCAGAGGAATCCCACAGAGGACAGTTAGTCCTTTTTTTGTCAATGTATATGCGAGTAATTTCTCTCACTTTTTTTTCTTCTTTTTTTTTAAAAAAAACCTGTGGAAAAGTCTTGCTGAGCAGATATGTTCTTCTGCTGCACCATCATCATCATCATCATCATCATCATCATCATCATCATCATCATCATCATCATCATCATCATCATCATCATGCCTCACACTGAGCTGCCGGCCCCTACACCCGCCGTCCGCTGAGCTCTGCTGGATAATAACAGGGGAGACTGCTAGTTTCTCATATTATATGGAAGTGATAAGTGATGTCCCATTCCCAAAGCATGATCACGTCACCTCAAAAAAAATCAGCACTGCAATATAAACAAAAACATGCAGGCAAAAGCATAAATAAGACGTTTGGCTGTGCTGGCGTGGGCGTGCTGCTGAAGGTGCCGTTGAGAAGATGAAATGGAATTCAGAAAGTCAAGTTTGAGTAACACTCCCACACGTTTTAAGGCTCATCCGATGCCAAAACACGGCACAACAGCTAATAATAGAATGAGACAGGATCTCACAGCTTTTGTTACAGCCTTGACGAGTTCAAGGTAAACAGTGGAATTATGCCGTCTCCGTTGCGAAGTTATCCATCGCGAATGTGAATGTGTGTTGCTGCAAAAGATGAAACCTGATTTGTTTATTTTCTTCTATCAGGGAGCCACCTTACAGCGGTCTAATTGAAATCAACAGGGAGGTTTGTGTTTCGGTTTTTGTCTGCAGTGGAGCGAACGTTAGTCAGAATACGACCTCAGCATCGGTTAGGACGAGTCGGGGGTTAATGTGTGCAGGAGACTATGTGTGCGTGAGACTATGTGTACGTGAGACTATGTGTGCGTGAGACTATGTGTGCGTGAGACTATGTGTGCGTGAGACTATGTGTGCGTGAGACTATGTGTGCGTGAGACTATGTGTGCATGAGACTATGTGTGCATGAGACTATGTGTGCGTGAGACTAACCGCATCAATCTGGCAACCGCAGCCGAACCAACCCGAGTTCTCTCTCAAGCTCAAATAAGTCCTTTAGTTTGTCTTTTCCCGTCTCCGTCTCTCAGCAGAGCCGCGGGCCGCCGCTGCCAAAGGCCTCTTGCTCACAAACACTTTGGCCAGAAGGATGATGAGGAGCTTAAAAACAGGAATAAAACTTGGCTCGGCTCAAGATGACAGTTGAAGGGTGATCTCGCTGCCCAAAACTATGCTGACCTAAAACTGAGCAGTACCATTCCCTAGAGCTAATAGGATTTAAAAAAATAAGGAAAAAAAATAAAAAGGTCTTCTTAATCCAGTCCGGACTAGAGTCCCGGCAGCGACTAAACCCGCTGTGACATAATGATGACATCAACACGCACGCACGCACTTCTGCCTGACCTCCTTACGGTTGCCCCCTGAGTCCAGATCAGCATCTCCACATCAACACCTCGCTGACCTCAGCGTGACCTCTGACATAAACCTCCCCCGCCCTTTGACCTCCCAGCGTTAATCCCGGAGTCGGGCCCCGTCCGCCTGAACCACCGCAGCTCGCTCACGGCGCAAACGCTGCGGCGCACCAGCGGGTTCACTCGCAGTTCAACTGATAATAAACCTGTTAGGCGTCGGGCCAAACTCTCACGGGGGTTTTGGGTTGAGTCCAGGTAGGTTTTTTTTTTTTTTTTTTTTGCCTATAGAAGTCAACTTGCTGTACTCCTCCTGCTGTAATTCCCAAAGCAGCTGTAACTGCTGACTGCTCAACTTTCCCCTGAAACGTTAACAATCTCCCAGCCCAGCCAGCTCTCCAAGCTCACAGCGGTAATTAGGATATGTACTCAAACACCTCTGGAGGCAGACCAGCTTTCTAACAACAGCCGAAGTCTGTCGGCTTCGGACATAAACAAACACAAACGATGGCTTGATCTGTGTTTAACCATTATGCACAGCATGTTAATGATCTGTTGGTATTTTTATATATTTGCACACGCAGGAGCCCGCTGTCATTTCTAGCATGTTGACAATATCTCCAAGTGATATTTTGATGCAGAAATACGAGACAACCCCGAAATATTGCTCATACGAGGAATTTGTCCTGGTGATTGGCGCCGTAATCAAGAATAAAAAAAGGGAAAAATTGACAACAGAATATGATAAACAAACAAAAGGGTATAAGAGTATGTTAAAATAAGTCTGTTATTAAAGTGCAAAGTGTCTAAAGAGAAAGAGTTGAGCAGGTTTGTGTCACTGTATATTAAACAAGAAAAAGAAACAGCTTTTAACAATGAGAATGATTGATCACCTGCATAGTGATCCAACTTCTGAATTCCCTGAAGCTCCATAACTTTCTTGGAATCTCTGGCATTCCTCCCGGAAATTTTGTTACTCAATTATATTCCAGAGCTTTCTGTTTTATGGAAGCTGTTTAGCCAAATGAGCGTTTTCTTCACACATGGCTTGTGTAAGCGAGACGATTCCTGAACTTCTCCTCCGGGTGTCTATGAAGGCTCTTCTTATGTGAGTGCAGTTTGTAACATTTTATTCAACTTAATGTTTTAAGTTTGGTCTCTAACCTGTGAAACGTTCATTTGTGTACTGTAATGGGACAGTAAGCAACATGTTGGAGTAGAAATAACTAAGAAATGATACATTCTCTCAACAACCACAAGAGGAAAATATATTTTTCGAATGCAGAACCAATAGAAATGCTCGTGATGTTATACTCCGCTGGTTTGATGTTTGTAATGGGACTTTTCCCACCCAAATATTTTTGCACCGGCAAGGATCCAGGAGCATGCTGGGCCCCTGGGTGCCCAACGGGGACACCCTGATGGTAGATCGAGCTCCACCGTTTATTTCTGGCCATCCAGCCGGGAATAAAGTCCGGCTGAGTCACCGCGGCGTTGATCTCTGAAACTAAATTCTGTCCGCTCTTTTGGGTGGGTGGCCCCGAGGAGCTTTACACAAACGTTTTGGCATCATCCAACATTACAACCTGATTTTTGACCCGTTACACACCCCTGTGCCACAATCATCCCCGAGCCAACGGGGAGAGTCTAATCCCTGGGTGCCCTGAAACTCTCTGAGGAATAAGATAAAGAGAGTCGCCACAGGCCAGACGGACCCTTTGATGTACGTAACTAACCCCAACAGACACCGAGATTAGACCTCAGACCTTCACAAACATCCTTACATGTTGTAACATCCGTCATGCACCGGCAAATCTGTTCCAAGTTCACAGGTCCTCAGCGAGATGCTTGCCCTCGAGCTTTACCCTCCACGGCTCCCCAGCGTGACAGCACCTCCTCCTCCTCTACCACATCCTGCAAGACGAGGCCCTGTGAGCCATCCTGTGACATTAAGTCATGGTAAAGGTCATAGCATCATGGTCATGTCACATATATATCTATATATATCTATATATTTATATATAGATATATATATATAGATATATATCTATATATTTATATATAGATATATATATAGGACACAGCAGGCGACCCCGGCTGCACCATGACCTCGCACACGCTCATTGGGATGTTACTCAGGGCTCTGGTGGTTTGTGTATTCGTACTGAACCGCCACGGCCCGGTGCAGTCACGCAGGATACACGGCATGTAGACCGACGCACACGATGTGGAAC
The DNA here is from genome assembly GCA_016806645.1 of Ophiodon elongatus. NCBI lineage: Eukaryota > Metazoa > Chordata > Actinopteri > Perciformes > Hexagrammidae > Ophiodon > Ophiodon elongatus. Next base: position 682,846 of record JACSYO010000365.1, read on the forward strand.
TTAAGCAACCGGACACTTTTAGCCGGTCGCCATGAGCAACAGCTGCTGAGGTTTTGCGCAACAAGCGGAGCGGCGTGACGAGCGCAAAGGAAACGGCGAAGCTGGAAGACCCACTAGGGTCAGCCACAACAAGAGAGAGGGAGAGAGGGAGAGAGAGAGAGAGAGAGAGAGAGAGAGAGAGAGAGAGAGAGAGGTGTATAAGACGTTCTCCACAGTTAACAGTTTTCTATTCTCAGTTTTAAATCGCATAAGAGATGTCTTTCAGTTTTATAGCGTATTGTGACCCGTTGCCTTTCGGGGAAGTGTTTGTTCAGTAAAAAAAAGTAAACCAGTTGTTAACAGCGGGCCAAATGTTACCTCAGTCCCCAGCAAGAGGATTCCGTCTCCCTTTGACACTTTTCTAAATATAATAAAAAGTATCTTTGTGTATTTGGTTGTTTTTTTCCCGCTGTACCGAACTGTGACTTAAGTGTACCGTTAAATCCATAATATAACTTAATTATAGTGTTATTAATTATAACTCTCTCTGCAGGCAAGCTCCACTTTGATAATTTACGATTAAAATATATAGATTTACAAAAAACACATTGACAAAATCCTTTTCGACGCGCTGTTCTCTGTAGTTTAAAACGATCTAGTTCTGCAGAAGACGGCTCAACAGAACACAGAGTTGCAGAACCAGGCAATCTGGAAAGTCAGCAATGCCACAAAGCTTGGATCAACGTGTACTTTCAATGATAATCCCCCCCCCAACCCCCTTTTTTTCTTTTCCTCTTCCTGTTGCCGTCCGTGGAACACAGAGATAACGGTGGCACAGTTCGCCCGATCGACATCACAGCCGAGGGCATTGTGTCAGCGGCGGAGTCGAGGAAAGACCGCGTCTCCTCCTCGATCCAGATCGAAAGCGATGATGGCTGAGACGCAGAGAGAATGGCTCGGAAAATGAAGGAGGGAGTGGCAGAGAGAGAGAGAGAGAGAGAGAGAGAGAGAGAGAGAGAGAAGAGCGACTGAATGAGAAGGATGAAAAGAGAGATTTAATGATATCTTTGAGATCCTCATGTACGAAACGCCCCGGCCTCATGAAAGTGTTTTTTTTTTGTTTTTCTGTGCACCTCAAGGAACATATCTTTTGTCGGAGCTCACTGATGCTTGAAGATGAATGGGTGGATGCACATCACATAGGTGTAAAAATACACAGAAAATACACACACACACACACACACACACACACACACACACACACACACACACATACAACCCCATCCTTACGACATGGCCTTGTCACACCCACACCCGGATTAACTGATGCATATCTGGATCTGTGACTCACACAAGGAGACTAAAACCATGTTTATATATGCACAACACTGATGTATTCATCTGAACATCTCCCGCATTCTATTTCACAGCAATTTCACAACGAGTTTCTGAGCCAGGATTCTTTGCTTGAAGTATTTTGGATCCAAGATAAGACCCTCCAACAAGGAGACAAATGATTCCGACAGGAGTGTGCCAGAAACAGGCCTCCTTACGTGAAATTCAGCATTTGGGAAACGAGTCGCCAGCCTCCATAGGTGGGGCTTTCATATGCGCACAAACAATATCCTTCACTTCAGATGAATATTTAACAGAACAAAAAGTTATTCTTGCATCCGCAACATTCCGCATATTTCTCACCTGAAACCCAAGAAGTGGAGCCTGGAGAGGGAAAACAACGTACCCTGCTTCACCTCAAGAGTTCTACTTCTCCCCTTTGATGCAGATTTATATCATATGGGGTCCAAAAGACAAATTTAAATTGTTCGTTGACCCAAATTGTGACATTTTCTCGCTGACCTCCAACATTACACGAAGCCGTTCAGATCGTCTTGGTCTCATTTATCCCAAAAAAAAAAAAAAGCAACATGTCTTCACACGATCTCTGGAACTCTGGATAATCCACTTCAGTTCACAGTTTTCATTTGGACCGTTTCTTCAGTAAAAAAATAAACAAGTTCCAATGATTTTTAATGAGTTATTAAACACCATCTTTCAGCTGCACACATCCACCAAACGCAGGGTGGGGGAGCGGGGGTTGGTCAGAGTGCACGGCTCTCTGCGAGGCACTCAGTGCCACGGCATGCTAACATTATGGAGAGTGACACCGAACTCACCTTTCCCCAGTGAGGAGCAACACTTTGACTCCCTCAGTCACCGTTTCATAGTCAATTCATTCAGTTCTTCATAGGCTGCCACTCACCTCTTGAATGTACAACAACAGATCTACACGTGCAGGTTCGAAAATTAGGGGGTCGCTGGTAAATCCAAAAGAATTTACCAGCTATAAATAATATGTTGCTTTTTTTAACCATTTGAATTTGCCATTATCAATATTATTATTATATAGAGTGTCATCTTGGTCTCATACGCTATTCTCAATCAATATTATAGTATTGAGCAGCAGTAATAATAGTAGTAGTGCACTTAAGTGTACCACATTTAACGTGATACATTCAGTGGTATTCACCTTTAGTGCGAGAAGGATCGTTTCTCAGGATGATTGAGAATCTAACAATTATGGGGAGTAATAATGAGCAACGGTTATAAGTTCAGAGTAATAGTACGTTTCTATTCTGCAGTAGCCTGTTCAGTCCTCCTCAGACCGTTCCCTCTCAAAGCCATTTTCCTCCGTCTTGTCTCCCGCTATGAAGTCTGGCCTTCTGCTCATGAAAGGAGTCATTTCACGGGGTCGTGATGCTCCAACAGTCGATCCCCTTTAACAGCCGCAGCAGTGACGGAGCCGACTCCGACTAAGCCTTCGACATACATGGTGTAAGACACAGTGGAATCTAGCTGGTTGTAAGCCCAGTCCCGGATACACAAATGCAGCATGTCAGAGATAGACAGGGCTAGAGACAGACAGGGCTAGAGACAGACAGGGCCAGAGACAGACAGAGCTAGAGACAGACAGGGCTAGAGACAGACAGGGCCAGAGACAGACAGGGCTAGAGACAGACAGGGCTAGAGACAGACAGGGCTAGAGACAGACAGGGCCAGAGACAGGCAGGGCTAGAGACAGACAGGGCTAGAGACAGACAGGGCCAGAGACAGACAGGGCCAGAGACAGACAGGGCTAGAGACAGACAGGGCCAGAGACAGACAGGGCCAGAGACAGACAGGGCTAGAGACAGACAGGGCTAGAGCCAGAGACAGACAGGGCCAGATACAGACAGGGCTAGAGACAGACAGGGCTAGAGACAGACAGCGCTAGAGCCAGAGACAGACAGGGCTAGAGACAGGCAGGGCTAGAGACAGACAGGGGCTAGAGACAGACAGGGCCAGATACAGACAGGGCCAGAGACAGACAGGGCTAGAGACAGACAGGGCTAGAGACAGACAGGGCCAGAGACAGACAGGGCTAGAGACAGACAGGGCCAGAGACAGACAGAGCCAGAGACAGACAGGGCCAGAGACAGACAGAGCCAGAGACAGACAGGGCCAGAGACAGACAGGGCTAGAGACAGACAGAGCCAGAGACAGACAGGGCTAGAGACAGACAGAGCCAGAGACAGACAGGGCCAGAGACAGACAGGGCTAGAGACAGACAGGGCCAGAGACAGACAGGGCCAGAGACAGACAGAGCCAGAGACAGACAGGGCCAGAGACAGACAGGGCTAGAGACAGACAGGGCCAGAGACAGACAGGGCCAGAGACAGACAGGGCCAGAGACAGACAGGGCTAGAGACAGACAGGGCCAGAGACAGACAGGGCCAGAGACAGACAGGGCCAGAGACAGACAGGGCCAGAGACAGACAGGGCCAGAGACAGACAGGGCCAGAGACAGACAGAGCCCACCAGCCCACTGATGTAACTTCCCGCTGGGATTTGTCCCAGTATACCAGAGGGCTAGTACACCACTGGACTGTAGTGACAGCAAACCAGCAGCTTTCTCCAGTGTGTGTGTGTGTGTGTGTGTGTGTGTGTGTGTGTGTGTGTGTGTGTGTGTGTGTGTGTGTGTGTGTGTGTGAGTAAGAAACTGGAAGAATCTCTGGCGGGTGTTCTCCATAATTTACTCGCCAAAGACCACATTTACTCTCAGTTGGCGACCGCCAGGGTTTTTGCAGCAGCGGATAAATCCCCAAATCAAGACACACACAAAAAGTCAAACCTCAGTTTTAAGCACCAAAAATGACATCATACACCATTTCTACTATTGATGGAATTTTTCAAAATACAGTGTGTCTGAATGTGGCAACAGCTCTAAAAACATATTGTGGTCGTTAACTGCTCAATGCTGTGAGCACCACAAACAGAAATCCATTCACCTCCATGGTGTCAGTGTTTCGACTTGTGGCCTTGGATGACCCCGATGACCCCGATGAAGGCCACGCACCTTGGAACAGGTGTCCCTACTCTGCTTCTACAAAACCTGAACAAATGAAACCATAACTATTCCTGTGGTTTGATATTTCTTATAATTTGGTAATTTGGATGAAACCAACCCTTTAACAAAGCAACAAACTCTGTGATTAAAACCCTGCATACACACACACACACACACACACACACAGCTACCCACCGTGACTGTTGCAGCGCGAGGTCTCCACCAGCCTGTTGTCCTGGTCGTAGCACACCATGGCCTGGTAGCGGTAGCCCTGTCCACACTCCTTGATGTCTCCCTGGACCTTCATCCCCAGGATGCTCTCCACTCGGCCTCCTTCGGGCAGGATGCAGTCTGACCAGTTCCCCACTGGCTGGGCGTTGTACTTGTCACAGGGGCAGTACTGGGTCTCACTCAGAGGGTACATTTGCGTGTTCTTGCACTTGTCTTTCTTCTTGCTCCTCCCTGAAGGAGAGCAGAATGACAGCGATGAGCAGAATGGCTCTGGGAGAGGTGACTCTGCTGGTGTTGGGGGATTTCTGTCTCTGTTAGGCTGACGTGGCTTTGAGTCTCCTCATATTTAAGGCCACCATCAAGGCCTTTGGGAGAGTCGGGATAGTGTACTCACGGAAAGAAAAAAAAAGGCTGGATGCCTCTTGATGATAGATTACGCTGGCAAAATAATTTCAAGCAGAGTGCTCTTTTACTAAAACAGCTTGACGTTTGTTTGTTTTTTATCCTCAGACATGTCGTTAATATTGTTAACCATAAATCAATGTGCACATTTGTTTCCCTGTGACATCAGGAGTTGTTTCCCATGCAAATGAGAAGATATATCGCTGATGACTTTTATATCTAACTGCCCACAGCATATTTACCTGCAGGTGCCAGTGTCTGAAGCAAGCTGCAGCTTTGACTGTAAATCTTGTTGTGTTTTTTTTTTTGCATGAAGGAAGTTTGTTTGTTTTTCATTAAGGAAATGTGTCTGTAAAGGTCAAAGTGGCCAACAGGCAGCGGAAAGGTTTACACGTTGCTCAATATAACGATCCATCTTTACATCTTTAGGATGTCATGGTATTGGTTTATAGTGAGCAAAGATTAGTGAGACTAAGAAGAGCATACAGACGACTCTGACTTACATTGAAACTTCTAAAACGACCTTTTCAGAAAGAGTTTAAATGCAGCAGATGACCTCTCTGCTCTTTTACACTTGGGTAAGTGGGTGAAAAGAGTTCACTTTCGGGGGAAATAAAAGCTTTTCAAATACACTTTCTCACAGTTTAAAGTTGACTCCCCCCATAACCTCCAGTAGAGGTAACTTAATGCATCGCAGATCTCATTTCATGTCATTTCGCTTTTATGGCTGTGATGCACAGGGAAACTGTCTGGGGACGACCTGATGGATAACAAAGGCTGAGGAGTTATTTCAGATTTGTTGCTTTAATCCCTCTGGAGCGTTCGGCTGGCAAGAAGTACCTGAAGAGATTTATGACCTTGTGTTTAACTTTTACTGCTCGTCTCTTGGAGCGCTGCCCACCGACATTACCGCCCTAAACTTCCTGGTAACTCACCGACGCCACAACAAGCCCGTCGGAGAAGGGTTCAGAACAACAGCCCATCCGTTTTGTCTCCCTCTCCTCTCTCTGTTCTCACCTATCAATGCCCTCTTCCTGGTGCGGACCCCCACGCAGTCCGCCGTGCAGGACGAGAACTTGGACCAGTTGGTCAGCTGGCAGTCGTCCTGACAGGGCAGCTGACAGCGCTGAGTGATGGCTGCCATGGCCTTGGCGAATTTCAGACACTCGCTGATGTCGGCCTGCGTCCCGTCCAGCTGGCGACAGGACACAGCTGGAAGATTTAGAGGAAGAACGGGTCAAAAAGGGCTTCATTAGAATATAAAGTGGTTTCATCTTTCATTTGCTTCAACGGATGGATTGGTTGTCATAGCAGCTATTGAAAAGTGCATGACAATGACGTATGGTCATAAAAGAGGTAATGAGTGAACTACAGAAGTACTGGCCACCCTGTGAATACATATAACTTTGAGGTACTTGTACCAATTTATGTCCATTTTATGCTACTGTGTACTTCTACTCTATACAATTCAGACATTTAACTATTTACTCTACAACTCTTTTGCAGCTTTCATCTTTTATGTAGAAAACACACAAGCAGCTTGAAATATGGTGCATAATGACAAGTTTAATTTAGTTAGATTTAACAACACAACTGTATATGAACTAGTTATATCATCTGTTTGATAAATACAGCATGCGGCTAAAGCCAGCAACCAGTTGGGTCAGAAGGTCCTCGGCTCACTAATTTAATAGCCCAGCACCTCCGTCACCTCCCATAAAACCACTAACGAGAACATTTTAATTAGTGAACTTGAGAGATGTTGGTGGGCAGATTTTCTTACTTTTGGACTGAGCCAGGCTCGCCTCCTGGTTTCCAGTCTTTATGCTAAGCTAAGCTAACCGGCTGCTGTCTGTGTGTTCATGCTGTATTTAAAAGACAGACAGCGGAGTAATACCAATCTTTTCATCTAACTCGTCGAACCCAAAGTGTCAAACTATTCCTTAAATATTTCCTTTAAATACAGTAAGAGATCCAAATTCGTCTTCGCCCACTGGTGAGCAACATAGCATCAAATAGAGATTTTAAGAGGGCAACTAAAGAATCAATGAAAACTAGATCATAACTCTATGATTCAGATTACATCTCCCAGGGAACAAAAAACAATTATGAGCAGAGCAGACTCAATTGGTTCGAAGCCTACAAGTCAATTTGTGTTGGCTTGCATCATCCCATTCTTTGTTCTTTCAATAGAGGGTATTACTTGTGTTGCAGCAATATTTCATTTTCCTGTGACGCAGACGTTCTGCAGGGCTGTACCTTCATAGAGAAATCAATCACTAAGCACAATTTGCTGAACCCCCCCCCCCCGACCCCCCGCCGTGGACACTGCTATGGTTTGTGGTTGTGTTAGGTGAGTTCTTATCTTGTGCGTGTCTTTGTGTGTGTGTGTGTGTAGGACAGAGAGAGAGAGAGAGAGAGAGAGAGAGAGAGAGAGAGAGAGAGAGAGAGAGAGAGCTTTCAGTGTGTGTGTGTTAAATAGTGCTAAAGCAGTGTTTTTTCCCTTGAAGTGATGCCTCTGTCCAGGTAAACAACCCAATACACTGTCAGACAAAACACAGACCAGAATGGACAGTGAGTCTTTTTTGGTTTACGTCAATGACAGAAGTGTCAGAGGGGTGGAAACATGTGCAGGTGCGTGTCACATGTGCATGTCACATGGTGTGAAATCAGTGAAAAGCTGCACAGAATCTGGAGTGGTGTTGTGGCGAGTGTGTCTAAGTAGACCTTAAAGCATTTTCATGAATAAATTGATTCATCCATCCATTAATGTACGCTAGCGAAGACGAAACAGAAATATAAGCACTAATAATGGCCTTCTATAGGAGCTCGAATATAATGAAATTGATCATTCTGCGTGACCCCCTGAAATTGAATTTCTATGAAAGCCTCCCAGGACTACGTGGCTCTATGACGAGGCGAGAGGAAATATGCTTTCAAAGTGGGAGAGCCACAACTCCTTTAAAGTACTTGTCATTTATGCGTGAAGCCCACGTGAACAGGAGTTCGGGCCGTCGAATGCTATAGGCAAGGTGCAGCGTCTTCTCCTCAATTTCAACAAGAGGCATTTGATTAAAATTGCATGACAAGAGCCTGAGGTGAAAAAAAAGCCAGCAGTGAAACAAGCCAAAGTGTCAAACGAGTCTCGAGGGGCTCACGACGAGCCGCGACACATTTCCTTCCCAAATTCGGGAGGATAACAACAAATGTTTCAATAAAAACATAAAAACAAGCAGAAAGAGAAAAGAAGTCTCTCGCCGATGTTTTCAGGAGTGTCAACTTCGGTTTGCGGTGCGTCTCGTAAGTGGGAGGATTAGATGTGCGCTCCGAGTAAATTGGCCTTTTCTCTAAACCTTGGCGCATCCATCTGCTGCGTCGTGGCCGGGCTCCAGATGCTCCGAAATGAGCAAAGATTTAATTTACGGTGATTAGGAACGGTTCAGTGGAGATGTGGAGGGAAATGAAGAGATCGGTCTCCATACCTCTTGTTTGGAGTCCTGGTCCACAGGTCTCCTGCGCACCGGGGCGGCTCTGTCTGAGAAACCACGGCACCAGCTGGCACTTCCTCCATTTGTGGGTTTTCCACCTGCAAATGAATCAGGACAGTATCGGTATAGTACTGCAACCACAGTGGTCACTCTTACACCAACATTGTACCACGTAAGGAAGTAAATATGTAATAAAGTTCTGTATTTAGGGCTGAAATATTTACTTTTTCAGACCAATATTACGAGGTATATTGCAATTACTTTCCATGAATAAAAACTACAGGTTTGTTTAGTAGTATGTCTAGTATGATACCACAAACAGATCTAGCTACTTCTTAAATAGATTGAGATAAAAAAAAAAATGCTTGTTGTTGAGGAGCTACCTTTTTGTCCAGTCAGCCAGAGAAAAATCAATTTGGCTATTTATTTATTTTTAAAAATTTATTTAACAAACTAACATCTAACAAAGTGGAAGAAGTATTGAAATTAATTACTTGAGAAAAAGTAATGAAACTACACTATAAAAATACTCAATCACTAGTATACTTCCTGTATTCAAAACTTCACAATATTAAAAGTACAAAAGTATTAGTTTGTCAGAATGGTGTTTTTATTATTATTTTACAGGACCATTAATATTATTAACATCAGCATGTAAACAGTACTTTAATGGTAAAGTTGGAGATCATTTTAAATGCTTCATCTACGTTTGGATATTCATATTTTATATATTGATTACATGTTTTGTTGTACAATCTTGACCTGAAAAGCGAGGTGAAAAGTAACGTACATTTACTCAAGTACAGTACTTATGTACTAATGTGAGGTACTATTTTTATTTTCTGCCAGTACTACACTATACTATACTTGTTCTACGGTACATCTCAGAGGAAAATATTGTACTTTTTACACCACTACATTTATCTTACATCTTTAGTTACTCGTTACTTTGCAGGTTCAGATTAACAATACAAATTATAATCAATAAGTAAATAGGGATGTTATTAGATCAATAAGGTTTTATTGGTCCCCATGGGAAACGCATTAATGCATCAAAAATCATGATGCACTAAAATAATAAATATTATTCTGAAATGGGCCATATATATAAAATATTTATATATATATCAATATAATATACATATATAAATATAAATATATATACTTATAATATATATAAATAATAATAAACTCCTGCACCAGTTTTACTCTGTACTGTAACGTTAGCTGCTCGGGCTAATATTAGCTTATGATGAGATAGCTACTTCAAAGTCCCGCTTCCTTCTCCCCAAATGTAAAGTTGTCTGGTTGTAATCTTAAAACAGTGATATGATGTCCTTAAAGGTTTGTTTATCTGTTGGATCTCCATTCGCTCTGTTCAACAGCTGTCTTTCATCTTCACCTATGAGCTGCTCGCTAGCTAGCTAGCTAGCTACCTGTCCGATTCATTAGCTGATCACCAAGATCGTTTATTTGCAAGAAGGCTGATCACTCTGTTCGTCTTTTAGTAGACAAAGCCCACGACTTATTTTTGACATGATACAGAATGGTGATTCTTCTTTCACAAAACCACCTTTTGTCAAAATATACACACTGTCTGGCAGTGGTGGAATGTACTTAAGTACAATTTTGACATAATTGTATTTTAATTTTCTGGTACTTTATAGTACACCCATAAAGTATACACTGTAGTATACAAAGTATCTTGGCTCCACATTGAAGGACTACAGCATTAAAATGCTCTTATATGTACTCGTTAGTGATAAAAACTGAATATAATATTCTATCATAATATATCACTTTTAAAAGGTGCCATTTTACTTTTAATACCTGAAGTATGTTTTGATGCTAGTCTGTACTTATTCAGGACTTTTACTTGTAATAAAATATTGTCAGACTGAGGTAGTTATGCTTTTACTTCAATGAAGGATCTGAGTACTTTGTCCACCACTGCTGTCTGGTAGTTTTATTTTATTCCCTTTATCATGATCATTGAAATAACTACGAGACGAGGAAGCAAAAGGCTAAATTGTGGTAAAAGCAAAAGGATTACCATTATTATTGAAAGTTATGAAATTAAGGAATTGGCCTGATTGGATTGCTAACTTTATTGAAATTATACTAAAATCCTTCGAATGGCCCCTTCTCCAATATTCACCATCAAGCAGGTCAGTTCTGATCAGAGATGCTGACTTATTAATACCATCAATTGTTTCACCATAGTGCTACAGTGGGTACTGCATATTTACCATTAGCTCTATAATTCTAGTAATTATTAGTATGATAGAGTTAATTAGTTCATTAGCCCATGAACCTTTATAGCTTGTTCTGTTTAGTATGTCAACAGAGACTAAACAAAGTGTGCATCTATAAATAAACACATACAGTAGATACAAGCCAACTATTATAATATGTGAGCGTACACAAAAAGTGTTCCTTTATACCACATTTACATATTTTTACCAGAATAATTCATGACAGAACAAGAAAATATTGTCAAACATAACAAATATTGTGAATAATGAATACATGGCTGTATTTGAAAATACACCGAGATGGGCTCCGGGGCCAAAAACAGCTCCTTAAAAATCAATCCACTGATATTTTGTCACTTTACAAGCAGTGAAAACATGAAACCTGAAATCCCCACTCTGGGATCACTGTGGAGCTTTTACCTGAACCCCGGACAGACTTTGGGGACCTCACAGTCCCTCTCCTCCTCCAGCAACTCTGGACAGTCCTGTCCTCCGTTGGATGGCAGCTGGATGATAAGACGTTTCCTTGATTGCTTTCGCTTCACAGCGTTGCCAGCTGAACAGTCACACACACACAGACACACACACACACACACAGACACACACACACACACACACACAGAGTTATTGAATGAAATAAGAAATGTCTGCATGGGAAAGTGATGAGAAACATGTCAAAATGATAAGCTACACGTAGGCTGCTCTGTTAATACTCCTTGAAGAATTGGAGACTGCTGGTGCCAAATCTAATTGGATAGCTATCGTAGACAACACGCACGTCTGATTACTCGGGATATCAAGCCAACGACGATGATGTAGGAAAATCCCATTAGACCTTGGAATTGACTCAGATTAAATTTACGGTGTTTACGTGTGTGGATTTGACCTCAAGTAGTTAATTAAGACGAAACGAGCCTCTGGATAGCCCTGAACCCTGCCTGCTTTAAACCTCGGTGTGTGGGTGGTGTGAAATCTCTCCTCGCAAGGTGAAGATATCAATAGCATCGAATTAAAAATGCACAGCCAACGGAACAGCACGCTCAAGGTAAAGAGATTTATGTCGCCGTGTCACACGGAGGAGGTCATCAAAATATAGACGGTAATGATTTTCAGACGTAAATCTTTTTTTTTAACGTGTTTGCGTCCGCTCGGCAGCTCGGCCGGTGGCCCGCCTGGCGAAGGTGACCTCATCCGAAACGACGCTCTTCCGGTCGCAGCGGGAAAACAACAGCGGCTCGACTCGCTGACACTTGTAGCCGCCGGCGGGTCGGGCGTGCCAGGCGCACTTAAAGAGGTCGGCCCAAAGGTTGTCTGACATGCCAATCTGTCAAATTAATTATGTGTAACAAGGCGCGAGGGCAAGTGTTTGTGCGGCGGTTTTAATGGGTCCCACCTCTGGAGTCCTTTTCCACACAGTCAATTTGAACTTCCCTCCGTGTATGTATTTAGGCCGTGACAGAGTCAGAGCGATATGATTAATTGATGATTGTTTATTATCACTGAAGCCTGAAACTACGAAGACAAATGGTGTAAACGCTATCAATGTACTGCACCAAATGTAACTACATTGAAACACAATTTGCTGGTATTTTTATTTATTTATTTATTTTTATTTTATTTTCACATCAGCCTGCTCGTGTCTCCTTTCAAGCGGTTAATTTAATTTATGTCTCTGTACCTGCGTCACACGTAAGAGGACACGGTGTCCAGTCGCTGAAAGGGGTCATGATGCAGTCCTTCTTGCAGGGCAGCTCACACGCTCGCACCGTGCTGGGGCGAGGGCCGTCTGGACACCTAGGCAATGAAAACACACACACACACACACACACACACACACACACACACACACACAGTGGGGGCTGTGAAGTAACACTGCCGGGGAACTCTTTACACACACACCAAAAGCATACAGCTAGTGGTTCGAAAACCTCAAAGGCACAAAGATACTTAATTATGTTGACATGCAGCAGTAGAGTGTTGCTCAGGTGGATTTATGGAAGACACTCAACCCTCAGAAAACACAGTTGTTATGACTCGTGACCCACGGCAAAAGCATATTTAGGAAAAGTACGAGACTACAAAAAAAGGTGCTCTTTTTAAAGTCACCGGGTGCTGAACAAAAAAAAACAAACACTGATTGCATCTCCCAGACCCGTTGGCCTCGGTCAAAGCAGCAGATAAAAACAGACGACAAGGTGTGGATTTCTTTCCATTTTTCTGGTTTTCTCATCTAGAATCACAAGCGAGTGTCACAGGGAGATCCTGTAACGTTGTGCTGTGTGTGTGCGCAGAAGAAATCCTGGTGTTGGTTACAGGCACTTTCCCACCTACACTACAGGGAAAAACAATTGAAGTACAGCGTGTGCTGCGGAGCGAGAGGTGCTGGCAACATGTAGTCAGAGAAAATAAACACAAGTGTTTCAAGCCACCGCACACTGAGACCATAAAATATACGATCATGGATCTGATTGTTTTTTTTTAAATGTGATTTTATGTTGGTCTAGTATGTACACACATCTGCTTTACGTCTGTCCGTCCTGGGAGAGGGATCCCTTCTCTGTTGCTCTTTCTGAGGTTTCATCCATTTCTTTCTCCTGTTAAAGGTTTTTTTTTTTGGGGGGGGGGGGTAGTTTTTCCTCATCAGAATCAAATTTGAACTGTTCCCAAAGTGAGTGATTATTCTGTCCAGAGAAAGTTGAACTGATACCCTTTTTTTCCCACCAAAATCACCTGCTGACATATTTTATGTTGTAGAACAAAACGTTTAAATCCCTTCAGCTTGTTTTGACCACAGACCTGTTTTCAGACATCCAACCAAAGAATACACGAAAAGAACCCTTTGACTTTGAAAGGGAACCTGAGGGACCCACTCTACTGCCAGTAGACCTTCCTATGCCTTTCTGGTGGGTCACGTTCAACGTTGCAAACACGCCCGGGAAAGCCGGGTTAGTAAATGGTGAGACTTTTTCGGTGGTAACTTCTTTTATAAATCCTTTACTTAATCAGTCTCTCTTTAATACTCTCAAACCAGAGTTGGGGGATTGTTGAAACACCGGAAAGACGGTTTAATTTTGTGTCTGTCGGTTTTCAAATGAAGTGGGGCTTTCGATGATCAGCGAGTTAAAGCTACTGTTGTCTGACTGGAGTCTGGTGGCTTTGAGAAAATCGTGTTTTTTGTACGTAGATAAATCATAATAATTGTCCAAATCCCTGTTGATTTTAATTCAACATATAATCAATTCAAAGCGCGTCGTTGTTAACCTTTGGTGCATCATTGTACTAATCAAGTGTGTTGGCGAACAGGCGTGTGATAAAGTTGGAGCTGTTCACAATATTTATACGCTGTGAGATTTCTGAACTTTTCCCGAACACTTTTGGAGCTCTGCTGCAGCGTTGACTGAAATACGGAGGCTCCAGTGAAACTGTAAAACATCAGCCGGGCCCCAATGACTTTCTTATATATGTACCGATAGCACAGTGGCTGCTAGGGATACACACCATGTTTTAAGGCTTTAATAAATATCACTGAAGAGGTTTGGCACGCCGACCATCTGGGTATTGCTCGAATGCAGAATGTAATTATTCGAGGCACAATCTAGGGCAATAAAAACTGATGAAAACCTTCGTAATCACATCCAGTTTACGACTGATGTATGCCATCTGGCTCACGCTGCTTGAAAGATATAGAGAGGAGGTGGCCATATCCCCCAACAGAACAATGTGGGCGTCACGGGATATGTTAAGCAAGTCTCACATGAGGGTGATTCACATTTATTTCTCTACGCTGAGGAAACTGTAACACACAGAGCCCCAAACAGACCAGAGGACCAGAAACTCTTGTTTTAACTGGATTCTGCTATCAGTGAGGGATAATCCTATTGATGGCATAAAATAGGGTGGGGGGCGGAGGGGCGGCGGGAGGGGGAGGTCAAGCCAAGCCGCGGTTTTTAGAACAAGGGTTATCATGGATAATCTTCAGCGGTCTAAGCACCTCGGGTCCCCTGTGCATATCACCAGGCGACAATAAATAGGTCGAGATAGACCTGCTGGAAGACATCTTGTAGTCTGCAACGCCGCGTCTGGCAGCGGGGCGTCGCCGCTCCGTTTCCCTCATCCTATGGATCATCCGGGTCAGGTTTAATGGTGCTAAGAACGTACTCGTTAGCAGGGGCGTCATCAGGGAAGCGATAGTGAGCCTCACAGGGGAAATGTAATAATGCAACAGCGACGCGGAGGAGAGATTTATTTTTTAATACCAATGGACAGAGCTAAATCCCTCTCGAGTGGAACAAATCCCCTGGTGTCTTCGCACAAGTGAATGGTCCCCGGGAAAAAGAAAACGGATGCCGGCTGCAGCGAGGGGGGGAGGACACGTTTACGTTTCCAGCCTTCAGCTGATGGTCGCGTCCGTAAAGTGAACGAACAGGTGTCCAGCTGGAGGACACGTCAACAGGATCCAACCCATGAACCTGAGACTGCAGAACAATCTCTTCACTGCACCTCAGCGCTAACCAGGATTTTTCTCTTTATTATCAACTTATATATAAACTGCAGCGTCTAGAGTCTGTAGGGATTCATGGAGCTCTTTATCAAGGGGGAACCTGGCAGAGAATGCTGTGCGAAGACAAAAATAAACAGCGCACAGAAATCTGCAAGATCTAAACACCATCAAAGTGTATATATATGGAACAGATGGAAAAGCAATTTATTTTATGAGCCATCCAATAAACAGGAGGCCGATATCAAAAGCTGCCGTTGCATGAACCAAATTATTTAAGTCTCAGAGAAATAAGATAAACACAACTTTTGATTTTGCTTTGTCACAAGTTCATCCTTTGACAGCTTGGATTCATATCCATCAGCCTCAAACCACTTTGCTTTGAGTTCCACAAGACTACGAATCAGGTGGTTGATCAATAATTAGGATATTGAGGACTTTTTGTTGGCTGTTAACAGGATCAAATCATTCTCAAATGAGGATGAACCAATATCTGAACAATATTGCTGGAACATTACCATTACATATCAAACTAATGTAGAGCCGATTTTCTTGGGTTTGATCCCTAAAATCTCCCCCTTTCCAAAGTATTTTGTTTTTGTTAGTTGCTTTTTTTAAATGTTTTTAGATGCAGCATGACTTGTACATGCTTCTAAGAAGACACATGTTGTGGTTCTTCTGCTTATTGATTCTTGATTACTTGAAAATTCCCCTCAGGCTTTGAGACATCATGAGGGATCAGAGCACCGAGGCAGTGCTGTTACATGATGTGACTCCAAGAGCTCTTTGAGAAAGAGGAGATTAACCCTTTGACCTTGTTAATGTCCCTCCGCTACACAAAAATGGTCGCGTCTGAGGACGAGCTACAATTTACCACTCGTGTAAGATCTGGTGAGTACACGGGCAATAAAACAATATTCCTATTTAGATAAAACCCCACGGTTATAAGGCTTGACTTTGGCCTTTGATTCCAGGCGCAACACGCTCTGAATACCAACCGCGAGGACTGAGAGACTCATTTCTGAAGTGCAGGCCGCCTGCCTTGTAGATTTCACCTTCTCTGCGTTCCCACTCACGACCACACACACACACACACACACACACACACACACACACGCACACACTCTGGCGGGAATGTCCTCTACCAGAAAACAACAACGATGCTCGTTGGTCTAAATGCCAAAAAAAAACAACTTGTGCTCGCTGAGAATTGACTTGTTGTCGTTAGGAATTATGAGTCATCCCTCAGCAGGTAGACGTGGCATGACGTCGTTGTAGAGCCACAAACCGTTTAGGGTGGAGGTGAGGGTGGAGGTGAGGGTGGAGGTGAGGGTGGAGGATCGAGCGAACAAAGACACACGACTTTGAGACAGAACATCATGTCTCCTTCATTCGGCCACGAGCTCGGTCTTTCCCTGCTCTATGTAGGGAAGTATGTTTTGTGTCTAATCTAGGGCTGCACAATTAATCCGAATTTGTTATCAAAATCGCAAATTTCCAATTCGCATTAGGCGTAGTATTTGTTAAAAGGCAAAATGTGTGTTGAAAACCGTTTTAAATAAAGTATTGTCTTCATATCCTACGGACTTCTTTGTTCGGTACTGATCCCCCGCAAAAAATCCCACCATAATCATTTTTAATATGATTTTCAATAAAAATGAGAACACAGATGTAAAAATTATCATTCCCCACAATATCGCAATCATCAAAGTAAGTGCAGCCCTACAGCCGAAAACCTAAGCAAGCTTTGGGTGGACCGTTAAACAGTCCCATTAAATATTTTTTTATTGGACATTTTGAAAGTAACTGATAAATAATGTCCTGTCGTTGGGCGCATCAGATCAGATCTTTATGTAGGTGGCTCTAAATGGAATGTGATTGCCATAAAATTCACGTCTAGTTTAATTTCTTTTTCTGCGATTCAATCACAGCAAAATTACTTATCTTCGTCCAAGGCTTCGACCTTTGGGGGTTATATTTTATTCCCAGCTGAATTTTGAAAAACACCTTCTGTTTTATCCAGTGCAATTATTTTTTATTGAGAAACATTGCAAAACTATGGCCCCTGGTTATTTTCTTTCAACAAATCAAATGAAATCAGCCACAACATTCCTTCTGCTGTAATGCACCACATTCTCGTTGAAGCCGAGAAGCCCGTAGCAAATCTATAATTAGGTCAAATTTCTAATCGAATCTCAAATTTGTACAACGCTGGCTTTGTTACACTGGCTTTCTGTTATCTCTGGCGTTCAATTTCAAATCTGTCTAATTACTTCGTAATTTACTTCCACAATTTGGCTCCATCATATATCAGTGAGGTCCACTTGGCCTCAAAGGTCATGGGAACAAGGGCTCCTGGTTGTGAACTCCTCGAAGTTGAAGACTTGTGACCGAGCTTTTGCTTTCCTGGCTCTGAGATTTTACTCCTTTTTGGAGTTTGGAGTTTTCCACTTGTCTCTTGGCGAACACCAAACAGGCATTCTTACTTCTTTTCTTTGAGCAATGGCTTTTTTTCCCCTGGTCAAACGCTCCGATCTACGCAGTCGAGCTTTCTAGCTCCTTCAGGTTTGTCTTTGATTCCTTCGTTGCTCCTCTGATTAAGGCCCTCCTCGCCTGCTGAGAGTTTCTCTCTTTGAAGTTTTTGTTGTGGTCCCTCATTCTTTCCGTTTTGTATTTGTGGTGGAAGATGTAGGCTATTTTTCTCTTAGATGAAACTTGTATTTCTGAACCCTGAGCATAAAGACAGCTCGTCCTGACTTAAACAACTGGGATTGTGTTAGACAGGGTAAAATAACTGGTTTATCTCTGATATATGGTTTATAATGGAGTTAATGGTGCTCCGCCGGATCATGTGACAGATCATGTGGCGCTTCGATGGCACACAGGAGGATTTCTGAAGGTAATTTGTTGAACCAGATCTTACTTAGGGGCTCCATAGCGAAGGAGGTGAATACATACATGTATGCACGCACAGTTATTATTTTCATTTTTTTTAAACATCATTTTCATCTCACTTCACCAATTTTGACTTATTTTGTGTAGGTCCATTACATAAAATTCAAATAAATTGTAATTTAATTCCAGGTTGTAAAGCAACAAAATAGGAAAAAACGCCAGGGGGGAATCATTTTGAAAAAAACAAAGAGCCCCTTCGTTACACCTTTTTTTTTTTACACTCTTTTTTGAAACTCTGTTTAGCGTTCAATCATATCAAGATCAATTTATTCTTGAAAGGCATTTTGTTGATGCCTCTTTGCCCCACCTTATATTTGAACATTTTTCTGTTTATCTTTAATATCTAAATGCATTTTGTGACTGTGACGTCTTTGTCACCGCGTTTTGTTTTTCCAAGTTTGCATATAGACAATAGAGATATGTCCCGACCAATATTTGAGAAAACTTGGTTTTCATTTTCCTCACACACACACACACACACACACACACGAGCAGGATTACTTGTTGACTGGCACAGAGAAATGTGCTTCTGCTTTGAGCAGCAGGAATGGAGTCAGCTATGAGGGTATTTTCTAAAAAGCCACCGTGCACCTGCATCTGAATGACGTGAGACCGCTTGAATCTGACAGCTGTCTGTGGCGGTGAGGTGACTGCAGAAGTCAGAGTGTGTGCAACAGCGTGTGCACAGTTCCCTGCAGTGCTTTTACACACTAAAACTATATGTTGATGAGCTATATATACATATACATTTATATATATATATCCAAATAATATCCATATTATAAGATATCATTGAAAACTATTGCTGCTCTTGCCAGTCTTACATGTTATTTGGTGTTATCCTGGAGTTTTACAACCTTTGGTGATAATGTCGTCAGCTGCAGAGTCAGAAGCATAAACTGCGGCCCTTTCTTCTAGCTCAGGGGGGGTTTAAAATGCAGTTTGAAATATTTATGTTAAAGTGGATCTAGCCTGCACTCTATCAGAGGTGGTAAACTTATAAGCTTCACAATGGTGAGATTTTAAGCCCCATAATAGGTGTTTTATTGGTTTTGCTTTTATAGTGCAAGTTTCTTGAGTTATTAGCTTCTCATCTCATTAAATTGAAACTATATTCTCGTAATATTCCCAGGTTTTTCTCTGAATCTTTCAACTCCATTCTCGATATCTAGAGAACACAGATATGCGGGAAATGTTTTGAATGTGCGTAAGGGTTTGAACATGAGCAGGAATCTTGTTGAGTGACATTCTGCTGTTACATTAAAGGGTTTATAAATCAATCGAAAATAACTCATTGAGGTGAACAAGATGAACAAGAGGTTAAAGACACAGAGGAGAGAAGAGGAAGTCATGCTTACACATGTTTTGATTCAGCAGAGATAACATTAAATGGGAGGCGTTGATCAACATGTGAATAAATATTTGAGTCTTACTGCATTATATTACATTATACTTTTATATTTAGAATTACCACTGGATTTTTGCACTTTTATTTACATAAATAAAGACATTTTCACCGTAAACTGATGCAGAAGAATTCAACAAAATGCAAGAAATTTACGCTCAAAATGTTCATGTTCATTAGCTTAATATGTGTCAATGTTGAAACCAAACCTACGCCTTTGTTTTTTTTCTACATAAATAAAGCTTTACTCTCTTCCTTGAGTGAAGAGAGTAAAGCTCTGCTTTAGCACTATTTAACACACAAACACTGAAATCTCTCTCTCTAATCAGAAGTGTGAATGTGAAGTGTGGCTGTCTGTGTGTTAGCCTGCTTACAGCCTGGTGTGAGCTGCATACTGGGATTAGCACAAATCCCAGGAGAGCCTAAATAAGATCAGATGATCAAAATGATTGTGTGGTTGGTAACTTCCTGTGGGTAGTTAAGTCTCAATATCTGACGCCTACATTTGGATTTGATTGAGTAAGCTGAACAGGATTGGGTGCTTTTCTGTTATTTAAATGTAAATATTTTTCATAACTTCGGCTCTCTCTCTTGATTTTGTTTCCTAAAATCCCCTTAGTGTGTGTTTTAAGTGCTTAACATATAGGGCAAAGAGTTGACTCATAGCAGGTTTCCCTCTACAGAGAGAAACTCCCCATTTGTTCCCCTTTTAACACTAATTACATTGTAGCCCCACTAATGATGGGTATTATCCAAATTGTGATGATTAAAATTCAATTATATTCTAGTTTTTGGAAACAACAGGCCACGTTTGTTGGCGGACCACAACAACAGCCACAATACTAACAACACAATGGTTGGCTTGAAGACCATGGGGGCGTGAAGGCTGCTGTAATATTGTCATTTATGCATTTTTTATTTTATGTACATTTTGTCGTTCCTCTGGTTTCCTCCCGTTGTCTCTAATATTGTCTTTGCTGTTTGTTTGAGGAGATTTCTGTTTTATTTACAAGGCACTTGGGCTATCTCATCCCTCACTGACTGCACAATTTTCTATCGCACAAATTCCCCTTTCAGCGCTTCGTGTGTGTGTTTATCGTTTGTAGCATTGAAACGAAATGAAGCCATCCCAGAAATAGCATGTGGTTTTAACTGACTCGCTGGTTCCAGTCAGTGTCACAATCTCATAATGATCTTTAAATGTCATGATTTGTAGCGAGGCGGGAGGACGTGCACAACACGGCACCGGGAGCTCGTCCCAGAGCACAACATTAAGACGGGCAGCCAGGCTAATGCTCGCGTTTCGCTCGCTGCTATTAGCGCGTCGAGTAATCTGTTCGGCGAGAGGCTGTTTTTCGAAAGAAATTGAGCAGATGGTTGAGCAGGATGAAGAGAGGAGATTCAAAGCAAAGAACTGTCAGTAGTTTTAAGAGAGTGTACACACACACACACACACACACTCATACACCCACTGAGAGACACAAAAAAAACAAGGTCTGGTGGGAAGAGATAAGGCCTAATTAATTTCATTATCAAAATAATGGACTACAAAACAAGAACATCATTTGTTTAATTTAGCATAAAACGGTTGCAGTTCTTCAAGAACCCTTTCAGTGGTGTCTTTGGCCTCCTTCTCGAGGGCTTCACACTATCTATCGCAGTCAAAAACCAGGGAGTAAACACAGCCTCCATTAGACAACACGACTGGGAGATGATTGACTGGGCTTAATACAGCTGATGTCGAACATCATAACCATGAATCATTCAGTTTCCCTTTTTCACAAATTCCACAGCATCAATGTGATTATGCAAACACACATTTGGTACCATTCAGCACCCAGACTGTCAGAATCAATAAGCAGACGCTTTTTTTATTTTGTTTTTATTTCCTCACACCGCAACAGCTTTCTCGATGGGATGATAGCAGCCCAAGCCTGAGGCACTGACATATTTGTCTCTGTTGTGTCTTCCGTTTTCGTTAGTATTTATCTGTGTGTGTGTGTGTGTGTGTGTGTCTGTGTGTGTGTGTGTGTGTGTGTGTGTGTGTGTGTGTGTGTGTGTGTGTGTGTGTGTGTGTCATGCACTCTGAGAGGTTCACTGCCTCAGGCTGCGGAAGGAAGACAGCTCAGATCCATCGATGAATGAGACAGGGCACATCTGCATATGCAGGGTGCAGGCGACCATGTTTGTTTGTTCTGCTGGGATCCCCTGGGTGCTCTGATCAAGACTACCTGCCAGTTGGATTTTGCCAGACGAAGACACGCAGTGCAGAAAAAAAAAGAATAAAACTATATTGAGTCACTCCTGAATGCGGGCGAGTAAACACTGCATCTGAGCAACAGATGGTCCAGGAAAGCGAAGCTGTTGCATCTTTACGCTTTGGTCAAATAAATGGACAAATCAAGGGTTTCATAAAAAAAAGAAAGAAAGAAGTACCACAGTGGACTGCCAAATCTACAGGGATGGTAAAAAAAAAAAAGTAACGAAAGCATTCATGAAAGAGCATAACCTTTACTTAACTATAACCAAAGTGAGACGTTTAAGGAAAAACCTGAATAAATGAGTGGCGAAATATAATGCTTCCATACAGGGGATCACTGAATGGTTAGAATGAAAGTGAGATGCCATATGCAAATTCTCACTCCCAACTCAAATATAAAATCAAATAACTTGTCTAATACCTCTGCTTGGTTAGTGACACTTCAAACTATGACTCTCTAGGTAAGTTTTAAACATGTCAGGGACGGCGTGTCAGATGCTGCCCGTTACGTGCATGGTGTATTTTCCTCCAGTAATGTTTCAATTCTCTTTTCTTCTTTTTTTACATTTCTACGTTTTTTGGGGATCTTGATGATTGGATCAGGATGTGGATCGTATAAAGTAAAGGGTTGTATATAAATGTGAAAGTGTTTTAGGTGGATTGATTTAGAGAGAGGAAAAGGGGTAAAAAAAAGTTTTCTTTTTGGAGCGCATGTCGAGGTGTCCTTGAGCGAGACACTGGACCCCAAGTTCATTACTGTAACTGTATGTATATAACGATTGTAATCAAGTTTAAGCTTGTTAATCTCCTGCATATCCTAGTTGTTAGTGTCAACTTGAGACTTCTGTTCATCTTTCTCATCACGCAGTTGGCGTTTGTTGCATGCTGTCATTCTATTTTCAAAACCGCTCCCTTCTACATATTAAGTAATCTGATTTGTTTGTTGTCTGTTCTTTTTAGACCAATGCTCATGCATGTTAATTACAGATGATTTGGCCTCTTCCAGCTCTGTTAATTGTCTCATGTTGATTTGAAAACTTGCTTATCAAAGTGCTGATTGCCAGACCTCTTTTATAGCTGACAAATGTGGCTAATTGGCAATCAAACTAATAGCCCCCATCTTGGTGGCAGTGTTTGTCATTGTGAGAGGAAGAGTCAAAGTCATTTCCCCATGAGGTGTTGAAATCATGTCCTGTGTGTGTGTGTGTGTGTGTGTGTGTGTGTGTGTATGTGTGTGTAAAACTTGTATGTGTTCACAGCTAAAACAAATGAGCAATGTTGTACACACTGCGAGCTTCTTTCGGTGATAGTACAATGGGAGTCCGCACGCTGGTTTACAGCCTGCTACTGGATTCCTGCCAGAAAATCCATCTTAAGACTTTGAACAGCATCTTTGAAAGGTTACAACAGTCGCAGCACATGCAAAGGGGCATAATAACCGGAGCTGGGGTTGTTTGAAGGCAGAATCAGAGCGCGGGAAGCTTCTTCAGCACCACGGACAGCACCACCGGTGCATGAAGGCAGGTGAAAGAAGGAAATAAATAAAGAGACTGCTGTCTGACAGCGCTCACAGTAACTGTCATTCTATCCCGCTGATGGAAACTGAGGCTGTTTTTTCTGGTCTCAAAACCCTAGTGGACCATTTTTTTTTCCTTTGTTGTGTTCAGTTTATTTATTTCCAAAATCCACAATTACAAGCAAATCCCAGCCTGCGAACAAAACGTCTCAATGCCATATGTATCTGATTTACAGAACACAAGTTTAACAGTTGTTTTTTTCTTAAAGGAGTTGAATGCCAGAAATTCCTGGGTATTGTCACCAAAGTCTTTCTTCTCCGAAAAAAAACTACCTGTGGGACCCAGGATATTTAGCATGTGCAGTGTAAGCTGCAGGTTTCTTCCAAGTACTTTTCAGGCTAAACTGGCAGTTTACGGTTCAGGTGTTTGGTTAAATATTGTTAAGAAAAGAGTACAAAATATGTCAACGAAAACTATGCAGTTTTCTAAATCATACATGCAGGATGGAGGCTTAATCCCCGGACCAGAGAACACATGGACACCACAAGTACAAGATTACAACTAAACATCCAGGAACAATTAACCCATATTTCAAACCACTGAAACAGCATACCAAAAATGTCCACTACGGTGGTGATACATTCCTCTATATCTAGATTTAAACGGGTAATGCTGTGAGAGTTTGCTGAAATAAAGAGGATCAGATCGATTCTGAATGGTTGAATTTGTGTTCTTTCCACCTCAAAGAACTGCTGTTCTACTCGAATAAAACCACATAAGTAACAAATATCAAAGAAAGAAAGAAAGAAAGATAAACTGTGTATTTCGGCTTCTAGTCTACTTTTTGATTTTTTAAATACACATGTAATCGTGAGGTTGATGCCCAATAAAAAGGCCCAGAATAACTGTGTCTCAGGCCGCAGAGCAGCGGCTGTGTGTGTGTACTGGTACTTCTGTTAGCCAAAACAATGAAAGTGAACAAACTGTCGTATTCTGCTAATTGACACATTCGGGCTGCCAAAAACTTTCCAGGTACAAAAGAAGTACACATTAATAATGGACTCTATTCTGAAGTCTGTTGCCACATTGATTCTCAGCGGTTCTTAATTGATTAATTCGTTACAGCAGAAAGTGTAACAATAACAAAATAAATAGAAATGACCCGATGTCCTGTGGCAACTGCGGGTCAGATAAGTCTCCAGTTAAATGCTACAGGCGGGTTGAAAATGTCAAACGCCTTCCTGGCACATTTAAAGTAAAGCGCGTGACCTTCATAGCACCAAAACCTCAAACTCCACTCAGCCGAGGTCAATAACAGCGGCCGCCTGCTGAGAGGCCCAGCGGGCGCTTGAGGGGAGTCTCTTCTGTTCTCTCGTCTCGCTCGTCGTTAGCGATGCTTTTACGCGTCGGGCCTTTCGCCCTTATTGCGAAATGATACTTTATTATATAAAGTTATTGACCGGCGGAAAAAGTAAAGATAATGGAGGCAAATCGACTCTATTTTTGTCAGTTGCTCGATTCCACTCCCCGCGACACCGCTACCCCTGCTGCTCTCCGACTCGCTGGGCCTGTGTTCGTCTCCTGTTCGAGGATTTAAAAAAATAAAGAAAACACGTGACTAAAGACACCCTGACCTCTCTTCCGCGGCCTGATATGTGTGAACTACAGCGCCTGGGTCAGCTCTCAAACTGCAACACACAACACACTCCGACCCAATTGCTGTGCCTCCTCCTCTCCTCACTGATGATGTAAAACATGAGGAGGAGGAGTCTGCTGGTATTGAGTTAGAGTCAGATACTAAAGATGCATTAAAGAACCTTTTTTTTTTTTTTGGGGGGGGGGGGGGGCTTTTCGCAATCAATCTTTTTTGGACACAAGCAGATCAACTCCTTTGTCTTCTGTTGTCGGGTGAATCAGTCAAGCATAAACTGACACCCGGATGGAGCCGAGCCGTCTGGCAGACGTTAACTCGACGGCATATTTTGAATCCGCCTCGTGCGGCGTGGTCTCCGGAGCTAACCGCAAACATCTTGCCTCTCATCTGCCTCATGATTAAATTGCCTCAAAGTATCAATCCCATTTAATTACCGTCATTATCATCAATGAGAAATTACCAGCGCCCAAAAAACGGCAGGGTTAATTAGGCTTTCAGGGACGGAGAGATTATTTATTTATCTGTGGTCGCCTGCGAAGGGGAGATATGAATTGGGAGTTAACTTCACGTAGAGTCTGCTCTGCTTACTTAACCAGCTACGTCAGCGTCTCCTTGTGTTCTCTTTCCCTTCCTCTCACTGACTCACTTTACTCTCCCGCTGTCTTTCCTTCCCAACGCTGCTGCTTCTCTCATCTGTCTCTCACCTCCTGACTCCTCTTTTGTTTTGTTTTTAATCTCGCTTGTTTTCAATGTCACACACACACACACACACACACACACACACACACACACACACACACACACACATATCTGCATGTACCATTCAGTCTTACCAGTTCACCACAAAACAACAAACACGACTGACTTAATGTCTTTTCGCATTAACAGATGCTCACAGATCGCCCTCTGACCTCACATCGTAAGAAAGGCTTTCTAATTCTTTGCTTGACGAGTGATTCAAACCTTTTTTTTTTCTTTCTGTGTTCATCGAGCAACTACACAAAATATAAGAGGTTCTTTGAAGAATAATTTCACACATCAAAAGACCGCCGGAGCTCTCCATGTCCTCTATTCTCCGAACGGCAGCACTAGATTTAACTGATTGGTTTCTTCTGTTTAGATAAAGTCGTCCGAATCAGGGAAATCTGCGGTTTGAAATGAGAACGTGCCTCCTCTTGGATCTTGGTGGCACATGACTGAGAGCTACAGCTCAAAGCCAGTGGATGTCTGCTCTGAGCAGTGAGCAATTTTCATTTCAACACAATTCTCCGAGAGCTAATTTCACAGTTATAAACACTACAAAACTACAAACCAGCGAAGCGAGAAATAACTCGGGAATCTAAATAAGACTGCTGCAGCCGTCGGAAAACAAACAAGACCAGACACCACCGGTTTAGAAACGCCAACATGAACCAGAAGCAGAGCAAATAAGAGAAAGAACTCACTTCTTGGGGGGCACCTGTCCCACGTTGACCCGGACGCAGATGACCTTGCGAGTCTGCATTCCCGTGGAGCAGGGTCCCTCATCGCCGCCGCTGGCTCGGACACCCACGGAGGTGTTGAGGGTCGAGGCGGAGGGGTCCTCGGTACAAGGGCCCCAAGGCCCCGTCTGCCAGTGGTAAACTGTACAGGCGTGTTCGTTGCAGTTCCGCACCTCCTGGAGGGAACTGCTGTTTGGGCACAGGGCGCCACCTGAGAAACACGGAGACACAGCCGAGATGAAGAACGGACTTCACGGGTAACTTTTGGTGTTTTCTCCAACGGGACCCTGTTGCCCCATATTTTTGTGTCGAGGGGACAAACGGGGAAAAGAAATTCAATTGAGCGAGAAAGCTGCTCGAAACGGGCCGCGGTGGGATCTTATCAGGCAATTCAGCACCAGCAATGTACGTCAAACACTTTTAGAGGACGGAAACTGTCCACTGTCCATCACGGAGAGAACCCTACGGAGAAATAAAAGGTTTTTCTGACTCACTCTCTCCAACTCTTACTCACGTTTCTGAATTTGTTTTCTGGCAGCACGTCACATAGAACAATAACAAACGGAAAGAAAAAGGTAAAGACAAACGTTTTATTTCTCTGAAGGGTCCTTTCCATAATGTTGTCTGACACTTATTAATATAATAACAATCTGAGCCCTCAATACTGGACCAATTCAAAAAAAGAAAAATCCCCATTTAATCACACATTTAAAAAAAGGTCCATGTTAAAAAATACTGGTTAGTTAAAAATCTTTTCTTTTTTTAACAGATGAAATTACCATGTATAATCTGAAAAGAGTAGCCATTATTCTTCAGACGAACCTACAGAGAATTATCACCAGAGTCAGTCGCTCCCCTCGACTCTACAGAGCGCTTTAGCCTCGTTCAGCTCCTTGTTTTGGTTTTATGGTGCGCAGCTTTACTGATTTGATTCACTCTCACCATCCTCATCTAGCCGCTGGTGGAGACCAAAACAGAGCTCGTAAGGGGTCTGAATATTGGACGTGTCCTAAATGCTCAGAAACGCAAAACACTGTGACCACTAGATATGTAAATACGCGACTCCAAAGTCAACTGCTTGTTCTGCTGTCCAAATAGTTCCCACACCTATCTTCTATTCACCACATTTCTTCCTTCTGTGCACACTCCAGAAAGGAGAGCTATAAAATTCTAGCACACTTGTCTGACAATTGTTGTTAACAGATTTTCTTTCCCCCTTGAAACTGCTGAATCTGTGTGACCCACTGAATAAAACCTACGCTTGCTCACATTGAACCTCTTTATAATGAGAACTCCCTTTAGTGCTCCATTGTTAAACGAATACTTCCGAGAGCCTTTAGACCTTGTACGTAAATTTGGAGCCGCTATGCTCGCAAGAATCTCTTTAAGCTCCTGAAAAGCACAAGTCTGAATACAGATGACCTTCCACAAAAAAAATAGTTTTTACCTTCTGAATATACTGTAAATCTTAAGCTATGAATACCGACTATGAATACAGCCAGTGTGTACACATAAATGAACGTATGTATTGTGCTCTTTCTTTCTCTACCAATACAAGCTCTTGCTTAAAGGGTGCTCCATTGTATCATTAAGTAAATGTTTATGCCATTAATTTCGTGAGGCAGTCGGGTTTTCTCACAGTTCAATTAAACTTGTGTACCATTGAGTGGGCACTCAGTAATTAAAACTTTATAACAGAGATTCTCTGTTCAATCTCATTTCATTGTAGATACTGCAAACGCTATACAGACACATCGGTGTGTTCACGTTCTGCGTGACGGAGCTCTTTCCGATAACCGCAAGTAACACGTCAGACTTTCAGTGCACTACTTTGGTGCGTTCGACCTCCATCTGTTGTTTTTTTTTTTCCAGTTCCTTCTTTTCGTGTCTCCCTTTTCATTTCTCTTCTGAGTCGGCAGGCAGTCGGCTGTGTCGATGGAGCCCTCTCCGGTTTAGAGTAACTGCCGACACTTAGGGCTTTCAGCAAAGATTGAGAGGCGTTGCGGGACTGTGGCTCCTCGACACCTGTATTTCGCTGCCGGAGTTGACAGAGAGCGAGCTCCATAATGAGCGGCGACGAACACTCACAGCTCGGCCCTGAATCACAGACTGCCAACTCAGACGAGGCTCAGCCTAATGGTTACTGAGCGTGACTGTACCGTTCTGCTGACTGCGCCATGGCAGCTCAGCTGACTAACAACGACGGCGATGCTAGGCCCAACGCCAGCGTGACGTGGTGCCTCAATGACCTCAAAGAAAGCTGCACGTTGGACAATGGCGGGAATTATGAAGCTTCCTGGAAACATAAACCGCATAACAAACAAACAAAAAAACTGCATTTGAGAGTTATTTGTGTCTGCTGCGGGATAAATGACGGTCTGCCGGCTCATTCACAAAGTGGAGCAATTCTCACTTAGCATGCGTCCCGACTAACACTCAGTTGAAAGAGTAAGAGGCACTCGAGCTTCATAAAGTCCCACAATAATCACTGTGGAATTAAATGCAAGCAGTTATGCTAAATCGGTCATTAATTAGGCATATTAATGTATTCATTAGCACATAATCCTATGCCAACATATGGTGGTTCTTTAATAAGAACCCTGTATCTTAAAGCTTGGAGTTCTTCCTGTAGTTTCAAAAAAATTTTGTTCTTCATCAATATGCAACACAGGAGCTGCGAAATCTACTAAGGAGCTCAAAATGTAATCAGATAATCTACTCCGCAGGGGGAACCCGTGGTGGAGAGACAGAAGCCTCTTTCAGGTATTGTTCTTGAGTATGTGTGCTTTAACTATGTCATAAAGATGTGTGTCTGAATAGACAGCGGGATACAGTTTGGGGTGATCTCCTTTGTATTTTCTCAGCTATTCTAAAGCTACTACAAATACAGCTACTACACTTCTAGACTAACATCAAAGATTTACCAAAAAGTTCCGGAAACTTTGGCACCTGAATGAGACCTTTGATGAATACAGATATGAAATATGTTAATGTGACAGGTGAGTACATGCAGTACGTAAAGTAATACCACTGCAGAGCAACAGAAAACAAGAACACACATTCAAGCTATTTCACACACGGCCAACAAGCCCTGACTGTATCACAAGTGGCCGACTAAAATCTAAATCAATTACAAGTCAAGCTATTTTGATACTGTCGCTTTTTAAAAGCACAAAACAAGCTGACAATTTTAATTTTGACAAAGCTAGAGGTTTAAAACAGCTAAAAGCAGCTGACTATTAATTACAGCTGTTACCCTCCATCACTGTGATCCAGGCCACAACCATCGCTGTGACTGTGAGGAAAACACACACACACACACACACGCACACGCACACACACACACACACACACACACACATCGAGATAAGACGCAGGAAAATGTTTGGAGACATGACAAAAAGAAAGACAAGAGAGACAAGCAGACGCACACAGAGATTTAAACCAGAGCGTATTGCAGAGAAATGATCTTGGCGACGGATAAAAAAGTAAGTGTCAGGCGAGGAGACGGACCAATAGAAATAATCACCAGGAGTGATAAGCAGACTGTTCGAGATAAGGACAAATGCACATGCAGACAAGTGTGAAATCCAGACATTCAGTGAGTGACAGCGAAGGACGCCTTGAAAGGCCATGACGAAGCCAATATCCCAGCCTCATCTGCATATATTTCCCATGCGCGACGGTGCAGAAGGCCGTCTGCAGGTGAGACTCACCTTCCCCGGCGTTGTAGGCCAGAACGGAGCGCGTCCTCAACTGCTTCCCCTCAATGGTCTTGCTGGAGCAGGTCTGAGAGCAGGTGGACCAGGGCGTCCAGTCACTGAGCACACAGTCGCGTGAGCAAGGCACCTCGCAGGGCACGGGCTCCGGGGCCGGGGAGGACGTGCAGAGACTCCTGTCCACCTCCTCGCCTGAGGAGGGCAGAAGATAACACCATCGTAAATAATTGAGAAAAAAAACAAAAAACTTGGATATTCTCTGAGATTCGAGTGGTGAATTTACGAGAAGAATGTCACAAATTCACGAGAAAATAAATAACCTCAAATCAGGGAGTTGCTTTTCTTCTAAAAAAAAAAGGCTCAATTCACAATGATGTCTTTTCAAAGTCCAGATGCACAGTCGTGATTCTGGGCTTCAGTCAGGACCGCCAAGTTTAATTTGATTAGTCATCTACTGCAGGCTTAATATACGGCAAGCGTGTATTTGGTGTGATGAGAATGATCAAAGTGATGCAATGTGGTTCCTTCACAAAAAAAAAAATCTACTTGTTGAGTTTTTTTTCTCGTGAATTTATGACTTAATACTCTCAGAGAACATAAAAAAATATTTCCTGTAAATTTCAGAAATTCTCTGAATATTAAACCCCCTCTTTTTTTTATTTAGTTATTTTTTCCATACAACGGCCCTCGTACGCCGTCGTAGAATGGAAGTTAATCTCCTCCGATAATTCAGATATAGTCATGTACCTAGTATTATCATTTTTTTAATTCAATCCATATTTTGTCTCATTGAGTCAAGATCTTTTTAAAGAGACAAACTAGAGTCAGAGTAATATCCTCTTAATAATAATGGGGTAACACCCAGCGATTAATCTTAAAAAATGGGACGGGATTTCAGGAAATCAACCTCAGTAATTAGCAAAAAGTTATGCTGAAACTGAGGCATAAAAAGCCAGCCACTATTCACATTTATTACATGGAAACGTCCATCTGTGTTTCCAGGTAATGCCTCCTTTGTTTTGGCTTTTTTGGGGCCTAAAGTCTTCTATTGGAAGTCGAAACAGATGGTTTTGCATTCCCGAACTTGGTTTATTGGTTATTCATTTTAAAATTCCAGATGTGTTTCCGGGTAAACTTTGTTACTGAGAAACTGCCATCTGTGTTTCCAGGTAACGACTCTGGCCGAAAATTTAAAAGTTTTTTTATTGAAAGCTGAGACAGGTGGTTTTGTTGCTGCAAATTAATTAATGTTTATTACTTCCTATAATTCCATATGTGTTCATGGGTATAGTGTTGCAACTCAGACAATACCATCTGTGTTTTTCAGGTATTAAATCACGGTATGTTCAGAAGAACACACTATTTTCATGATATTTAGCAAAAGAGGACTTTTGCTGATGATACCAGGGAATCCTCTTGTGACAGTACGACACTGATATTAGCACATAGTGAAGAATTAACCCTATATTACTCTTTTATTAAAAAACAAAACTCTAATATTACCAAGATTGCCTCATCAGTATCGTATCTTTTGAGAGCATTTTACATTTACACACTGTTTGTGTTATTATAACAACTCCATTTCTTATTATTTTTTATCGGTTTATTTATCAAAATTTTATTCAAGGATCTTTCACAGTTTTCAAGTTGTGTGTGTGTGTGTGTGTGCATTGTTTTATCCTCCTTGGCACGTTCACGATTGAAGAATGAATCCGAAAGCTAAAACTCCTCAGGAGGAGAACACATAAAGCTTCTAAATAACACAAATTAACCCGGCGAGAGAAAGATGTCGACGTTACTCGCCAGCTGATGAAATACTGGGTGGTACCTTTGAGGAATAAAACTTGAGGGCTCAAAACTTCATCGCGTGAATTAGATTATCACCCTCGAACTGCACTTCAGTACAGACACGGGCGGAGCAAAAAGGAACAGCTGCTCGTCTTAATTGATGGGGCGACGTCGAGGCACGAGGCCCGTTTGTGAATTTAGAAACGTGCTCGTTATCTCAAGACGTCTGTTCTCCCTGAGACGACTTCGAGAAGGATATTCGCCCGGCTGGCTGCGCTGTAAAGAAGTGTAGATCTGAAACAGCCAGTGAGAGCAACATATAAACAGCTTCCGAGACAGCAGCAGGAGAAACAAGTGATCCAACTTTCTTTTCTCGTGATATTGTTTTTGATATAAAGCAATCTTGAAACAGGTCACATTTGGAAACACAAGTTCGAAAGTCTCCGGGCTGTTAAGTTGCCTTCAGTCCAAACTTAGTCGGTGAAAACCTTTTAATGTTTAATCCCGTAATGCGTCACAACCCAAGTGTAGCGCCCTGAAACATGTTATTTCATATCTCTAGCTGATTTAATACCACTGCGTCCATTATTAATAATTTACTTTAAATGTGTGTTTAGGTTCATTCAGATTTTATTACTCCAATGTTTGAAAACATTACCTACCTGTTTAAGGGAAGACATTTATTGTATTGACCCTTTAGAAGAGAGCGCTGTCGCTTTAAGAAAGAAGTGAGAAAAAGACGTGGTGTATGCAGGCTGAAGGCAAAACATGTGCTTGTGTTGAGCCTGGGCTTAGTTAATAAAAGTTGCAAAATGAAGATGGACTTGTTCGTGGACAGTTCATTTTAAAGGTGCAACACAAGCTCCATAAACAGCCAACAGCATTCAAATCACCGACATGTCTGATATTCATAGATCTACGTAATCTCGCCGCAGAAATAATTCAAAACATTTCACTTATGCTTTCCATATTGACATGACAGTTGATTATAACCCTTTTTATGTTATATATTATACATTCATATGGACACACTCTGGACTCCAGCCAATCTCGATACTAAAGTGCCGTCGAACATGGAAGAGCAAACTCACATGGGATTCCCACATTTTTACACCGTCGGCCATGTTTTATTGATGAGCGTCAGCCGTAAGTGGATTTTATTAACCCACATCTGCCTCTACGTTGCTAAGCAGTGAATATTTCCTCCTGTAAGCGATGCGCGCAGGGAAAATGTAAACCTTTCAGTGGCTGAATTGAAATTTCAAGCGGGGCAGAATCGCTTGAGCTTCAGAAGTCCGACCGGGGCCCGGCTCTGCAATAAGATGTCAATTTGACAGATATGCAGTGAACCAATCATGACTGAACTGAGAGGGCATGAAAATAAGAAGTGACAGGGGACCCGAGCTGTTTTCAGGCTCACACGGGGGAAAAACATGAATGAGCAGAACGGCCACTATGACAGGAAGACGTCCACGCGTCGTGTGCAGAGACCAAACAGCTCCCTGCCTAAGTGGGCAGGCAGTCGGCGGGAGGAATATCAATAGCCAGTTTCAATAACGTTTGTATCGACCTTCGCCTGTTGTCTGGGGCCCGGCTGTGTGGCCTTTTCTTTTATGTCTGGGAGCGGGACACAGTCGGGGGAAAATACACAAGCTGACATTGCGGTGAAAACTCTCTGAGGCGAAAAGCGGAGCGAAAAATCCAAACAGAACAAATCAATTTTCATCAGATGAGGGAGTGAATGTAGGAGGGGGGTGGGGGGGGGTTCAATCAACCGAAGTCATGGGGAGAAGAAAGAGAACAGTGCAGAGTCTCTGTTAGTCCTGCAGTGCAACTTCACCAAATACCTGCAGTCGACGCATGAGCTGTGATTCGTGGGAGACGTTAGAAGGACAAATCAGCTACTCTCGTGGGGAGGACGTGAACAAAGTCACCGCGCGGGATCATAAAATGCAGATTGACTGAGCACACGTGGGAGCGGATGTGATTCCTGGAGCGGCGGCACGTTCTGACTTTACAAGCTGGGTGAATAAAAATGGGGTTTAATCTACACCTTGCTGGAAAGATTTAAATCAATAATGTCTTCCTTTATTTTTCGTCTGATATTTGTCCACAACCACGAAGGGCAAACGGGGGAGTCTGAAAAGCATCCGTGCACTCTTATATTAAAGATTTACCGTCGTAAAGAGGAGCAGTGAAAACTCAGGAGCAGCAAAGGGCACGGAGCACTCCAAGACCCGTGGCCACGGAGGATTGATTTGATTTAGCGAGAGTAAGGTTTAATTGTGCGTGCCGAGAGGAAGGCTGTAATGAGAGACACAGCGTGAGAGAGGCGGCAACGCTGAATCAAGTGAGCGTTAAAGTGGGAGAGGTTTAACACAGGGGGGGAAGGAAGGAAGGAAGGAAGGAAGGAAGGAAGGGGAGAGGAGTCTGGACAGAACTCCTGAACAGAGTCCAGTCATCGAAGTTTCTTCACGTACAGCGAGAGTCGGAGGGTCAGTGGAGGGGTGAGCTTCAAAAAAGTGGGATTTGGCTCACGCAAGGTCAAGGTCATAAAAGCACAACGCACTAGGAGTCCTCCCCTCCCCTCCCTTCCCCTCCCTTTCCCCTCCCCCCTCTCACCGTTGCCGTTGACACACTGGACCTGTGCGCGCTGAGCCCCGGGGCCGCACGGCTTCCCGTCGCCGGGGACGCACTCATCCAGGCCGAGCAGCCGCCAGTCGTAACAGCTGGGCTCGTCGCACGGCACCGCCTCCACCAGGTGAGGGCAGTTCCCCGGCCCTCCCGTCGGCTCGTTGGTGATCCGACGTTTTCTCAGTTTGAAACCTGCAAAGAGCGGGAAGACGGTGGTCGCGGGGAGTAAGAGACAGAACTGCCCTACATTTAGAATCACATCAAATACGTCAGCGATGTATATTTACAGAACACTTTCTCTCACGTGGGAAGTGGAAAGTCACTAGTTATTTACTCAAGAAGTAATTCAGAGTTACTTTTGTGCTTGAGGTCTTAAAAGTAAGATTTTAGTAATATTTTTACATTAACACATTATTCGTTGGTTTCAAGCTATTTTGGCTTCTGACAAATTACCAAAAAACTAAAGAGATTCGGTGTAGTTTGGGCTCATTGTCACACACGTCTGTGGTAGCAGTTCCACTAAAGAGTCATTTCCCTTCTAAATGTCTCAGGTGGTTCAAAGAGGTAAAATTATCCAATATTCCCAGTCTAAAAAATATATATGAATTTGTGGAGCTGAACTTTCATCCTTCGTTTCTCCTCCATTATTCATATCATGCCCCCCTCCCCCCCACCTTTTTTTTATCTTGTGGCCCTTTGGAGGGGCCCGACCCATAGGTTGGGAACCACCAGACTAAACTACCGAACTGTATATAAAATCACATAGAGTTATATAGGTAACCTTTAGAGGTGGCATTACTCTTTAGTTAAACATATTTTACATTACAAAATCATAATTCGGGGTGTGACATGCAACCAAGGTCCCAAAGCTGGAATCGAACCCGGGACGTTGGGTTACTTAACATGCGCTGTAGAACCACTGGGCCAAACTACCTGAGTGTATATGAAGTAAAGTTTAAACTACTGTAGTAGTGAAAGGCTGCTTACACAGTGCTGCATCAGTATATTAACAATCTAACAGTCGCATCTGCAGTGTGAGTACTTTTACTCTTAAGTATATTTTGCTGATAATACTTTCTGTAGATGATATTGAATCCGGGCATTTCACTTGTAATGGAGTCATTGCAAGCTGTGGCGTCGGTACTTTTACTTAATAGAAGGATGAGAGTAGTTCCTACACCGCCGATGATGGATGTTGATGATTAGCTTGGCTTGGTTAGACGGCTGCCTTGTTGAGACAGCTCATTAACACTAATGAGGAAAACCGTGATGATTTCCCCACGCGGGCTGAGCCCGCAGGCCGCCGCAAATCTTACCCCGCCCATCTCGTTCTCGTACCCAGTGTCATGGCGCATAATGCACATGTGACCAATGAATCCAGTCAGGCTGAAGTCACAGTGACATCTTTCATGTTGATCACATCGATTACTCTTTCACATATATATCACATCAGATTTATGTGTGAGTTTGCATTAACATTTTTACACTGATATTTTTTAAAAAAAGGTACAATTTACACTAAAAAAAATAATTATAATGTTGCTGCAGTGACAGTAATGTCCACCGACAGTAATGGTATGTTTCCAATGTATTTTTAACATGATGTCCTGCTACTACTAGAGACATTCAATAATTAACTATAGATACAAATATAGTGAAGACAGCAGGTTCATGAATGCTTTCAGACTCATTATTCATTATTATTGTTTCCACATTAATTATACGACATTGGAATAGTGACTGGAAACAAGAGGAAGGAATGAAAAGAAAAGGTCATTGTTGTTTATCACAGAGTAAAGATGGACGAGGGAATGACAGATAATGCGCTTTATCATTTACAACATGTTTATTATCTTTACTTTAGGGCCAAAAAAAGAAATGAATGGGGTGGGTGGTTGTGTTTATCAGGAAACAAATCAAATGGCCTGAGAATTAAAGATGAATCATAATAACCATCCACAGGGACAGGGGTCTTCCCACCTTTCTTTCCAGCCTGGTCGTCACAGTTCTCAAAGGTGCACGGGCCCCAGGCGCCCCACGGCGACACCTCGCAGTCGATGGGACACGGGATTTGGCAGAGCTGGGACCTGTTGGGGATCGGACCCTTGCACAGCTTGTTTTCCACCGGGCGGGAGGCTGCGCATACGAGCAAAAAGGGAAACAGAATAAGCAGCGGATAAAACTAAACCTGCTTCACTTTGATCCTATTCCGGTTTGTCGTTATGGTAAATGGACCCGTACTTTAACACTACATGACATCATTCACACGCTGATGGCAGTAGTGTAGTGTAAGGTGTAAACCTGCCCATCAGGAGTAGCTAACATTCACACACCGTAGTCACAGCTACGGGAGCAATTTGGGGTTAAGTGTCCTGCCCAAGGACACATCGACATGGACTAGCGGAGCCGGGGATCGAACCACTGATTCTCTGATTGAAGACCTCTGATTGAAGACCTCTGATTGACAACGCTGCTCACCACTAAGGACGACGCCGCTCACCACTAAGGACGATGCTGCTCACCACTCAGCCACAGTCGCGAGGACATTTTCTTTACCAGCATTATGATCTAAAGCGATATAAAAGTACTTGTTTATGTTTATTCTCGGCATGAGA
Organism: Ophiodon elongatus; assembly: GCA_016806645.1. NCBI lineage: Eukaryota > Metazoa > Chordata > Actinopteri > Perciformes > Hexagrammidae > Ophiodon > Ophiodon elongatus. Next base: position 720,111 of record JACSYO010000365.1, read on the forward strand.
GTCCCGATTGAGAGCAGATGAGAACCAAAGTGGAGGAAAAAAAGCAAAAACACGCCAGTGAAGTAGACACTAGTATCCCTTTGTTTTGTTTATCGCCACCCTGTTGGCGTGTCAGAATGATAAATTACCAGAGATTATCCCGTGCCACGCCTTTGCGAGCGCCATAAAAAAAGTGGTGGAGCCTCGCCCACCGACTCTGGACAGGAGAGGAAACACAAAAGGTTCAAGGGAACAGTGACAATGTCTCGGCTCATGTCTGATGAGGTGTAATTTGGCACCTTCTTTCCAGAGTGGCGCCACGATAAAAAAGAAAGGGAAAAAAAGAAGAAGCCCTTTCCGTGAACTGGTGAACGCACACCTGTCTGAACTCCCACCGAGGCTCTGTGACGACTGTGCAGAATACATTTCTGCGTGTCTGCCGAACCGTGCCACGATAAATACTTTTGATGTGTGCAGTTTCTGAAGATGCGGAGTGTATGCATTTATGCATGCACATTAAATATGCACGTTGGCGTCAGTGTCATTTCAAAGTGGCGCTACTGTATCTTCCAGAGCTGTGCATCTATGTTTCTCTTTGAGTCTTCATTCGATACTCGCAGGTGGAGATTGACTGCTGGCGCTCTTGCTCGGATCGAATGCCAAACTGTGGGGCCTTATGGGAAAAATTCAACATTTTAGGAAATGTGGGGGATTGTGCTTTTTTTTTTTTTACTCATACTTATCACCGAGGATGACCTGGAAGCACAGAGGTGATGTCCTGTTTGTCTGCTGATCTTAAACAATAGGTCGACTTTTTACGTAAAGAACACTTGCTGCCTTTCTTGACGGGAGTTGGGTGAGAAGGTAGAATCCACTCTCATGTCGTTATGCACGTTAAATAGCTGGTTAGCTTAGCTTAGCTTAGCATAAAGACTGGAAACAGCTGCAAACAGCTATCCTGGCTTTGTCCAAGAGTTTAAAAAAATGGGCTTACCTGCACCTTTGAAGCTCACCAGCTAACATGTTATCCGTAAATAAAAGTAAAGAATAATAAAAAAAATAGTCTCACGTAAAACCACAAAATTGTCATTTTTTTCCACCTGGGTTTCGGTGTGGATTAGAGAAAGGTGTTAATTAGTGAGCTTTAGAGGTGCTGGGAGGTGGATTGTGTTCCCCCCTGCGTCAAGTTTTTGTGTTAGCTAACGAGCTTCTGCTTGATACTCAGCATTGAGATGTGGAAATGTAGCAATCTTCTCATCTGAATCTCGTCAAGGAAGCGAATAAGCGTATTTCCCAAAAATGTCGACCTGTAATTGCTTTAAGCCAACAAGACACCTGCTCCTCACTTCCAGGTCGTCCTCTGTGATAAGAGTGAGTCCTGCTCACTCAGCAGACAGGTTCAATCCCCTGCCTGGAGCTCCACACTCTGTCTGACACTTCTAAACCTTTTTCCATCTGCACACACACACGCGCGCGCGCGCACACGCATGCACACACACACACAAAGCAAACGTCTGCAGCCGTGCAAGTGAATCAGACACCATTAAATACTAATGGATCGCTGGTATAAAACTGCATACAAATCCTGAAACATTTCATTTTTAGTGAGACAAAAATAAAAGGCAGCTGGTACATAAAAGCTTGACTAAAACTTCGGTTTATAGTCTATAGATTTGTTTTGTTTTTTCACGCCAGCAGTGGAAGGAAACTATCAAACATACAGGAGTTATTTTTAGTTCTATTTTTATAGTAATAGATGATGTAATATCAAGTGCTCTAAAGTGTGTGTGTAGTGTTGGTTTCATATTCTGAAGTGAACTCGTGATACTGCAGTGCTCTGTTGCTGTAGCTACGGAAGCCCTGAGAGGACAGTGAGAAAAACATTCTGGTGTCCATTTTAAGTTGGATCTAAATAGTTTTCTCTCCTGGGTTTATGGTTTAAAGAGCAGGGGAAAAAAAAAATGTTTTTTCTTCTAAGGAAACGGGGCGGGGGAAAAACATTTCTCATTTCAGCCACAGAGGCCGAAGTGCACCACTATCCCATGTTCTAAATAGGAATACAATAATTCATGTTTTTCCCGAGCAGCAGATCATATAATACATTGCTAGCCAAAAGAAAGACATGACAGTAAGCCAACATGGCTTGCTAACACACTACCTTGTGTTTAGAGCGCATGGAGAAATTCTAACTCACGAAATAAATAATGTTTTTAGTCCTTTTTAGAACAAGGGCTAGTCCACTTCAGCCTTGTGTGGCCAACTGAGTATATAAATTAGATAAATTATAAACAATCCGGACATTTTTTCTTCTCTCAGATGAAAAAAGAAAAGTAATCAAGAAAAATTATCCTTTTTTCGCCTTTTTTAAAGTCATGACCACAAGAGAGAAAACTATTTAGGTTAGACTTAGAACATGGACGACCAGATTATATATTTTTTTCTCACTTGACTCTTAGGCCTTCCGTATCTGTTTGAGATATTACAACGTTTTCCTCCCCCGTCTAAAGGAAATCCCCCTTTAATGTGAAACATGATGCTCAGCCTTAAGACATCAGTCAGTGATGGCATGAAAGTTTTAAAAGAAATCTATGTATACAAGACTTTTCTCTATAAAGTATAGGATTGAGTCATACATTTCAAATATCTCTTTTTATAGAGAATATTAAATGAATCCCCCCCCAAAAAATAAAAAAAACTCTTCTCATGTTCAACCTGAGGTTTCAGTATTCCAACTCTTCCTACGAGACATCTAAGAGCTTAAAGTCTCACATAGTCTGGAGAGCTGAATCATAATTCCCTCAGAACTGCACGGGGGAAGAAGGCAAGTGGGGCTTTTGAAATGCAAAAAGGCTAATTCCTCCTACAAATACACTGAAAGTCAAATAGTGAGTTTGCTGAGCCACCGTTAATCCACGTCTTATTGGTGAACTACACTGACTTCAATCTCTTAACATCTATCCATTTGGGAATACAAAATTGAGGACCAACAGAGTAGAGAGAAAATACTCTCTATATCCCGCTTTTCTGTTCGTCTATTTTACAGTGTGTGCTCTCCAGTGACTTCATTTTCCTATTGTGCTGAACTGACAACGATGGAAGAAATCTCTCACGCCACTGTGGCTTACTGTCTGCAGCGTCTCACCATCCATATTCTGTTTGTGGAGGAACAAAGCTTCAACTCTTCTGCCCAGATTTCTATGTGAGAATACAGAACTTTGTTGTAATACTACTTGTCCCTTTGTTGTATTGGGCAACAATACTGAGCAGTCTGGATGAAGAGCAGCAGGCTGGGCTTGTAACTTTGTTGAAGTGTGTTGTAATCTGTACAGTTAACGCTCATTATAAATATAATATAGCATCAGAGTAGTAGGAAGAACCTTCAAAGTGTTGTTAAATTCAATATTCGAATCCTTATTATTATTATGACATGTTTTCTTTTTCATTTGTGATACATTGTTATGTTCAAAAGAGGAGGAGCAGAGGAAAAGGGAAGGCTAAGAGAAGAGAGGGAAGGAGAGGAGAGGTTAGGAAACAAGAATAGAAGAGAGTAGAAATTAGGAGAGAAGATGAATCAAGGATAGAGGAGAGGAAAGGTGAGGGAGGGGAGAGGAAAGTGGGGGAGGTATGAGGAGAGAAGGGAATGGGAGAGGAATACAAAAAGGAAGGATAGAGGAAAGAAAGGAGAGAATAGGAGAGAAGGAAAAGTGGAGAGGAGATGAGAATAAACAAGGGGAGAGGAGATGAGAGGTGACAGGGATAGAGGTTAGGAGAGGAGATGAAAGGAAGAAAGAAAAGAGGAGGAGACGGAACAAGAATAGATGCTCCGTGAACAGAAATGAGAAGAGGGGATAAAACAAGGAGAGGGGATAGGAGAGGATAAATTAGTAAATGAAAGGGAACAAGGATAGAGGAGAGGAAACAAAGATAGAGGAGAATAGAAAAGGAAAGAGAGAGGAAAGAAAGGAGAGGAAATGAGACAGATAAGGAGAGTAGATGGAAGGAAGGAAAGAGAGGGAGGAGGATAGGAAACAAGAATACAGGAAAAGTGAAGAGAAATGAGGAGAAGAGAGGAGTGAAGAGGGGCAGCAACAAGGAGAGAGGATAGGAGCAGAGAAATTGGTAGTGGGTAGAGAAGAGGGGAGTAGAAAAGGGAAGGATGGAGGAAAGAAGGGATATGAGAGGAGTGGAAAAATAGGGAATGAACAGAAGGACGGAGAGAGGAAAGGAGAAGAAACATGAGTAGCGGGGAGGAGAGGAGACAAGGAAGGAGGTTAGCAGAGAACAAGAAACAAGGAGGAGGAGAGGAAAGGAGAGGAAACAAGAAGAGAGGATAGGAAAGGAAAGGAGAAATTAGTAGAGGAGAGGCAACACTGGAAGAGGAGAGGGAAAGAAAGTAGAAACAATGACAAAGGAAGAGGAGGAGGAGACGAGAGGGACGGATAGAGAGGAGAGGAAACAAGGATAGAGGAGAGGAGACTGACAATGAGAACAGGGAAAGGAAGAAAAAAAAAGAGAGCTGAGAGGCACAAAGCAAACGGAGAGGCTGGAACTTCGTTATCAGCGAGACTGAAAACACCTACCTGTAATCTGGAAGGTGATGGAGAGGAGAGGAGGGACACTAGGCTTCTGCTGTCTCTGGGTCTGACCCGCTGCAATTACAGGGGAGATAGCGCTATTAGCTACGCACACACCGGGGGGGGGGGACGGAGGCACTATCAAACAAACACAGACGATGACGGGAAACAGCACACAAGAGAGACTGATGCAGCAGAGCTGGGCCTCGTGGACCAGACTTGTTTACAGGTAAAAGCTTCTTTTATCGTCTTTGGTGTGAACGTGAGATTTGTGGTCAGACTCGTGGTTCCTGATCACATTTCCACGTGGATGTTTGGAGAGCGCGCCATCTCTTCAGGTTGGAGATGTGGGTGTTGAGGGATCAAAATAAATCTGGTTACAGTCTTTTTCATCAAAGTGGCAGGTTTAAGTGAGGTCTTTCCAGGCATTTAAAGGAACAGTTAACGTTTTCTTTTTTTTTTAAAGATGCAGGGGTAGACCTCTAGCCTCGCTGCGTTCCACCAAACAGCTCCACAGTTGACTAATTAAAAGGTTTGATTAGTCACCTGTACAAAAAAACAAATGGTAACACATCAGTATGAGCTGCACAGCCTCAGCGTCCCAAAGGCCCACGCTGCAGCTGGAGACTCTGCATAGAAGCTCCGGGTGCACGAATACACCTCTGTTGGTCAAGAAATAACTCCAAAAGGTGTTAGAAATCCTTGGTTTTCACATTCCTGTTCACGTACCGATCAAACAAACAACACACATTGTGTAACTTTGACATCTTAAAAAGACGGAAGGCATATTTAGCTCTTTAAGTTCCCATGAAACGAGAAGCAGAGTGCTATTTTATTCAGCATATACAGGTTTCCTGTAAAAACAGGAAGCTCGGGAGAGGCTTCTCGTGGATATTGATTGGCGTTTACAGTAGCCAATAGCGCACCAAGTTTCAGATGGACAGTAGCTCCCATAGCTCAACATGACGAACTAAAAGATTATCATAAAGAAACTTTCTATAACCACTTTTTTTCCATCGTTGGGCCGGATATAGGTGACGACCAGCGCAATATGTGAAGCTCTATTTTGATTTCATGGGAAATTAAATGCTAAGCTACGCTAACCACATCCTGACTTCAGCTCTTCGTTTAACGTGCAGACGATGATATTGATTTTTCTCGTCTAACTCTAATCTAAAAGACATTGTTCTAACTTCCAATGACGGTATGAACTCGAGCATTTTAAAGAAACCCCTCCCGATAAACTCAGTGTTAATGCACCTTTAAAGGGCTTTTAAGTCCATCTTATTGTCAAATACTGGGAAAGGGGAACCAACATGTCAACTCCCAGAGCGTTGGGGGAAGTGCTTTAGGGATCCGAACGCTGCTGCAGCTGAGCAGAAACCCAAACTTACACAGCCGTAGCAGAGGAAGGCCCGTACGACGCTGCTTAGCCTGCGATACTGATCTCGGGTCAGATGGGAGTTACTCCCCTGTAAAGATTAAGGTTAAGGTTTAGGAGGTGGTAAGCTGTCTCCAGATCTTGGCCTGAGGGTATCTCCCCCCACCCGTCTTTTTTGCATGGTGATATTCAGTAATGGCAGAGGGGAGAAAGAGAGCGCCGGCTGCATTAAACTTCACTGAGCCACTGTCTGCCTCTCGGTCTCAGTGGTATGCTGGGAGATTACCCCCCCCCAACAGAGGGAATAGAAATCCTGCGCCAAGAAGATAAGAACTTTGTGAATGTGTGTGTACAGTATGTGTTTGTACAGACACTAGCACACACAAGTCACGCACATTTCTGCCCTGACAACACCGCTCTCAACATGCTCCTATACACAAATCTGTAACGGCATCTTAGAGGTTTTAGGCGTCCAAACATATATAATAGCTCAGGTACATGTACCGTACTCCCTCACGAGTCCTATGGACGGTAGAGAACTTAGGAAGGACTTATATCATTTGATATGTTTTGTGTTAACAGTGTTCATCTATGGATTCATATTTGGCTACGTACCAGACTTCTTAGATTTGTGCTGATACACAAGAGAATCAAAGGACTGCAGATCAATTAAAACTCTGAAAAACAATGTTTTAAATCGAACAAAAATGCAGCTTTCCCTTCACAAGTCATTCATCGAGAATGATGTCAGCATCGAGATAGCTTTAGATTAATATTAGAAGAAGTAGAAGAAATATTAATAGAATAAAATGGGATAATCTGTAACACATTATTGTGAATAAACAGCTTGTTCTAACTATCATCTCATCAACCGAGGCACCCTTTAGCCTCCGTACAGGACGCACCAGGCTTTCACATAACTCCAATGTAAACGCATCGGCATCATTATTAGACGTCAGAGCAACTGGAAGGGTAAGTCAGCGTAAAAAGGGCAGGAGGGGGCAGTGAACGGGTCAAACAAACTCAGGACTTTCACCCAGTAGACCCCTGTAAGTGTCCATGTAAAAACCAAGTCAACGTTTATTTTAATCGTACTTTTGTTACGTAGTTTCCGGACTTTACTAGCGGCAGTTACATAACGAACGTAGTCATTTTAAATAACAAAGATACTTATTTGAACCCAATCTTTTCCCGAAGCCTTACCAAGTAGTTTTGTTGTATAAATTCACCTAAAAACTACAGTAAACCTATGTCGGAAGTTTATTTTGAAAAGATACTGTATGCATGTAAAACTGCATGTATGTTTCCTGTAAACGCAGACGTTTATTTTGAAAAGACACGAAAAGAGACTAAATGGGGTTAGGGTTAGGAATAAAATACATTAAACTTATCTCAAAATACTTTGTAAATCTAGGTAATACTCTGGAAAACGTGTTAGTAGTATTCATCAGTTTCAGAGTGAATCAAATTGTGCTAACCTAGCCGACAATGTCTGGATATTTAGTTTAATGATAATAGCATTGTGTTATTTTTCTGATATTTAATTTACATTTTCCTAGTTTACATTGTTATTAAACCTATTTAATATATTGCCTTTGATACTCATCAGTGTAAACGGATTATACGCATACAAGATACTGTTCACTTTGTCAATTGGCTCAATTAGCTACTCAAGTTATGTAAGTATGAATGTGTTTTTCAAGAGCACCAAGTCCCTGGATCATAAGTAACCAGCAGGTTCAAATTCCTGGAACGAGACATTATTTAATGTGATGTTTTTTTCCAGATATTTTAGTTTAGTTCCATCTTTAGTATTACATATAACGCCACAGTGCTCCACTGCACTGGCTGCGTAGCCTTTTTCCAGCCAGCTGAATTCATCAGTAATTCAAATTGTTCTGCTGCTGCGCTCATTGACGGCTATTTCCCTTGTTGGAAAAACAACTGAGCCAACGAGAGCTTTGTTAGTAGGATTAAGAGTGATGATGTCACCCGTCCTGTGCTGGAGCCAGAACAAATTGCAGAAAATAATGTCAAAATGTGGATTAAACCGACACAGCAACACAAGTATTTGATATGCAATTATCTGCTACAAATCCACCAAGGGACCGCAGCTCTGATAATAAACACCGTGCGAGGGGTTGGAGGGTGGGAGTTGTCATGTAACTCGGCTTGATCAAATTTATTTGAGTCACACTTGAGAGTTGGACTGATTTGCTTCAGTCTTTGCTTGTGTGGCGCTGTAAGATGTGAGGTATGCAGCGCTGGTGTTGACTTTGGTTACAGTATTGATGGGAGACGGTCGACAGCCTGCTCTGATCAATACAACTGAAATTATGAGTCGACCGACAGAAATGACTCTTGGATCTATATGTTCTCAACACCATAATTGTTAAATTGCACCTATAGCAAGAGCAGCCGCGGCTTCTGTGTCGGCTGAAAATGACATCAACGGTCCAAATACTTCAGTCACCTGTTAGAAATGCATGGTCGATTATTGTAATTGTTTTGATGATCATTCTACATTACATGTTATTATATATTTGAAATATTTAATTATTTACATCTTTCATTTTTCATTTTCTTCTTTTTATTACTTTTCGCCCCCGAAAGGAACTGAGAAACATTGTTTTTTGAAAACTTGTACAAAAATAAAGTGGTTTATTATTATTATTATTATTATTATTATTACCTCTGTCCACAATGTTGGTTTGTTGGTTTGTTTCTCAGCAGGACGACTGAAACACGACTGGCCCGATTTCCATGAACCTTGGTGGAAAGCTGTCGCACAGGCCAAGGAAGAATCCATTACCGAACCTCAGTGGGGATTCACGTGTTATTTATAACTCATGGGAACGACCTCGCCACCCCTCACCCTCCCCCTCCCAGTTATCTACCGTGGTTGTTTATGGCAAAATAGCCAAACACGAGCATAATATCAGAGAGAAAACGAGATGACATGTCAGTCTGATCGGCCAATACCTCCGTACATCCTCGAGCTACACTGAGTTCCAGCACCAGAATGGGCTGACTGGACTTGAGAGGAGCATCTCGCTCCACATTTGTAACAAGTGGCGACCGGGCATCTCACCTCTCCATAAGCCCGGCCTCAACTAATGTGTTTAACGGCCGCTTTAAGAGTGCAGCTTTGACTCTAAGCTGGCTTGACGAGTGTCAGAAATGGACGCCTCTGCACTTGTGACCAGCGACGAGAAGTCACAGCAGGAAACACGAGCAGACAAATCCTCGTTCTTAATGACTCCCGCTTTGGTTTAAAAGCAGAGAATGGCAACGGGGTTGAGGACGGTTTCAATGTTCAAAGAGAAAACTTGAAGCTGACAATGTAGCCACAGTGGGATATTTGAAGACAGAAGATAAAAAAAATAAATAAATAAAAAATTAACATGCTACAGTAACTATTAATGCAAATGAAATGTCGTATGTCGTTTTATATTTGGAAATGAGTCAACATGTAGGCCTTACGTCTTCTGTTTGACATGCAATTATCTGCTACAAATCCACCAGGGGACCACAGCTCTTATAATATACACTGTGCGAGGGGTTGGAGGATGTAAGTTGTCATGTAACACCGCTTGATCAAATATATTTGAGTCACACTTGAGAGTTGAACTGATTTGTTTCAGGGCTTTGCTTGTGTGGCGCTGCAAGATGTGAGGTATGCAGCGCTGGAGTTGACTTTGGTTGAAAGCCTCCCGAGATCAAGTCAACTTAAATGTGTCGGTGACAGAAAGGGACTTCCTGAACAAACTAATGATGGAAAAATCACAGATGTCAGGGGAGATAGCGGTGGTGGATTAGACATTTTCATTGGTTATTCCAAACTGTGCGGCAGCATTTTGAAGCGAGGGAGAGCGTGCTTCAATTCGTTCTGTAATTGGTTTAGGAACCTGAACCTTCTTCAGACCGGCCGAAGCGCCCATTCAATACCGTGTGCAGAAGTCCATTACGAATCCTGCAGCAAAAAGGCAGCTGGTGGAAGAAAACTACTGTTTACTACTGCACGTCGAGTCCTCCTTAAACATAAATAATGCACCTGTGTTAAAACATATTCAGTGACAGAATTCATAAATAATATATATTGTTGTTATCATCTGTTAACCTTTAAAACGTATTGCTTCTTACCACGAATAACAGGGAGAAATACTAGAGTTGTATGACGCAGACTAATGCTCATTCTAAATGTCTGTTCAGACTGAACTTGTGACTGCATATCAAGTCAAGGCCCAAAGTAGGGATGCACCGATACTGATATTGGACCGATACTCACTTAAACAGGTGGATATTGGTGACAATGGGCCGATCGATTCAATTAAATTCTGTGTTTGTATACTTTATACATTTTATAAGATTTTAATTCAGTGTTGCTGCACTAAATTGGTTTACACTTATCTTTGCAGTTCACTTTGAAGATCTTTTGTGCAAATTTGCTGGTGTACGCTTTATTATTTTAATAATAAATGACAATTTAGTGAAATCGCTTGCATGTAACTATTCATTAGATTTTGCTTTATAAAGTCAGGAAACTTTGTTGCCTTACACATGAAAGAATGATCTCTCCCACACAGCGAGGCACATGGTTTATTAATCAAACACTGGTATCGGCCGATACCCAATGCCCTTCTTCCTCCCTTGCTTCTCAGGGCTTCTGTATATCTGGGCATTAATGCTACAGAACTTTATTATTATTATTTCTTTTACCTTTGTCTTTTTCTCTGAGGTCGTTGAGGTATTTCAGAAGCTCAGCGTTGGCCTGGACGCAATACACTTCCCTGGTCTGCAGGCCTCCCCCACAAAGCCCGGTCAGGTTGCCACGCCGACGGTCCTGTTGGCCTAGCAACGAGTCGACCCGGCAGTCGCTCCACTCTGTGCTTCTCCAGGTGTAGCTACGGAGGAAGAGAACGTGCATGTTCTGTGTGGGTGTAACGGAGTGTGAAAAGTACAAAACACTCCTTGCAGACCTTAAAGATGTGTTGTATAGTTACAACCAATTAAGTTGAGCTGTCCTTTTCAGTTTACTGAAGTAGAGTATGTGCAGTATGCAAATACTTTGGGGAATGTGGGCAGTTTAACCACCTGTTTAAGCATTTATTTACCCGATAGAAGAACACTAGATTTTCAGAGACACAAGTGACATAGAGTTTGTGCATATAATGATGGATATTTGTTCTAGAAGCTTGTCACCACCGCCGGTAATGATGTCATAATGTGACGGGACTGTGAGAAGTGTCTGTGGACTTCAGAAAGATGTGGAAGGAAACTACGAATCAAACATGTTTGGTCTGACAAGTTGATTTCTAAAGAAAGAAAGAAAGGTATCTAAAAAAAGAAACCCAAACACTCTCCAGGATGAGACTATATGAGTATAAGTATTTTGGCAATAGCTGTGTAAAGATGAAATAAGATGAAACCGAGGGAATAAAGGCCAGCTGTGTGCCGACAGTTTGAGTCTTTGTGTGTGTGAGAGTTTGTGGGACTCAGATATCCTTGCAGTCTCCCTCCATTTGTCTCTACTTTGTGTCTGGCACCAGTCCAAGCACTTATACTAATCTATCTCCATATGCTGCCTCCTACACACACACACACACACACACATACACACACACACACACGCACACACACACACACGGGCCACCCAGGAGAACAAATTAGCTCGCTGATATGAGTAAAGGAAACCAACAGGAAGCGTGTGCAGCCTCCGTCAGGTTGAATGCATTTGCTGTATTATTATTTTTTTTCCCTGAGCTTTATTGGAACTGAATCCCTGCAGAGCGCTCGGTACTGTAGCGGAGTCTTAACAACAACGTAACCAAAGAGGAAGGTTTTATCACAACCCTAACATGCAATTGTATCCCCGTGAAACATGAACGCCTGCCGAGTGCTCCGCCGCTCAAAAGAGCCCCCTGCTCCCTCCCCGCTGGGCTCCCCGACTCCCTCCTCTGCTACCGGGGTGAGGGTGAGGGTGAGGGTGAGGGTGGGGGAGAGGAACTCACGTGGAGCAGGGAGGCACACCTTCCCCCTGAGGTTCACACGACTCGGAGTCCTCCAGCGGCGCGCACTCCGCCCCCTCCCCCACGGGGAACTGGACCACCTGTCTGCTCCGAGTGCGACTGCCTATGGGAGACGCCGGGTCCACGCAGGTTTTGGAGCAGGGGCCCCACTCGGCCCAGTCGGTCATCTGGCAGTCCTTGGGCAGGACGCAGGACTGGACGGTCAGCGGCAGGTCCCTCGGTGTGCACAGGCTGGGGAAAGGATGAAGAGGATCATGAAGAGGTTATGAGATCGATGTTGGGAGAGCAAGAGGAGCACTCACGTGACACAAAGTAAGATTTGTGTCCACCACTTCCCTCGGCTTGGAACCCAAATGGGTCCTAACAAGAGGAGAAAGTCCCACACTTGTAATACACACAGAACCGAGTCTCCAGGAAGTCACTGCTCCAAACCAAGAAATAGCCAGGCCCATAATGATGTTATTGTTTAAACAAACAAGTTAGAGCATGTTATATAGTGAGCTTTGGACGTGCTAGTGGGCACGTTATGCCCCCGAAGCTAAGCGGCTGCTGGCTGTAGCATTAGTATGTGGCGTCCAGGTATCGGAGAGGAATCGATCTTCTCATCTGACTCTGGGCAAGACGCCAAAATGTCGAACTGTTTTGTTTTGTTTTGTTATCGTGACAAAGGTCATCCTTCATAGTGTTTAGGGCCACTGAGCATGCCCAACAAAACCCCTCCTGCTGGGAGAAAAGACAACAGAAAACAGAGAAAAGCAGCAAATTTGTTTGGCAGTTCTTTCTGTAGATTGGCCTGCACTAAGCGACAAACCCAAGCTTGAGAAATCAAATATAAACAGTCGGCTTATAAGCCTCACAAGTCTCCAAAAGCAGATCCTTTTATAGCTGTTTGTTATTCTCTGGCACCGGCTGGTCACAGAGCGTATATTAACAGTCTCATACAGTGTCATTGCGGTGACGTTAAATCTCTAGCTATATGGTTGATGTTCTTTGAACACGCCAGAGCAACAGATATATGACACTAGAAGTGGTGGTGTAGCTTCCCTTTGACCCCTCTGCCCTTGACCGGCTCTATACTCTCTGTCATTAGCGCAATCAGTTTCACATTAGGAGTGAAACAGGAACGGGGTGGCGGGAAGTCTCAAGACAACCAAAACAACCCCTGATCAATCGCTCACAAACATCTTTTGATCATCTAAATGACATTTAGATGTAATGAATAACTCGTCCTCTCCTTGGGCTCCTTCCGAATCATTAGAAATTTGTTCTAACTAAAGCCGACCGCTCTCCGCTTCTCAGTCTGGATGTCTTTCCCCTTGGGGTGTTGCAGCTGACGAGCTATTAGTGCTAATTACAGCTCTGCTTCATTTAGAAACTTCTCATTTAGACGTTGCCACCACACTTCACCTCCAGCGACTCAGACGTTTGGTATAAATGAGGAAAATGTATGAGCGGAGTATGTTTTTTTTCTTTTTTTTTGTCTTTTTCTTGAAACTCCCGTGTCTTTGCGGATTAAAACACCTCTGCAATCTTTGAAGTGGTGGTGAGGCGACGCTGTGGGGAAATATTAGTTCTGTTTTCCCGCCGCCACCATTTTGCATCGGGAGGGAAACGCTGAGGAATTTGAAGAGCGAGTTTGAAACGTGATGCACCGAGGGTGATGGCTGGATTTCCCGTCTCAAATGGAACTTCTTGTTCTTAAAAAAAAAGAAAAAAAAAAAGCCCCTAATGCAGCCAATGACCCATTTTTTTTTTCTCGCTGCAACTGGATCCTTTGAGTCTTCTCCGTTGGTCGTGTGCATGCCCGAACATTTTGGGGGAGATTTCAAAAATGCGAAAAAAAGGAGTCATTATTTCTTCATCTCAGTCATTCAGACAGAATGAGGACACAATCATTCCCTATTTAAATAAGTAGGATGATGTCTGGAAAATGCTCATTTTGAAGCCTGTAGGTTTTACACAGTGACAATGGACTCCGAGGGCTTTCATAAAAAATAAAAGCAGTCAGAAAGTTTCCATATTTCAACACTTGTCGGCTCATTACTGCAATGAAAACGGCCGATGAAATGATCTAAAAACATAATTCTATGTGGGTCAAGTGATTAAAGAGCCCCTTTTTTTCCCCCTTTTTTTTTAAACAAAAAAACATCTGAGAGGAAAAGGCGAAAAAAGAAGAGGAGAAATACAATTACTGCACCACGTGAGACCCTTTAATGCAATGATGTAATGTGGCACGGCAAAAAATATATAATTCAAAAGGTCATGATGCAAGCTTGATTAATAGAGTTACAGCGTTATGAGGAAGTCGCCCTGTTTGGGACGAGCAGAGGACTATGGAGAAAGTAAAGGCTCAATGACAGATGTTCATCAAACGAAATTGGAAATGAAGTGAGAGAGATGTTCAGAGAGCGTCTGGCTAGGAAATGACGCTTCACTGGGAAGTTTGTTCCACTTTTTTTTTTTTTTTACGAAAGTGGCAAAAACAACTATTAATATTTCAGGACAAGAAATAAACAAGTCAAGGATTAATATTTATGCTCCTAAGGGCACGGGAGTTGTTTTCACGGTTCCTTTGAAATATTTGAACCCAGTCACTACTGAGAGCTCTGCGCCAACAAAGCATTAATGAATAGATTTGGTACATAATTGATCAAATCTTGGAGAACAGTCGCATGTGACAGATGTGGCTTGCTTTACCGACATTGTCACTGATTCTTTCCTGGAGATCAGAGACCTTGTGAAAGCCCCAAATCCAAGTTCCTCGGGAAGAACGGCGACTTTTTTTAAGTTACTGTCAGACGGGGAACAGAGTAAGAGACGACAGATCCACAGGAATGGCTCTTTTAAAGAAGCGCTGACTACCGTACAGCCATCCGACATCGACATCAGAGGGTTCTTATGAATAACAGCAATAACTGTTGTGGCAAGAACCAGAAATCACTGATTACCACTTGATGGCTTTCTGTTTAATTAAGTCATCAATAACCCCGAACAGAATAACGGTCTGACAAGTGGACAGCAGCTGTATTATTCTAAGCTTTTGTACCAGATGGAACCAAAATAATCATCTTCAGGTGCTCAGACGCTCATATAATTACAGCATGCATTTGGGATGACAGTGCCCATTGAAGGTCTCGATCAATTACCTATCCAAGTCGTGGCCTTTCACTTGATACTGTTTCAAATTTGAGTTGATTGTAGTATCGTAGTTGGAGCTCTCATTCTGCCTTGGCTGCTTCTTTCGAGCCATTTTCTTTACCTTCTTTATCTTTGCAGCTTTGACAACAAATTTGACCCTTAGATCGGAGAACATACTGTATTTCACAAACCCCTCGCATTGTCCAGCCATGCAGATCGTTTTGGACATTAAACTTATATTGTCTGCATGGCTTGGTATGTGAGAAAACCTGTTTTAAAAAAAAAAGAAAAATTGGGCGAAACATTTAGGCGAACTGATCCTTTTACTTCTCTCGAAGTTGTGACCTTCACCTTAAAATACAGAAAACAAAGCGTCCCATTATTATTTATTCTCAAAGATTTTCTCTCGCAATCTGTCTTAGCAAGCAAAGTCCTTTAGAGTGGCACTTGAGTTCCACTTTTCTTAACTTATTATCATTTCTTAATAACACATCCATTCGAAACTAGAGGACAAAACTCAGAGAATTGCCTCATTTTGAAACTCGTGTCCCAGAATGAGTTGCTTTGCCACTTCCATCCACTGAGACTGACATCAAATACACAGCGGTGAGTTGTGCTCTGTTGCTCTGACAGGCACAGTGGTGACAAACACACAGCCGAAAAAGCATCCTCCGCTACGTGTCACCTCCCGACAGGGAGAGGAAAAAACTTTCAGGAGGACAGATTTGACATCATGTTAGAAATGCACTGACTTGAGGACAGCGAAATGTCGAAGGTACGGCAGTTTAGCTTGTGACAAAAAATAAATAGAAATGGATAGAAATGATGACAATAAATAAAAAAACAAAACATAATATGAGGCTAATTCAATAGATGCATTACTTCTGCTAAATGCTTGTAATAGAAGATAATTGCCTTATTTTAAAAGGAAGGTTTCAACATTGCCTCAGCAACAACATTGAAGGGGCACATAAAAGTGCTGAGGGACGAATACAAAAGAAAATCAAATTAACTTTATGTCACATTAACATAAAAATATTGCCACTCACTTGCGTCCCACAGTGCTGCCATTCCTGTGTACGCAGGTCACGTCCCGGGTCTGGTAGCCCACCTGGATGTCCCAGAACGGACTCTCCTGCCGGTTGAGGCGGTTCCTTGTCCGTTTCTTCTGGATAAGCTCCCTGGTCTCTGGATCTTTGACCCCGGCCCGCTCCCTGAGCCCCTGGCCTTTTCCTTTCCTGCGCTTAACTTGGCGTGCCGTTCGAGTCTGCGGGAGGGCGCAAGGGCTCCACGGCCCAACCCTGAGACTGTGCATGCCCTCTGGACTTGTGCAAGGCCCCGGTTTACAGGACTGGAACTCGGTTAGGTTGAGACAAGCCGCGCCCCCAAACAGTGGGGGAACCAGAACACTACGGACCCTGTTCCTGAGGCCCGTTCCACACGTTTTGGAGCAGGACGTCCATGGCGAATACTCAGAAAGCACGCAATCCTGAGGGCAAGGGATCAAACACGCCTGCTCCAGGCGAGGCTTGGGCTCAAAGTACTCACAGATGGCATCCTCTGCTGGAGACGCGTCCGATTTGAGTATGCAGCCCACCTCCCGGGTCTGAATGCCCTCCTCGCCTCCGCTGCATGTGAACGGCCGCGAGGCCCATAAGGTCCTCGCGGAAACTGGCACGCACACATTCCAGGTGCCCAGTTTCCAGTCGTAAAGGTCCTTGTGCCAGTCGCATACGCGGAAACAGTTTCTCTGGTTGGAGGGACGCTGGCCCTGGTCACAGTTGGTGTGTAGCGTCGTCCAGCCGTCCACATGGGCACACCAGACTGCCCGGCTTTGGCTGCCTCCCGGGCCACAGTCGCTGCCCATGCATCTCCCCCACGGACCTGCGGAACAAATGAACCAGGACAGGTTACAATTTTTAACATGTATGAAAACAATAAACCTTTGAGCTTCAGACGCAACAGTCCGGTGAGCTGTAAGAAACCTGAAGAGCAAATTTCTTTGTCACAACAGAAGACAATCAAGACAAAACATCATCGTCTTGATTGTCTTGAAACATATTATTTTTTATTGGTTTTGGTTGGAAATTGGAATAATGTCGCTCCTCATATTGGACAACTTGAGGGAGATTGTATCAAGGAGTACTTCTGCTCATGGATCATTGAATAAAACTAGCATTACAGCCTCGCAGTTTACATCCACGTCTGCCTAAAATGTCTTCACTTCATAGTTTCATCTCAGTAGACATTTGTGTGAAATTGTCGTAGTTAGCAGATGAATTATTGAGTCGTGGCCAAAAAACGGTTTTGTGAGGTGACAGTGACCTTTGACCATCAAAATTCGAATCAGTTCATCTTCGAGTCCAAGTGGGCGAAACTCCCTCCTGGCGTCCCCGAGAATGGAGCCG
This sequence comes from Ophiodon elongatus, assembly GCA_016806645.1. NCBI lineage: Eukaryota > Metazoa > Chordata > Actinopteri > Perciformes > Hexagrammidae > Ophiodon > Ophiodon elongatus. The sequence continues at coordinate 737,620 of JACSYO010000365.1, forward strand.
CACATACAGACTTAAGTACGTATCATGTAAGTAGAAGGCCACGGCTGTCATAATAAAACATAATTGCACAGGCTGTGATCCGATGTGTCGAATTATAATAACATCCCCTGTAGTTACATTAGTAACACTCACTGATGCCATTTGAAAACTCTTCTGTGCCTTTAAAACAGAAATCCACATTACGCGGGCATCAATTAGTCAAAGACGTCAAACCTTCCAAAGCTGAAGAGAGACAGACGGTTTACGTCGGTTCGTCAGCTGAGGAAAAGCACATAATGCATCTTCAAGGATGACACAGTAAATCCACAGACTCTCTCTGATGTGGTCCTTGATGTGGGACCTGTTGAAAAGCTGTTGGCAGCCCACAGCACAGCGTGTGCGAGTGCAAAAAATACATATAAATATGTCACGTTCAATAAAAACAAAATGTCACCTTGTTGTGCGCCACACTTGGGTCAATTCTCGGTGCGAGGTAGAAACAGTCGGAGCGAAGACAATGTTTATTGGCGATCGCAATAACGCGTCTGAAGGCCAATTTAGAGGTTGTTGGTGATCTATCGGTAGCATTTATCAAACTCTGTTGGCAACGAGCAGGAAGTGCTACAAACATCAATGAACTTAATTGTCTGTACACAAGTCTCCGGCAAAGCCTCGCCTTATGCTCTCTTACTAATTGTAGCAGAGATCCAGCAAACAGTCCGACAGGCCTGGGGTAGTGAAGGGAAAGAATCAGGCTTTTTACAGTGGCCTTAAAGGATAAGGATGGAGATATCAGCACAACCTGATCAGAGAACAGACCAAACAACGAACTGATCCCACTAAGAAGTATGGTGTTTGTATCTAAAGCCTGTTGTAGCTTTTTACGTTGCGTTGACCCGAATCAAATTAAAAACTGTTGCTCCGGGGTTTTTCATGTTCCTTCAACACGATGAACATGAGCACTGTAGTTTATTGTGAATAAATCCCACGTACACCGTCCTGCTGCTGACTTGCACTACCGCACCAACTGCGTATTAATCCGCAGCTGAAAATAGTCCCTGCCAAATGCAACTATTTACTTCAGTTTGAGTATGATTTGCTAAAAACTACAGTGCCCAGCTCTTTATTTTGAAGGAAATTGTGAGGCCTCTTCAAACATTGAAACTCTATATTTTGTTATTAAAGAATGAAATCCTTATTAGGGACCGATGGGATCCTAATGATTCCTAATGAAATCGTAAAATATCAAGAAATGAACTAAAACGTTGTTAGTTTTGGTATTTTCATGAGATTCACTGACACTTATTGAATATGGAGTAACAGCAGCTTCAACAGCTGAAATGTTGCGTGAAGCCGGTCGCCCGTTTATAGCATCGTCCTCATTTATTGCTATATTCATCAACAACCCCATCAACCCCAGGCTTGTTTGTTTTGTGTTTATTTATTGCTCCTTTAGGTACCTTTCCTTTCCTTTTACCTCTCTGGGATGAAAAACTAGACAGCCCAAAACACACACATATATCTGCTCTGCTCACTTCAATGTGCTCGGCACTGCAAATACAACATGTGCGAATAGAAACAAAAAAGAGCTCGCTCACACACTTCATTACATTTCAGCTTGTGTGGAATCAAACAGAGGGCGAATGGCCTAATTTTGTTTTTCTCCGTGAGGAAAAACTTAGCGAACAGCATGAAAACTGTCTTAACCCAATCATCCCAACTCAGCAGGTCCTCTCAGCAAGTTGAAAAACACCAATTAAAGCAGGGTACCTGCACTCGCAGTGTGTTATCCAAAGGCTATTCATATAGTAGGGAGAAGAAATCAAACTAATTGGATAGCTTCACTTTTCACCTCACATTAAAGTCCTGGGTAATTGATTACATCAGCATGGGGCCTTGGGCTGATTGGACCCTTTGTGGGCCGGCGGTGTCTGAGGGGCAGCTCACTTTGACCCACGTCCATGCAGAGTTTAAAATCACTGCTGGCAGAAAATCAGCAGCACATTTCCGGCCAATGATTGCCCCTGATGAGGCTGCTTGTTGCCTTTTCTCTGATCTCGGCTGCTGATACAGCTGACAGCATCTACCTCAAGTCTACATGACGCCGCGATCACAGGAGCCTCAAAGCCCTTCTCTCAAAGGTTGGTTTACTCCTCACGGTATCAACACTCTCAATCAATGTGGTAAGATGGGCGTCTTTAGTTCAGGATCACATCATGCTACTAGTTTTTTTTCCAGACTCTGGAATTAAGGACGAAGATTTAGAGGGTAAACTACATTTGTATTCCCCCGACGAATCCTCTCAGGTGTTTTTTCTCTGAGTCCATAAAATCTATGTGATTTTTAATCCAATAATAGAAAAGGGCAACTTGGAGGTTTTTGCCTTCACAATGCAAACTGATAAAGACAGCAAGTGTTATCTCGAGGGCTGATATCGAGTTTTGAGGGCAAAGAGAGAAAATTCAGCAGAGAAGAAAAGAAAAAAAGCGCTGATCCAGAATCTAAAACGCAGCGGGATCAAGACAGGTTCTCCGGTACCAAAATAAAACACCTCCCACCCGAATCTAATCCATCCCCAGATAGAAGCTATCTTCTCCGAGACTTTCATCTGGCTCTGCTCTTAGACTCGACTCAGGGTGTGGAATATAGTAGAGATCACAAAGCTCATCTGTATTCGACCTGCCTGGTCTCCGGACGCACGGTAAGACTCTTGTTTGTTCTGCATCTCGTTCTGTTTCTAATATCCTCGATGACATGTTCGGTGTTGTCAGATCTTCGCAGCTGTTTGCGTGTTTGAAACGTGGCCTTTCTTCTCCGGATGTAAATCAATGCGTAGCCCCGGTAGCCTACAGCTAACTTTTCAATATTGCATGCAGTCTGACAGCCCCCATTAGACATTCTGCAAACAAACAAGGCACGCCTCACCTCCATTTCTCACGTTTAGCAGAAAGTATGCACTGAATTATCAATAACTGTCACTCTACTGTAATGTATCAGGTCTCTTGAGAAAAAGTCTTCAATCATAATATCTTCATATGGAAGGTGTAATGACTGGTATCGAACCAAACGCCACTGAGAGCTGATTCGATTTTGCTGAAGATCCTGTTCCACTATAACAGCTATTGTTTGCTGAAGTCAAATCAAATGTAGAAGACAAAGGAACAAACCAGAGTATCCTACTAGACACAGACTGCATGCAAATAGAGCGCAGACCTGTGTAATCTAAATGTAAATGTAGTTTTCTCATTTGGCAACAAAGGGATCTTCTTTTTTTTTTTGTCCGTTTATTGTTTTAGCTGACTCACTGTAACCTCTGGAGACTTTACATTCTTGTCATATTTCGTGTAAAACCGGCAGCCTGTTTGCATCAGCGCTTCGCAAAACTCAATCAAAAGTGAGCAGGGTAAGCAAACACAATTTAGTCAAATAAATACTGGATAGAGAAACACAAAAACATCACAATATTCGTCATGTACTTGTAATCTTTCAGCAAATATAGCTACATTTTTTTTAACTGACGCGTCCACGATGCATCCTTTTTATCCAACGATGTAGATCCAAATAAAAACATGGCGTACTTGATTGTCCAGTCTTTCTCCCCACTGTTACTTAAACTAATTAGATTTATTCGGTGCGGAACGTGAACATATTGTATGCCCTCATCATTCATGTGACGGGGGACTTGTGATTGGTGGAGAGAACCACGGCAGCTGTAATCCAAACACTTTGTGATGAATAAATATCTGCGATTGAGAAATCATTGTCATTGGTTGAATAACATGACTCGGCGTTTAAACGCAACATAACTCTTACAGTACATCTGAACTAGAAAGTCTTATAAGTGACTACCAACACCAAACACAGTAAATCTTTGCAAGTATGAAACCCAATTCCTTTTTATTTTTATTTTTATAATATTTTCTTCAAAAATGTGAATTTAGATTCTAAAAGTTCATGTTGTTCATCTTCGTTTTTATTAAGATTACGGCTGTGTATTAGCAATAATCTGGCGATACGCTACGTGTCATGATACAGGGGTTGGGGAAAATTGCAATTAAAAAATGTTAATAAGCAGAGCCATCAAAAAAAATGTTTTACTTTTTATGCAATAAGAACAGTGGGATCTCACATCCCACGTCATGACACTACTTTGAGAGGGTGCTTACCTTTGCAAATGAAATAAAGTATTGACTGAGTAATAATTAAAATTATGATGTGTTGTGATACAACATCACAACACATCATACCGCGATACTCACGTGTATCAGTAACAGTTTTCTTACACGCCTCCTGTAAGTAGAGATGAGGGTATTGGCCAGATGACCTGTTCTGACTGAGGAGGAACAGCGACGCTAAATAAATGTGCTGATACGCACATTATTCTATCAACTATTCTCTAAAGTATTCTAAAAACGGATTGATGAATCATGAGAAAACCTTCAAATTGTATTATTAATTGCAATATAAAAGGTCATTGTAATCGTTGTCCTCTCATTATAGAACCCAGTGGCCGCAATGTACTGTACGTGTATCACATTCTTGCTCAAACTTCTAGTTTCACTTCTTTAATGAGCGAACTTAACTGCAATAGAAACCTTTCGTTCTTTTAAAAGTTCTCGGTGACTTTAAAAACCAGGGACTGAAGATTAAAAAAAGAAAAAGTCCTGAAAAGTCACCAAAGAGAAAAAGGAAAGTTCTGCAGGCTATTTAAACCAACTTCATAATAAAATTAGCTATTCTTTGTTTTACTCAGGGGGCCCCGTGGAGCCCTTGACAGGCCCCCGCGCAATATATGTGGAGTGCGATACCCTCACAGTGGTGGTGAGAGCCTGATCTCTGACTGGGCCTCGAGTGTCTATTTAATGAACAGCTTCTTTGTCCCCACGGGGTCAGCTCCACTAATGAATGGGTCACTGTGTCGCTCTGTCTCTCGCCGCCTCTGTTTGTTTATCATCGCTCAGAGCCGCAGCATCTCGCACTCAAAGACAGGACCTTCCTCTCGGCCGGGGTCGGGGTTCATCGCGGGATCCTACGACCGGTGGATGTGTCCAATCAGTCATCTGTGAGAAAGTCTTGATAAAAAAGTAGATGCTGGTTTTCCTCAATCAGGATACTATTAAGTTTCCTCAAAGTGCTGCAGGGTGAGTGCACTGTTAAGAAAAGTGCATGAAAACCTTTTTCACCCAGAGTGGAAACTTAGCTGAACGCCGACAGTATAATGTCAGTGTTCTTATATACGCTGCCGAGTGATAAGAAGCAGCAGTCTGAAGGGTGAACGTGAGTTAATGTACATATTGAGTTTGCCTCGGGTCTCCGAGGATTCATTCTCCCACACACTTCCAGTAAATGAGAATGAGCTCCGTCAACTTGTCAGATGAAATCACAGCATCGGAAGATGATTTTACATTGTATTATATTTATTTTATGGATATGGCTGCACACAAACAAAACCTCCTTTCACAGTGTTTCCGATAGCATTTCTCGGTTTTCGTAAAAAAAAAAAAAAAGGCAGAATGAATCCCCCGAAACGCTCCGGTGGAGCTTGTTTTCATGATTAAAAGAAAACGTGAATGGTGTTTTAAATCTCATGCAAATGTGCCCGGAAATTGATCCATCAGTTCCAAAGCAACACAGCAAGATGTCAGTTTCATTATGTCACCTTTGTTAGTTTTAAAACCCGACCAGCGGTACACGACTCTCTTCCTGCTGTGTGAGTATTTAGGAAATACAAACAAGCGACTTTAAACGGAGTTTCTGAGTGTTCAACACTCTATGCAGCTTCACAGTTTAGACGGAATAAATCATATGGACGTCAATGTGATAATTGCACGTTTGCGTAGCCTCTGGGAGAACTAAGTATTACCACATTGAACTCGCCACGTTGAGTCACATTAAGCTCAGCAATGAATTTTGTTTTTGCCGAGAGCTACAAAACAAATCTGGTGCGCGTGAGGCGAGGGGCCAACAGTGCTTTGTTGTTTTGGTGTGTGTGTGTGTGTGTGTGTGTGTGTGTGTGTGTGTGTGTGTGTGTGTGTGTGTGTGTGTGTGTTAAAGAACACAGCCGGCTACAAATGCTGTTCCAAGAAAGAAAACCGTTGCCATTCAGATCATGCCATTCCTCCTGAGGGAACGGTCAAAAGAGCACTATTTAGCACCAGATGGACATTAGCCTTTTGGTCTTAATGGGCCGCAGTATGCGTCGGGGGGTAGGGGGGGGGGGGAGGGTGGAGGGGGGGGGGTTAGCGGGGAAAAGAACGAAGGAGAAAGGAACAAGACCAGAGGCTAATACTTAACATCAGAAGGAACACTTTGAGCAGCTTAGCATTCACGGGTGATTGTTAACCCTGGCCTGCATTCAGTGCGATGGCTGCCCAGGGCTGTGCGGCACTAAGCCACATTGACTAAGGCTCTCCGCTCACACTTGATCTAAATTTCATTAGCTGTAATACCACGATTGTGCTTGCATGGCTTGAAGGAGCTTCTTTGATGGCTCCGTGTTTATCACGCTCAGCACGACGCAGACATTTTCAACGAGTCACACAAAGTTAAATAGTGGTCTCCGTTTTTTGATCTTTGCTCGTGTCAGTTTAATTCCTGTCGCAGCTGTTTAATAGCAACAGTAACTGGTTGTGGCAACTACGTTTTTAAAAGTGTTTTCGCCATTGAATGAAACGTAGAGCGCTGCAGGGAAGACGTATTGTTGGAGGCCAACCCAGAAGGAAGCATCACACTGGTTCCCTCGACAAAGAGCCAATGGGATTTTTCCATTGGCTTTTGGGGTTATTGCAGAAAATAAACTCTGTGGCAAACAAACATTCATGAAACTTTATATGTTTTGTCTTCGAAAATGACCACCACTTCATTTTCTTGAAGCTTAAATGCAATAGGCAGAATTAAAAAGCAACAAAGGAACTATGTCTTGGTCACGTGACTTCGCGTCCCCACCACTAATATAAAGGCAAACTTCAGACACTCAGACACTTGTGAGGAAACTGCGACCGACGCGGAAAAGCTTCAAGATTCACAAGTGGGTACTCACGTTTTCTCATTTATCTTAGAACAAAATGTGACTATTGTAACTTGACCTTATTTCAGGCAACTTACCAAAAAAAAAAAACATTCAAAAAAATAATTGTCTTCGAGATGAGGGAACCCATTTCTAGGTTTTAGGACTCATTCCTGCAGCCCACTATTGAATACTGTGAAGCTAATTTAATAAAAACTGGATTAATCTTCATATGACGTACTCACATGAAACTACATCTTCAATCCAGCTGTCACTAAACAAGGATGTACAGGAAACCCGGTGCACCAGAAAGAACTCGTTCATCTTTCAGCTTAACTGGATTGCTTTCCATGTTCTTATGTTTGTCTTAAATCAATACTCACGAGCCCATGTGTACATTAAAAGAATCACTGGTTGCTGTAATCATTCCTTTCTAATGCTGTTCCTTTGTAAGAGAGGGGGGAATTACACAGTATGAGGCTTCACCAGGCAAATTAAGTGGGCATCTTCAGCAGTTACAAACCTTTTAGTAAGAAATTGACATTCCAGTGAAGATACACATCGTCATGACATTTCTAAGCACCTGTAATTGAAGCTGAACCAGAATAGACTAGCTTGTTGTTCCGTTGTTTACAGAACCACCCTCCACCGCCGCATACGAGAGCCCCGGGGAACCTGCTCGGATGCGAACAACACCCGCCACAAGCTCAGCAGCTACGATATCGCTGTTGGCAGAGTCAAAGGGTGAGGACCCGGGGAGGAGGGGGTGGACCGGGCAAGAGCGAAAGACCTGCAGCTTGCATGTTAACCCTGCGGAGTCAAAGTTGTTGTTTTTTTCCTTTTTTAAATGATGCTTCGCGTAAAGCAAATCAGCAACTCCATAATTTCCCATTGAACACTTTCATGAAAACGTGCAAACTAGACATCGAGAGCAAAAAGAGAACAACAGCAACGACGGTAACGCGTCGCTGCACGTACATGCTCCAGTAGAGACGTCTGACATCCCTCCAAAACAAACCGGGTAACCTCGACATTCCTGAGAAAAACAAAACAAAACAACATTAAAAATCAATCTTCCAACACGTGGATTTGCCTTCTACTCTTTCGCCCTACTTTATGGATAGTAAAAGGAGTTGCACTTGTAAAGCGCCCCTTCTAGTCTTCTGACCTCAAAGAGCATTTACATATGTCATTCACCCATTTACACCCTGGTATCAGGGCCTCAGCATTCACACCCCGATATCAGGACCTCAGCATTCACACCCCGATATCAGAACCTCAGCATTCACACCCCGATATCAGAACCTCAGCATTCACACCCCGATATCAGAACCTCAGCATTCACACCCCGATATCAGAACCTCAGCATTCACACCCGATATCAGGACCTCAGCATTCACACCCCGATATCAGGACCTCAGCATTCACACCCCGATATCAGGACCTCAGCATTCACACCCCGATATCAGGACCTCAGCATTCACACCCCGATATCAGGACCTCAGCATTCACACCCCGATATCAGAACCTCAGCATTCACACCCTGATATCAGAACCTCAGCATTCACACCCTGATATCAGAACCTCAGCATTCAAACCCTGATGGCAGGACCTCAGCATTCACACCCTGATATCAGGACCTCAGCATTCACACCCTGATATCAGGACCTCAACATTCACACCCTGATATCAGGACCTCAGCATTCACACCCTGATATCAGGACCTCAGCGTTCACACCCTGATATCAGGACCTCAGCGTTCACACCCTGATATCAGGACCTCAGCATTCACACCCTGATATCAGGACCTCTGCATTCCCACCCTCAGAGCCATGCGGGAGCAGCTTGGGGTTTAAGCGTCTTGACACATCGACACATCGATCTTCTGATCGGAGGACGACACGCTCTACCTCTGAGCCACGGCTTCATGGTCCATACTGTACCAGTGTTATTAATATGTGTGACAGGCTGTCATGGCTACCAGTCGAGCTAACCTTCACGGCCAGCTTGCTCGTGATCGCTACCTACATTTTGTTGTCACAGATTTTCGAGTATGGAGAGTAAAGTAAACGTTTACATGCAGTAGTCTCTGCAGAGGGGAATAAATAAGAATTACATATTACTCATACTTTTAAGAAAACAAATGAAGGACTTACTACACTTGGCTCTGCTGAATGATATCAGTCTCTTTGTACTGATGTTGTTGTTCATTACATCATTGTATTTAATTTATCACAATATGGCGAATGTGTGGAAACTCAAATGTAAAATAATCAAACCAATTTACTCTTCACATCAGACAAAACTTGAATCTCAAAACTTCAAATGGGAAAACAAAACCATCAATAACTAACTTTTTAGTTAGAATTTGACTTGTAATTAGAGATAAAACAATTAGATGATTTAGCCGTTAGTCGATCGAAAGACCATTCACTTGCAACTATTTGATTGATGGATGTTTTTCTGTCCAGAGCTTTTGCTTGACCCTATTTCCTCATGTTTTGTGTCGGCATGACTGATGAGGAGCATTTTCTTTTTTTTTTAAATCGGTCCATTATTGAGAGAGAGCGCTGAACAGGTTGTAATGTAATCGCTCTGGGGAAAAAATCTCGTTCTGTTGCATCCACAAATCATCTAAATATTTAGCCATGACGTTGAAAATCTTTTGGATATCACCAAGCTACGCTTTCTGTCGTCGGCAATCCTCTCTCCAACTCTCACCCACGTTTCCATCGTTGTCTTCCGGCAACGAGTCACATGACAGAACGAACAGACCGGAAAAAAAGTCTTATTTCTCTGTCGGGTTCTTTCCATAATGTTGACAGAAACGCATAATAACAATCATAAAACTATCTGTGCCCGTCAGTGGCGAAGACAAGCACTTGTAGTGGACATACATTGGAGGTGAGGCGTTGCCCCGGGCGATGACATTGCAGAGTTGTCCCTCAATACTGGACCAATTTAAAACGTTGATGTCCCCATTAGTCACTTCGACACACCAACACGGGAAAGTAGGGGCCAGGTTGAACATTCCCTAAGTTATCCTAAAAGTTATTTCCATTAAATAAAAAGTAAATTCAATCTTTTTGAATTTGATGAGGTCACCTTTTTTGGTCACCTTGTACTCGATGTGACATTTTTCAACCTTTTATATGATGTTTTACGGACCAAATTAATTAAGGAAGAAATTTATTGGCAGATTTATGGATCATAAAAATAATCCACACAAATGGATCATCTCACTTGCTATAATATCTGTGCATGGCAACTGCCATGCTGTCAGCAATGGTGGTGATAGTTAAATTAAAAAAGGCAATTTAATTGCAGGTCTGACAGGAAGTCAGATGTGCTACACACCGATCCGCTACACAGCTTCTACCGCTCTACAGAAAGGACTCGCTATCTCCTACATCGCCACTAAAGTGTGCCAATTAAAGTGTGGAATGATCCAATACAGTCATAATTCCTGGGATAGTGGGCTGCATGATGCAATAACAATATCACAGTCTAGTCCGGCCCAAAGTTCACACATTGTTTCCATTTGTTAATTGGTCTGTTGATGGTTGTGCGTTGTTCGGTTGTAATTTTTTTCTCTTCCAGTTTTGATTTCGTTTTGCTGTATTTCACTTTGATTTTAACAATAGTTTTATAAGCTTGGTGTTGATCCAACTATACTACTAAACTGGAAGACGGAGGGGAAAAAAGCCACATCTCACAATGGCGGCGTCTTCTAACACGAGAGATATCAACGGAAGATCAATCAACTACGCAAAAAACGAAAAACCTGTTCAAAAACACAATTCTCAGATCTATCCAACTCAACACTGGTCTTTAGTAAATGAGCAGCCCAGCTCCCCACGCTGTGCTGCTCAACATGCAAAGTTTGTTTCAAGGAAATTATATCTAGCCCCCCCTCAACAGCAACAGCCCGGGTGTTTGTCAAGAAACGCAGTCTCTCTAATGAGGGAGAATTTTTCTTCTTCTTCTGAAAACCTTGTTGGTACACGGGAACTCATCGGCACTATTATGACAGAGAGCATGACGGGCAAGAGCTGTCTCGTTCTATTTGGAGTAAACGTCTGCAAACGGGACTGAAAACAGATTGCTTCTATCACAATTCACACTTCAGATGCTTAAAGCTCAGAGAGCTGATGTCGGTTAGACACATTAGTGGCATGATGTTTTTCTTCAAATCGTCTTAACATGTGCTCGAACAGAAAGCTGAGCGAGAGAGAGAGAGAGAGAGAGAGAGAGAGAGAGAGAAAAGGAGAGAAATGAAGTCCCCCCAAAAATACTTTTAAAGGCTGTGGCAGGGAAAGCTACCCTCTGCATTTAAAGTAGAGACACCGAGGGGAAAACAGAACAAACTGTGGCCATACCCGTCACTGTCAAAGTAAAAATAAATGTATGTGTGTGTATGTGTGTGTGTGTGTGTGTGCACTGCGGCGAACTCTTTTATCTTTATTTGCCAAGAAATGAAAGCTCTTGTTCTGCAGGGAGGTGATACGAACATTAAAAAACACACATTCACGCCCGAAAGCTGTCCAGCGCCGCCGCAGCCCTCCACTGCCGTCCACCGAGCGGCTTCTGTGGACTTGTTGACTCAGATCTGAGCTGACAGACCCCTGCAAGTCTACCCTGAAGGGGTGTGATAGTTTGGCAAAGGGTATACGGTGGCAAGAGGGAGGAGGAGGGGGGAGGAGGAGGGGGGAGGGGGGGTTTCAGTGCCACAGACGGAGCGTCAGAGGCTTAGTGCCTTCGCCCTGTGGATGAAAGCCTCGGGTCTGTGAGATGCAGCTTTTTACAAGCGCGGTGACACAAACTGTTCAAGGCGTTTTCTTGTAAGCAAGAAAAGCAGAGAGAGAGTGAGATGTACACACAGCAGGGATGCTTGTTTTCCCAGAAGATGATATTCTTCTAGTCGGGGTGTGGTATTTCATCTCCGTCTCTCAAAACGTACAATATTTATAAGACTGGTTGCAGTTATTCGGGCGACAGAAACACAACAACAGAGGCACGATGCCGGGCCCTAAAAAATAAAACAGACTTCAAATCTGACTACTATTTTCTTGTCCGCCCCCCTTGTGCGGAGGGGTGTGGGGGGTGGAGGGGGTGGGGGGGGTGGACACCACATCATGAACACCTGTCCAAAAACAGAAGGAAAAGCATTGATTCAGAGACGTGGCCGTTTTTCGGAGGCGTTTGTTTGTGACGCGGGACTCGGTTTTCCAGCCCGACCGCCCACTTTCCTGTTCGCTGCCGTTCAAAAGCCTGGCGTCGACGGCCACAAAAGCTTGATTGCGTTCAGTCAGATGGCTGGTTTTGAACGATCTGTCATGCTTTTGGGTTTAAAAAATAAATAAATAAATAAATAAATATATATATATCCTCTTTAAAAACAGATGTTATTTTGACTGAAAGGTTTGTTTTGCTGTTCTGCCGTAAAATCTCTCAACCAGACAACGGAAAGAAAGAGAAAGAGACAAACAGCTCAATAAGTACGGAAGAATTCACCGTGGCATCGGTAGAAATGTCAAAATCAAAATGTGTGCAGATTTAAATAAATAACTCCGTTAAACCGATCATCATCGTCTACAAACTGTAAAAAGGGTCTAAAGGGACTCAATTATGTGTTGAGGTGTCTCACGTCTTCTCATATTTGGAACGTCATGTGACAGATTGCACACAAGTTGCTGTCAATTACAGAGAGACACTGCCACGGGAGAATACTTGTCCCGAATTGGTTATTATCTATTTATCTATTTAAGACACCGGAGCGTTTGTATGATCAATAAATTGTGACGCAACAGCAGAATGTGGGATATTCAGGTGAATACTTTCCAACGCACCTGTATCTGAAATAGCTGGATGTGCGAATATCTTCTTTAGAAAATAAAAAAAAAAGTTAGATTTTTAAATATTTAACAGAAAAGTGTCTTTCCAGAGACAACGCTGCTGTTTACTCTGGACAACACGCAGACATCACCGTGTCAACTGACTTTCAGGGGAACTACTTTCAGAGTCCCTCTGAAAACTGCTGACAGAGAGAAAAAAGTACACTCCTTCTGGAAAGAGACATTTTTGAGACAGAATTTTTGAAACATATCAATACTGTCTAAAATTCCACGCAACGCTGCTGTCTATAGAGTGCTGCAGGAAAGAGTCCTACAACTAGGAAACGTCTCAAAGTCAGGGGGGGTTTTGGTTGGACTGAAATAAGGTCTGTGGTTAAAACAAGTTTTGGTTTCCTCGATGTAAAATACGTGGTTAAATACCCAACTCGTGAATGTTGAAGCTTTCACGCGTCTTTAAAAAAGGGGAGATTTCTAAGTGGCTACTTAACGCCATCGCTAAAAAGAAGAATCGTGAAAGTGGTGATCATTTGTGAAGATTATCTTTCTGAACAAAACGGGTAAGTATCATGAACATTTGCTTCCCACAGTGCTGTTTGTTCTTCTGCATTAATGCAACAAAAAAAAAGCCAATGAAAAAATTTGTCGAGGGAGCAACAAAAACATGTCATCCCTTCAGCACTCCATCGGAGTAGAAATGTCAGAGACATACCTCAGAACGTGGGCGAATAAAACCAAAAGTATCTCCCTGAATGGATGCCACTGGAGGGGAATGTGTCTTTTTTTTCCTTTTTTTTTTTTTGCAAACTGAGTTTGACTGACCCTTTAATATTCAACATCATTCTCAAAGTGGTACTACAGCACGCTGCATGGTTGCCCAAATTATTCTCTGCAGGTGTTGATTTAAATTGTGGATTTCTATGTTTTTCTCATCTGCTGATAGAAATCCTTCCGACGGTAATATCCAGCAATGTGCGTGTAGTGGCTGGATCATCTTTTGTATTCTGTGGATTAAGCTCACGCTGTGTGGATTTTCTTGACGGTGGAAGCAAAAGAAGTGGTAGTCTGTGAATGAATTTGCATGTGGGGGCGGGGCTTAAAACAAGGCTGCAGGGATTAATATCACCGGTGTGGGATGCACCTGGGAGAGATCTTATGTTACAGGTGTGTTTCACTGTGTATCTGTGCATGTGTGCCGCAGTGTATCTGCATGTCTTGTTCTGCGCAGGTGTTGCTCCGGAGGGTGGGGGTGGGGGATCGGGGGGGCACGGACAGACAGCTTGATGATGTAGCTGTCACTTGATTAAGATACATTTTCCAATCACATGGCGAGATCTCCCACCCTCAGGAGTGCCAGCGTCTGGGATTAGATTACCACCCTCCCACAATGCACCACGCTTTACATCACAATCCAATAGGAGAGCAATGCCAGAGTGGGGATACTGTGCAGCCTCGCCTTCGAAAACGAGAGGTTTAAAATGAGCTCCGGGGACACGCAGTAAATCACAACAGCAACGAGAACACCGCCAGGTATCCGCTCGTTTAGAAAGCCCTGACTGTAGGACGTGCTTCAACAGATCACTGTGAAATTAGTGGCGTCCGTGAGCTTAAATGCTAGTGAACACACAACTGTGCAATTAGAGGCATTGCAGACAATTGTTTTGTTTTGCTTCATGCTTTCATTTGGGCTGATTTGTAATTTTTCGCTCTCAGATTCCCCGTTATCAGATAAAAACTGGTAAGGTGGCGCATGAAAAAACAAGATAAGATGATAACGAAATTGGGCAACAAGAGTAAGCTCGCATTGGAATATGCAGTGGAACCTGACACCAGTGGTAATTATCACCGTGCACTCGAGACTGATATTGTTATAGAAAAGCTCACACAGGCTGCTTTTAGGAGAGTCTACCAGAAATCTCATTATTCATTATCTCAGCGTTCGGCTCCAACACAATGAGATTCAAGTACAGTATCCCCAGACAGCCAGTTCATATCGAGCCACGTGTCGGGACTGGCACATTTTCATTTTTCTGCTTCAACAAAGCTCGGAATTAGAGACCAATACAATTACAATCATCTCATAATCCGGTAACAATCACCTATAGTACCACGAAAGACGGTCTGAGTAAATGGGAGTGCTGCCAAAGAGGGATTCAGAAAATTTACTTATAATTTTACCAAATTGACAGGTCAGCGTAATAAAAAAAGCTTTAACAGAGTCCGGACTGCATGAGAGAACAGAATAAAATGCGTTCTGCCCTTTTTTTCTGCAAATACTGAAACTAACACTGAAATTTTGCGCACGTTGTTGGTCAGAGGTCATCAAAAAGTGCATCAGAAATAGCAAAACATCCAGAGCAGTTGTTGTTTGGATGCCTCGTGTTGTTTTTGTGCATCAAATGATTTCCAGCCTGCTGAATTATCAAATGTAAAAGTTACTGATAAGACAGCAAATGGGAGCTTGGGGGTGATGTAGATGTTATGAAACGTAATTCCAATATGCAATCTATGTTTATGTCGCCGTGTGTGGAATAGCTTCAACAGATTTTGGTTGCTGTTCTTGGCCATACAGCTAACCAGAGCACTGATGCTGAGCCTTAAATAACCTGCAGGTCTGAATATCTGAGAGCACTTCACCGCGCAGGAATCTCCGTCTGACCGTCTGTGTCCTTTGCATATCTCGAGAGTCGATCTACTTCACACTCGGTATGCTTATTGCCGGGGACCCAAAGACAGGCGGCGACGAAGTCGGTGAAATTTGGACATTTGGTTAAATATTAATAAAAATGTTAATAAACAAGTGATATGCTCCATGCAGCAGTGAGGTGGGGGAGGGGGGGGGTGAGAGGGGCTTAAAAGCCATACGGTGCCGTGGTTCATTGACTGCAGTTCACTTTTGCTGCTGGATGATGGACGTATGATTCTCGCAATATCACGCAATCATGCAAAACAGCCATCTTGTCGGGCTTCACATAAAGCGTTAGTGTCCATAGTAGTGTGCAGAAGAACCAATCAGCATCCTCCGAGGAGATACTAGAAGGTGCATGCGTGGTTTAGGTGTGTGTGTGCGTGCGTGCGTGCGTGCGTGCGTGCGAGTGTGTGTGTGTGTGCGTGTGTGTGAGGCGACTGCTCGATCTAAACGACAATGGCAGCTCCCGAGGTTAGCGTGGACGCTGCAGTAGCACCTGGTCTTGTCAGAACTGGAGAATGTTTCTTCATTGGAAGAAGAGCAAAGATCAGCACTGAAGACTTTTTCTCCGTGGGAAAGATGTTCCCGAGTGACTTCAACAAGAGTTTGATTGACAGATGGAGACAGTTCGTCCAATCATCTGCCAAGAATTCATTTTGAAAGTGCCTGCCCTTTTCCAAACAGCTTCCGATGGTGGCTTCCATCCGGTACATCAGGTTAGGATACACTAATGACACAACCCATGTTAGCGTTTGCTCAGTAAACTGATGGGAAGGTCATTCGTTTTGCAGAGATCTGGTCTTAAAACAAAGCATCGGACAAATTAAAGATTGACAAATCCGTGGTCACCAAAGTTTCTGTTTTTTATCGTGACGGCAGGTCAAAGGAAAGGTCAAAGTCAGTAGAATTCATCCTTTGTAAAACAAATTGTGTAATAGTATCCATCTGATAAAAAAAAGCAGTAGGGACTAACTGTTCAGAGAGAGACGACCAACTGAACTGAGCGCCTGTCCGGCCAAATTCTTGAATGCGAATGCTATTATGTGAATGTCCTACACAAATCTATTGTTTTTCAAAACCATGGGGGCGTAGGAGTGGGAAGGTGGCACTGACATGTTCCAAGACTTTGTAGATGAACTTACACTGAATTTCCATAAAATTACAGAATTGTCTGCAACAATAAGGCTTTGAAAGTGTGTAATTTAGTCAAATTTAAGGAATAAAGTGCTACGTTCCTTTGTTTCGGTTTATTAAAGCCTCGGTGAAGCAACGTTGACGGAAAATTACCGCCTGTCAGGTTGTTAATTCAAGTAACAGCAAGGTTGGTTTTTTTGTGTGTGTTTTACCAGTCGGCATATGGATTTAAGAAAGTGACGCTTCTAGGCCAGTTATTGAGGTTCAGGCCCACTTTTGGGGGCCTACGGGGGATCCTTCTTGGACTCCGATTCGGCGGCAGTAGGGAGGTGGGAGGTGTTGGACGGAGAACATGGATATCGGAGCCAAGCTTGATCCAAAGCTTGTGCACGCACACGCACGCACACGCACGCACACGCACGCACACGCACGCACGCACACACACACGCATGCACACAGCAGGCCAAAAGCAGAGCAGACTGTGATCATACCACCACATCGACCCACCGCCTTCTGCTAGCTCTTTTCATGCTCGCCTTCATTTCATGGTACGCTGACGTGCATGATGAAAAGCAGAGAACGAGGAGGTGAAATCAGGGGGAAACCTTTGCATTTCGAAATCACGCTCCCACAAACATCACGCTTTCTTTCATCTCCGTTGCTTTTGATTGTTTTTTATTTTTCGTTTGCTTTGCAGCAAAAAAATAAATAAAAAAATCTTCCTGCCGATCGGAGTAGGAATCCATTTTTACTTCACTCTGGCCTGAATCGCTCACGTGAGTGAAATAGGTGTTACGTATCCGAACAGATGCTAAATTTAAACAATAGTGACTCTTCAATGACCCTCCTCATCTGTTCTTTCTGTACAAAACACTGTAATTTATTCATCCCGGAGACGAAGGTCAGGTGTCTGCTGATCTCTGGGTTATTCTTTTATAATTACTTTTTTTTGGGGGGGACAGGACAGGACAGGACAGGACAGTTCACACAGAGTTAACTGTGCTGCGTTGAGAGGAGGTTCTGCTGCATGTGCTCAGCAGAGTAATGAGACATTTCCAGCAATCTCAGCTACCAAATTGACAGCGTCACCGACTCGTGGTCCTATGGGAGGTCTTGTTAGGATGTTGGGCTATAATTGCATGACATGTTGGCCGTGGGGGGATGGAGGGGGGGGGGGGCAGAAGGGCAGAAGGGACACAGTTGCCAATATTTTCTGGTATCTGCTGAGTATCGTTAAGCATGTGACTATTTATATTTTGTCATGTTTATGGACAGATTTCCTTTGAAAAATCTCGTCCTTTGATAGCTCCAAATAACAGGTTCCTTTTATTTTCTCTTTGTCATCGCTCGCATCAAATCGTGAAGCAGCTGTGGGACAAATGATTGATTACTATAAAACCTGTCAGCCCCCTCTAGCCCCTCCCTCCATCCCCCAGTTGTGTGAAGACTCTGAGAGCCAAGAATAGATCTAAAGACTGACAGCTGCCTCTCCCATAGGACACCAGCCTCTTGCTTGTGCTAATTTGTGCCAATGCCTACGCATGTGGAGGTGTGAGCGTATAATACCACAGAGGTTTTGGGCACACTTTGTCAGAATGAGTCAGTCTGCCTCGATTTGAGTGAAAAGACGAGGTCTTCTAGTGCAGCTGGGGTTCGTGCGGCTCCATGTTCACCGCGTTAATGTAGCGGGCCGCCATCGGAGCCCTTTGTTCTTGACGCTCAGCTTTTTGCACACGCGAGTTTAGTATAAGATGCTGCCCCTCTACCTGGCAGTATACAGTCGTGCATTCTCCCCAGGGGATCCCATAGATATGAAGAAAATGACACACCGCCAGCTCAATGTCAACTCTGCAACTCGGAAGAAAACCTTTGAATAATTCACGGCGGCTGCTGCATGCATTCCTATGTGTCGAGGAACAGCGGCGATACTCCGAGCTGTGAATCCCTTCCGTGATAAAAGAAGCGAGGTATAGAGCGTTGACGTTACTGTTTGCCTTGAACAGAAGGCGGGACTAACCGTCAAACAGAGGAGGCACATGAAGGCCTTTTTTTTTCGGAGATGGGGGTGAATTTGATCCGGCGAGCACCTGAACGATTTCTGCCGGATGAAGGCGGAATCTCAAAATCCTGCTGTGAACATTAGAGTTCAGCAGGAAGCTTTTTCACTTTCAGTCAATTCATGCATTTAAGGAAACTTGAGCCGCGTCCTCTCTCTCACTCCGTCGCGGGCGCTTTGTGGGGCTTAACCTCGCTAGCGAGGCGCCTTTTTTTCTGTTTGTAGATCAATGCACAGACTGAAACAGGTTAACAGGTAGGCAGGTGGCCAGAGCTCAGCGGCTATACGCTGTCCACCAGACTGACAAGTGGCGCTGCACTTGATCAGATCAAGAGGCCGAGATGAGCACGGAGTGGGAAGATGCCACCTGGGTGCCACGGAAATAGCATCCAGTGTCGAGTGGAAGTGATGAAGCTGCGATCAGAGTCTCGAGCGTTTTCTTCATCCGGAGTATGAAGCCCAGATCTCAGTCTGCTCGCCTGACCCCTCCCTCTCACACCCTCCCCACATGTTAATTGGCTAGATGGGGGAGATTATAGAGCCCCTGGGAGACGGTTGCTAGGATATTGATGGCAGTTACAGGGCGAACATGGCTCTGGTCATTTCTTGTCTTTGCTTTGCTGTGATGGTCTCCCATGTTAGGTTTTCTTAAAGACATTGATGTTTTGTTTTTTTCCTTTTTCCGTCAGCAGTTTTAGAATTCGTCGAAACATTATTACTGTAAACCATGTCAAAGAACAATAATACAAGCTGAATAATTACTCACATGAAAATGCCCCTCTGTCAGCATACAAACTTCAGGTTGCTAAGCATCATTACTGGAGTGTGAAAAAAAGAATCAATGATTGAAAGCAAAAACTCGTAGTGCGCCGAAAATTACCATATTCCTTTAAAGAGGCGATCTTCTAAGAAAGCCTCCCCCGAAGACATCATTTACTCGAGGCAACGCATTGACCAAGGGGGCAAATCAATAACAGCGAAGCAACTGTTTGTGCAGCATAAATCTCTGTCCAATGACGTGAGGTGCCGGGGCTCCGTGCGTCTTCGGAGCTACTCGACTGCGTGAGTGTTGGGGAAGCTGCCATCGCTCTCCATATGGAGAACCGCGGCCATGTGCTTGGCCACTTATGCGTACTGTAAGCCAGGGCCTGAATGGACTGGCTGTGAATATGTTCCTCTGTTATTAATCTTTACTGTTAGCCTGAAAACTAAGAAACACTGCCAGTGTGTGAAAGGTCAACCAAACAACGAAGGGATTTGAAGCAATTAAATTAATGAGAAAACAGGCAGAGAAGGCCAACAGTTTATACAGAACATGCAAATCTGCAACAGATTTTTTGGATTAAAGCTTGACCTCAGGCATCATGTTGTACCCTCGTTTTAATTATTTATTTATTTAATTAATTTGTAATAATTTGAGCGGTTATATGAGCGTTCATGTTTTATTAATCTTCCTGATAACTTGAAAGATACTTGTCTACAGTGGACACAAGCTTCTACAGTTGCAATAGTTACGATTATTATTATTTTTTGCCTCATACCCAAAGCGGCAACCACCAGTGCTGAAAAATTAAGCCAAAAGCTCAGCAGTTCCTCAAATGGCCACTTGAGGCTGTCTCAAAAAGTGAGTCAATCCCCATGGACCCCTATGTGTAAATACCCAACTTAACAGCAGAAATAAACATGTTTACAGCCTGGTACGAAAAACGCTTTTATGCTTACATTTATGCATGATTAAGGGCGTGGCCACTTTGAGTGACAGGTGGTACCGTACCAGGTCGCTAGCTGCTAGCTGTCTACCTGGCCGCCTCATGAAACAACATGAAAATGCAAAAAACACTCGCCTGAGAATATTAGAGGGCCTTCATTGTGAAAGGTAAGAATGTGTAATAAAGTTAAAGGAAAGGAAACCCATGGCCGTTGTCACGGAGGCCAGATTTGATACAGTCCATGGCGACACCACAAACAGACATACTGTGACACATGTTGGGGTTGCTGCATGACATCTACCTCACCGGTTCCTGAGATTTCTCACCTCCCAGCCTGTGCTCCGTTTCAGAGCGAGAACTTTTCATAAAAATTTGGAGTTTCAAGTCACTTTCAAACCCTTCGCCTTGCGCTCAGTCAGCAGTCGAGTGCTGGAGGACGGTGCCTCGAACGCGCTTCCATTTCCCTCTCAAGCATACAGCTCGACAGAGACAGAAGAAGGCTATTTTTTACTCCTGTATTTTGCATGGCGATATTTGATGGTTTTCTGTATCTCCTCACTCCTTAATATCGTGTAGACATATTGTTCCATGCAGCCATTAAAAAGTTCTTTAGTTCTTTAGATTCCATCATTTTTAAACACTATCTGGCCTCAAATTACGGATCCCCAAAATGTTAAAAAATAAATAAACAAAAAAGATAAACATTAAATATTTTATTTATCTATTTTACTTTAGTATGTATGGTACAATAGCAGGCGTGTGAAAAAACAGGGACATCTATCTCATCTCGGAATCCAAAGACTCGTCACACACTGTCGTCTGCTATCTAAAATTGAGTCTTTATCACATTCGAAGAAAAGAAAAAAAGCATTTGATGGTTCGGAGCCCAAATTGGCTTTTTGTCAGGTGCAGAGGAATAAAAGAGGCTCGGTGGGGGAAGGGGGGGTGGGGAGGGGGGGCAGGGTGTTGTTAAAAATAGTCTTATAGGGCTGAAGGTGTGGATACAAACTTAAACGCACACCTCCAAGCCTTACTTCAAATATATCCGCAGAACAACGGGGCAGCACATTCTGGAAAACCTCTCAAATCCAACACAACATCTGTGAATGCCAACTACAGTATGGTTAAGTTATGCAAAGATTGTGGTTATGCCAAATAAACGGCGATCCAAACCACAACGTATTTCTGATGCCTCGACAGTTAGGTCGACTAAAACACGTCAGGAAAAGATTGTTGTCATGGTTTATAAAAAGTCAAAGTCAGAGGTCAAATGCACGGGCCACACTCTCATCCACCACCCTGACCTTCAAAAAAAGAAGGCATCGCTACCTAAAAGGGCAAACAGCTTCCTGTATTGGCAGCCAATGCTTGTCTTGGATGTAAATAACAAACGTGTGTCCAATATGGATGTAATTCCTCGTGAACACAAACACATATCGATGACAATACAAACACCTCAGAAAAAAAGAAAGAATCAAACCTGAAAACGAGGCCAAACTACAACATTTTGAAAGCTGATGCTCCCTAAAATCACCCTGAAAAAAGGAAAACAATACAATAAAATACTTAGATTGTTAAATCGATTACAAGGGGACCACTTAATGGCTCAATAAATACGGAGCAGCCCAAGGTGAAAAGGCCCGGATGGTGCGCCCCAGTTCGACTGTAGAAGATTGGAGGGTTGCTCTGGGATTTGCTACACCTGTACAGCACGCGCATATCATCATGTAGCTCTCGTCTGATCTTCCTAACTTACACCCTTGTCTTCTCCTGACAGCGAGATAACGAGAAGTGACATCACAAGGAATATCATTATGAATAAATGAGCCACCCACTGCCTCAGTTTCCTCCATAAATTAGGAGGCGAAGAGAGAACAAAGCTTTCAAGGAACCCGGTATTAAAGACCTTCCTGCTTACTGCGGCGTGAGCGGCGCTAATAGACGGCCCACGGCGAGCTGCGAGGAGAACACCGTCGCTGGATGGAGCAGGTAGAGCGGGAGGTCCAAGGTGACACACACACACACACACACACACACACACGCTGAGTGCTGTGATCACACCAGGGGGTGTGAGCTGTGAGAACTGCCACCCTCCATCTGAAGGTGCTGAGATAAATGAGCGCACAACTCTCTGTTTCTGCCCTTTGATATCACTACTGCACCGCTCCAGGTAAACATGAGAGGACAGGGGGAGGAGATGGGGGGGAATCACACACACACACACACACACACACACACACACACACACACACACACACACACACACACACTATCCAAAGTTGGTTTGTGTGCGCCTCTGATATTTCTGCTTCCTTACATGGATCCAAATCTAGAGAAAACCATCGAGCAGAACCCTTGAACCTGTTCTGTATTTGTCGATGACGCGCCATCATCGCCAATAAACACACAAATCTCTTCCCTCTCCTCCCTGTTTTATTCATTTATTCATTTCTTTTCTGTTTTAGTCTGTCCTCGGTCGGCGACGGCGGAGCGATCAAACAGTTCTCTTCAGAGCCCGTGTAAGTGGAGACAACACATTTGGATTAAACACATGCAAGATAATAGCTTCTCTGTAACTGTGATTGAACAAGCCGCCCCGGCGGGAGCCAATCAATTCCCCGGAGTCAAACCAGAGAAAAAGCCCGCGCTTTGACTCCTCTAATACAGACACCTCCCCCCCCCCCCAGCTTCCTTGATCCAGTCGTTAACATCTGGATCGCAACACAGTGGCGGTTTAATCAGGGGCAAGCATCGGGACAGGAGGAGAGAGCGCTGAATCCATTAAATATGGATTAGAGTGGTAATCGCTTGAGAGTGGGACACGAGGGCAGAGGAGAGCGGGAGGACAGCCAGGTGGACGGGCCTGGTGGCGGCATGAACCACAACACGGGTGGGGGGAGGGGGGGGATAGAGTCGTCATGGGTGTGGCGTCGGTGCCCTTAACACGCCGGCTCAGTGTTAGCATGTAGAGGTCTACATGCTGGCTTAATGGCTCCATCTGTTCAAGAGCAAAGGAATGTGGATGGAAACGTGAGGATGTGAACAGCAGCAGGAGCGGGTGTGATTTGTTTGTTGTGTTTGTTTGCTTGCTTGCTGCCGTCTGTGTACACGTAGCCCACGGTGGGGGCATTCGCCGTGACAACACTGTGCGATCTGGGGAACGAATGTGGGTTAACGACGCTGCCGACCAGATGTGTTCGCACTCACGTGTTGGACGCTGCGCAGATGCTACCGGAGAGGCAGCGTCTGAAACCCCGGGTGCTGAAAAATGTCTCATTTCTATCGGTGACACAGATACTTTGGAAGTTGGCTCAGCGATTTCAGATCAGTCCTGTGGCGCCGTCTTGGAAAATTGTGCATCAAGTGTGTGCTTTACTTTAAAGCTGGGGTCAGTGAACCAGCATGAAGACGCCAGACAGTGTGAGAAACACCCCGGAGGCAGGGGGAGTCCCGACAGACTGGATAAGCAATAAACAAGATTTCATGGGCGCAAGCAAAGGCAATCAACTAAGCTACAGTACATAGCATGTTTTCTGTCTTCATATATGTGGATAAATGTTTTGCATTTTGACTATTGAATCCCGCACTGCCCAGGCTTCCTTGAGCAAGGCACTGCCCCCCCAACCTACTCCCCCACTGCTCCTTATACTCAGACAGGTTCACTGTTAAATTTAGAGAATTACAACAAAGATTTTGAAAGAGTATTTTGAAAGCATCAGAGGCTTTGGCCTCCAAAAGCCACTCCCCCAAAATTATAAAAAAGAATGTAAGTAAACAGCAAACATGGCTATTGTTAGTACTCACAGCTGTGTTTGTCTTTGAGTTTTGGACCAAAAAAAAAAGGAAAAAAAGGAATTTGAAGATGCCTTGAACTTGCGATTCTGCTAAATCATATATAATTTATTTAAAAAAAAAAAACTTCAGACAGAAAAGTTAATTGATTAATCAAGAAAATAACGGGCATAATTATAATCTTTAGCTAAGATAAGATAAGATAAGATAATCCTTTATTAGTCCCACAGCGGGGACCTTTGCAAAGCTGCAGCACTGGTGTGAATAATACATCCATAACTCATAAATCAGACATCAAAACGATGCGCGGCGGACAAAAGGCAACCTGCAGAAGACATCCGCGCAGCAGCAGAACCCTTTTATCCTCCGTTGCCACAGTTGCGAGGTTAACAGAGGAGTTACACAGTTTTCAGTGTTTCCAAGCGACAGGAAGGTTTGCCTTGATGCGTCCGACGCGTTGCTGGATGGCGTTGCTGGATGGCGTTGTTGGATGGCGTTGCTGGATGGCGTTGCCACTCGTTGCAGCAAAACTTGAGTCCAGTTCATTGAAGCCAAACGCTGTTGTTTTTTTAACGCCGGAGCCTTCTGCGCCAGGAGGCTAACCCAGAACACAACCTTATACAAGGATCATCCTTCAGCCATATGTATGTAGCTAGAGATCTAATATTTATACTCGATGCACAGCTGGGCATGTTTGTGGGATGGAGCACGTTTCATTCTAAATCTGGCCTTTTGGGTGTAAAAGCTCCTCCGTGTCTGACTATCATATGAAAGAGAGTCTCTGTCGGATTGGCCAACGAGTGGCCCGGTTTGGCCGCCGGTGTCGCTCCGAGCCGAGTTGCATGTTGCCGACGAGACCCTTGACAGAATGTTCCACACTCCAAAGAGTCCCTTTCAAAGGCACCCCAGTAGGTGGAGGATCAAAGCAACTCAATAGCTGCCCTGGACCGTCATCTTAAACGCTCGGTTCCCCGGGGAATCAAACACTCTGCAATCCTCCCCCCCGCCCCCCCCCCATACTCCGCATTCAGATGGAGCAAAGCAACGTGAAGGTGTGATTGAGCTGCTTTGATACAGTGTTTGGGGAGGACATGAAGTGGAGCTGTTTCCTTGTTAGGATGAGAGGAAAGAGGCGCTTTGAACCGCTATTGCTCTTAGTCTTCAGCCGGTGTCGCTGTATTTACTCAGCAAAATTCTCCATTTTTCATCCCAGACTGAATCGTCTGGTATGAAACAGTGTTGCCTCAAAGGCCAACGCTGGTGTCTTTGAACGTTGCTTCGTGGCGGCGGCGGCGGCTTAAAAGTCAGCCTTGTCTTTTGACAGGCAGGCTTTGACAGACATGTCGGCAATATCGCGGATAAATTGAACCTGACAGACGGAAATACATTTCAGACAAAATTGAAGAGTGCTCTTCCTACTTGTCCTTTGTCATGGAGGAACCCCTCCCCCACGCCCCCCCGCACCCCCCCCCGCCCCCTCCTCTACTGCAATATATGATCAGCGTTAATAAAGAGAGGAGCTCTTACTTGATCAATCACAGCATTTGGCAGCCGAGCACACCGAGTGAAGTCTTATTATTATTATTTCCCTCCCTCGAGTTTGCTGCTCCATCCCGAGAGGGCGGCATTCATTCTCGCATCGTCGTCTCTGCTGCTCTCCTCCTCTTTCACACCCATTCCATATTCTCTTTTCTCTTAGGCCCTCTCTCTTCGTCTCTCTCGCTCTCTCCTTCAACTCTGCCTTTACACACAACAGCCTCCCGATGGGGATCCACCCATACGTGAGAGGCATCGGGCATCTACTCTGACAAGAGAGCATTATAGTGTCAAGCACCGCTAAAGGTTAATACTGCCAATTTCCATGCTCCAGGCCGTAGAGGCGTTTGATGATAGCCCGTTCTTTCTTTTTAAGAGAGGATCGTGCCGTTGAGAGGAACAGACGGCACCCAGAGTGTCTTATTTTCTGATTCTCCCTCTCCGTTATCCGCCCTCGTCATCCTCGTGCGTCTTCCGTTCTCCTCAGTCTCCGGAGAGCGACGGGCTGTGGTTTTCCCGCAGTTATGAAGGGCAACCCGCCGCGCTGTGGAGAGCAACGTGAGAAACACCTGTGGAAATAACTAATTATGGTGCAAAAGTGGAGGAAGTGTGAACTGGTCGAGGTGATAATGCCCTGGTCTTTTCCTTTTCGCTATATTTTCGCCTCATAACGGGACTTCACTTGAAGTAGCTTCCTTTCTTCCTTTCAATGTTTTTGTATTTTCTATATTTTGTATTTTTTTCTGATGTGCTTTGCCTCCTGTGTGTTTGTGTGGTTTGTCCTCTACTGGTAGGAATCACCAGAGTCCCCACGATACGATATTACCACGATACTTAAGTCGTAGTTAAATATTTTTGTGATATGCTTGAGTATTGCGATGACATATATTGTGTATATTTATTTGCTTTTTGCAGCTGCAAATTGTGCAGTTTGTCAATATCTGTTCATCTCCCTTCAATCATTTTTTTTTTGGCCAAGTCAGACAGACTGAACAACGCTCCAACTTCCTGCCAATCCCGCTGAATAAAAGGCCGATACCTGGCGTCCATGTATCATCCGTGCACAATATTAACAAGCGAAATATCTCAATATTATGGCGTGTCGATTTTTTTCAACCTCCTGTCCTCTTTCCAGGTAGACAGGAGATTGTGTGGCTCAGGTCTGTTTATCGGCACCTAAAAGTATAGTTGTGTTCATAATTCATCTATAACTTTTAAGGTTTCTTCCATTTTCCCCTTTTGAAAAGGAGTTTCTTGGGTCTTTTCGCCCCATCAGAATTGAACAAGAACAAAAGAACGTATCCCACAGCGATGATTCATCGTGGACTATTTAGAAAAACAACAACAACAACACGTTTCTCTGGATGTTGAAGCAAACAACAGGAGATAATGAGGTCAGGGTGCACTGACTGCGCTCCAGAGTGAATCGTGTCAACCTGCAAAATGTCGCGACGTGCTGACGACCCTGTCTGAGCTGAATGCAGCGATTAATTAAGTTTATTAGTTATCACCCTCGTTCTCAGAGCAGACGGTATGTTTGTTATTGCTATTTGGCACTGTTTACCTTGTTTATCTTGAATATTGATTTTTATTAGATAAAGAAGTAATATTCATAAATGTTGACATGCGAGGCATTGTAGTCTGTCACAACAGCTCTCCAGGCTTCTTTCTATTTTCTCTGTACTGGCCTGTTTACTCCCCCCCTTTGCATTTTGTTCACAGGGTTTTTACGCCATTTACAACTCATTCAACGGAGGCTTACTGAGGAGGGATAAAAGCTCTCCAGAGTTTGCTAGCTGCTAGCAAGCTCGCGAGCAATAAGTACAACTCATTCCTCTTTTGTGAGGCAGTTGATACCCCGACAGGGGAGGTCGGATCAAAGTCGACAGAGGAGCGCGCCTATCGGGCCGACGTTGCGTCCTCTGTTTTGGGAGCTCTCTGTTCCGGTCGAAGGTCAGCGGGCTGGCTAAAGGTCAGACGAACACGTCTGCATGTCAAAGTTCACCACGGTTGAACTCAATGTTGAAAAGAATACACCAACCATCACAGGTCAGACGAGGAGGACCCCACTGATGTTCACGTGTCGCACTCTCACAAGCACGGGCCTCGCGTCCATGAGTAGACGCGCTGCAGTTCGGTAGAAAGGAAATAGTTCTGACATGAAACTGCTCACAACAAGGTCTGTGGAGTTTCTTGAGAGACCGGGTCATGGTTTCTGGGCAGAGGCATTGCTGTTGAGTTGTTCCAAATGTATATTTTTGGCGGTTTTGTGCCATATAGTTCCATTATACCGGAGAGACGTCTGACATCGACTTTGCCAACACCCTGCAACTCACACGAAAACCATCTAGATTGATAAACGGCTCTCCAGGGAAGAGGAGAAATGTGGATTTTTGATTTGTTGGGGTCCCTTAAAGACTCATAACCTACAGCTGTCGCATCCTCATCACTCAGCCAATCATCAGCCGTCTTTGAAACAAGTCTGCCCACATCCTTCCCGTGTTAGCGCCGCCCCCCGTTCTCTCCTCGACATCCTCCCGAGTCGTAAAACGTTGCCACATAAACCTCTCGTCTGTCGGGAGGAGACACATATTCATAGAGTGCAGTGAGACGGAGAGATGTGGAGGTCAGGACGGCGGATGGGAGTTTGTCTTCGACCGCCGCGGCCATGAGGTCTTCCTAACCGTGAAAGACAAATATCAGTATAATACTCCAATGTTGAAAGAGTTATGGTCACTGTTCTCCTCCCTCCTCCCTCCATCCTCCGTCCTCCCTCCTCCATTCTGTGAGCGAAGTGATCCCTTACTAAAGGAACGACACTGTAAAGAGATGGGGGACGGCTCCACGGCTCCACCGTCCTCGTACGGTGGAACGAGGTCTGTTGAACTGTGAAGTAAAAGTTGCGTTTCCCTGACTGCTTGCTTGTTGAGCTGCATGGATGGATGGTCGCATCTCAATAGATATTATATTCAAATGTTACGCTTAAAAGACTGACCTTGGAACGGAAGAACGACTGGTTTGCGTATCTCATCTTTTAGAGTGTAATCGCTCTAGGAAGGGTCTTCATGGTCGCTGTATAACATATATACTGTAGATGAGCATGTGAGTATTATGATAAAGAATAAATCTGCTGATATAACGTCACCAAAACTAGTAGTGAGCTGATCCTACTGACTATATCTACATCTTTTCTCTGTGCCATGAAGCTCCAAACACATAAATGAGCCGGGTGACATGTTGCTCCATTACCATAAACACAGACACTGTAGTTTTAGGAAGAAATCCCACATACTGCCGGAAAAAAAATGAATTAATGCGCAGCTGAAAATAGTCCCCTCCAAAAAAATACCCTATTCAATACTCCTGTTTGAGTAACTTTTGCTGTTCCAGGAAATGATTTAGCCCTTGAAAACTATTTAAAGTACATGCTTGTGGGAAGTTTTAAAGATTTACATTTTCAGTAGGAACCAATGGGTTTTTGGATTGAGAGCTACAGACGACGTAGGGAAGTTCAAAAGTACTGAGTATCCTTTAAGATGTAGAATCCAGCTGCCCTTGTCAGCAGCTGGTAGCCCACTCGGAGAGGAGCTGGAGAAGTTCTTAGTGGAGTCAAAGTGCAGCAGCGGTTCACTGAGCCGGCAGAGAACAGGAGATGGACGTCTATAATGGTCCAGTTTATATTTGTGTGGAAAACTGAGGGGAAGGAGTAACCTCCTCTCTTTCTCCCACTGCCTCGCTCAATTGAATTCATCCGTGGATCACACCGGCACTGCCTCGCTCCCCCGTCTCTGTTCGTCCACTCCCCTTTCATTTCCTCCTCATCCGCAGTCTCCCATCACGTAAACAGCGAAGTGGACCGAGGGGAAGACTGCATCAGAAATGAGCCTCTCTTAAATAGTGTTCAGGAGGCGTGGAGAGATGACCCATTGCTGCCGGTGCTACTTACACGGCTCCCACGCTGGCTCTTCCGACTGTGATTGAGAGGTGGTGGGCTGCAGTACTTAATTTTTTATATATATATATATATATATGACGGCAAGTATAGTGACATTTAAAAAAAAAAGAAACATATGTGGAGGATCAATGGAAGGGCGGGGTCCATGTAAAAACCACCTGCCCATGTACGAGTGTGCCAGATCGGATTGTCTGACATTCGGACTTGAGGGTTCACCGGCAGGCTACAACCAGCAGGACTGACCTACATTTCACTCACTCACACACACACACACACACACACACACACACACACACGCACGCACACACACACACACACACACACACACACACACACACCAGGGTTTCCGCTACAGTTTTAGTTTCGTCTGAGAGGAAAAGCCTCTCAGAAAAAAAAAAAAAAGCACCTGGATCAACACGGGATACTAAAATTTACCGACTGGAGCTCAGAGTAAGAAAATGTGTTCGGAGACGTCGACCTCTTCCGAGCAGAGCGACCCACCTCTCACCTGCTTGATGGGGAACTCGGGGATTCACACTTTCACACACTTAATGGCAGAGTGAAGACAGGCTCAGGGACACGATTCAGGGCAAATGTGGCACTCTGCAGTAGAGACCAGAGACGGGACGCTCACCCCAGTACTGGGATTAAATACTATTTCAAAGTACTGTTCTTTTTTAGTTCTTTTTCATTTTGTGTGAGTATTTACTTCTGCTATATTGAAACGGGAATATTATATTCCATTATATATTTGACATCAATAGTAGTTACTTACTACTGCTACTACTGGATTTATTGACTTCCTATCATTTAGTACTTGGATAGTTAAAAAAAATAGCTTAGGGCCAATACTTCCTTATGTAATGTCTTAAAAACAGTATAAGGATATGGCTGATGTTACTCAGAATTTTTGTTAATAATTACCGTATTTCCCCGGCTCCAAATAAACTAGTGTGGCCGTGTTCATGTCGGTGAAGAAAAGAAACGAAGAAAAGTCACAATGGTGCTCACTGTTTTTACTCAACAACAACGGAGATGCATGACTCAGAGGAATAAGATATTTCAGGCGTGGCTGTTTTTTCCACTGTGGTACTGTTGCTTTAAGACATGAGTTACAACCTTATTTCTTCCCTGTTGCAACAGTTGCAGCAACATGTCTCGTCAAACAGTGGATAAATTACAAAAATAATGAAAGATAAGATCTCACTGAGGACATTGCTCCCAGACAAACTACTCGGAAAACACTTTCGGTGAAAGACGTACGACCAAACAACCACATAATCAACTGCGTGACAGTTTAACATATTCCCATTAAATTAGATGTCAAGCGCGCGCGACAGGTACGGTCACAGGGAGCAGGGTAAGAGGCTTTGACATATACACACAGTCATCATGTTATCTCTGTTGCCATGACTACAGCTGTCAGCCAGCCCAAAGATGAGGCGGTGGCGTGGAGGTGGAGGAGGAGGTGGAGGGGGCGGAGGGGGACGCGGGGGGGGGCAGCTCGAGCCTTGACTGACGGATGTGACAGCTATATAATCCTGTTGGTCGTGCTTTCAGAGACACACACACACACACACACACACACACACACACACACACACACACTGAGGCAGGTGTGCCCGGCTGAAGGGAGGGCCGGGTTCAGCCTGTTTCGCTGACAGCTGACGAGTACTTCTAATGACCCACCGTACCGGAGAGCTGAGGGTGGGGATGCGGGTTATTTATTTTATTCCTACTTTACCCGCTGCTGGCCGAGAAGCAAGTCAGAAGCCCGATTAACCAACGACGTATGGGCCAATAAATAGCAGGCGAACCGCCGCTCGCTCAATCCCAGCAGGCTAAGTGGCGGAGGACGTGGATAATACGCCGGAGGGAGATGAGATATAAGCCCCAACAATCCCACGGGGAATGTTTTGCCGTTCTACTCGTTATTGCTCAATCACCGCAAGCTTCATCGGCCTCTCCGTCTGCGGGGTTGAAGGGAAGAAAAAAAAGGTTATGTTTGTCTTCATCACTTTTAATATCCAAGTACAGGGATAAAGGATTACAGGAGAGTGGACTCCAATGAAATGCAAACTGGCAGGTGACGTAATTCAAATAAAAGGGGTATATTTCTAGAGCTCCCCCCCCCCTATCGAGCATGCCATACAGAGAGAAACCCATCAAAGAGACAGTGATAGCTATTATCAACTGACAGTAGCCGCAGTACGCCACGGAAAATTGCAGCTGATGACATCTTGTGTTTTCAGTCAAGGGTGAGACTCTTGCCTTTATGTCAACTCTAAAAAAACTCCTGCTCTGTTATCATTTTTTTTTTTCTCTCTCTCTCTTCACCAACTCAGAAAGAACCTCGTTCTCTGGGGGCTGTCGAAAGTCATTCTGGGAATCAGGAAATCACTAACTGAAGTTTGCAGGTAACCCAGAAAAAGTAAATAGCAATTGCTCAATCACAAAGAAAAAGAAAAGAAAAAAAATAATATATGTACATATATATATATTGATGACACCGAACAGTGTGGGATCACTGAAGGTTGAGTTTTTTCATTTAAAATAAAGGAAATGTGGAGCGCACAGCGGCGTGCCCTCCGAGAACTTCGGGCACGGCAGTAATTCCACAAAACCTCTCGTCCTGAGTGAGAGGAGGAAAAGAAAAGCAGAAGAAGGGGTGAACACCTGTTGCAAATGGGCAATTTTCCACCACTCGCAGGAGGACGGGACCCTCTTCTTCCCCCTCCATCTGTGTGACCACTTGGTTTCTAATGAGGGAAGAAAAAAATGAACTGGGAGAATGTAAACACGGAGGTGATGGATGACATTTTTTCGGAGCTTTGTCTTGCAATTAGTTGTGGTTCAAAAGCTCCAGGGCCCTTAAACAACGGCAGGACATTTTTATTTATTTTTCTACCTTTGATGACAAAGGCTTCCTGCTGTGGAGTTTCCGGATTAGTTCTGTCCAGCTGCACGCCGGTAAAAAACAAACTGTCCTACATTACTCGTGTAGTTCTCAGGCTTCACAAACATCAAAGTGCCCAAAAAAGAACATGTTAGGATTCTTCTGGGAGCCGATATCTCCGACTGGTTTATGGAAGTAATGAAACAAGCTTTCGTCATGAGAACTGAAGGATTAGGGCTGAAATAATAACGATACTTCTACGGAGCGAACGTTAGAAAGGAACCCACGCGGCAGTGGCGTGCAGACGCACCTCCGTGACAGACAGTGTGTGCTCGCGGGCATCGAACACGTGACACGTTCTATGACACAAGTCTCTCTTGACACGCAAGCAACGTCGTTTTTTTTTTTGCAAACGACCCGTTTTCTCCGAGCCACGAGTCATGTGTGATGTATGGAAAGAGTCGTAGCGGAAGTGATGCTTCGTGTACTGACTGTATCTATAAGATGGGACATTGCTAAAAAATAAATAAATAAATAAAGCAACCAATAATAAATACATTTTAATCCTTGGACATTGTAGTCCAGAATAAACGGAGCTGTGGGGTCTGAGCGTCTAGCACATTCCTGTGTGTCCACAGAGGATGAAGAAGGGCACAGCGAGAACAGCCAGTGGCAGCGAGGCGAGAGGTCACACGTGCCAAGATGAATTACAGTAGCCGGGGCTCGTCTCGGCTGCTTGTTCGTTAATGAGCCCTCTTAGGGGGAGTGGGCCGCAATACCACACAAAAGGACGAATCAACCGCACATTGATTCTCAACAGCTCTTCGCAGTGCGTCCGCGCTGCACGCCGCTTGTTTCGGATCCCAGTTGTGCGCAGCTCGCCTAATCTTCCAATGACAAAAGCTCATTTGCATAATTTGCGGTCGCACTTATCGGACTGGAAAACCATCGACGCATACTACAGCCACGTTCAAAGACTATTTCAGTTTCAAGAATGAGACTTGATTATTAATAATCATGCCTCACACGCACACAAACGCACACACAACATGTGAAATACTAAATGTAAAATCCATTGCTGTGTTGATCATATTGGTGAGATGGCATGCAAGCGGCTTACTCATACGGTCCAAACAGGCACTCTAAAGGAAATATTAGACTGCATATCTCTCTTATTTATGGACACGTGTTTGAATTAGCATGAGTTAGCAATATATATAAAAATGTCTCTTCGGTTGTACTAAAAGACAAAAAGTGCTTATTTTTTTTATTAGCCAAAAGTAGCATCCCAATTAATATCTGATTTAATGTGAATTGAGGATGTACTTTGCTCAAACTAAACAAGCTACCCTCACGTCCAAATATGGTCACTTCATGGTCACTCCAAGCAACAAAGATGGCGATGGCCACAACGTGAGGGTTCAAAACGTCGATCTGCAAACCAGGAGGGGATGCAACATGTGGCTGTGTCCACTTCTTATACACAGTCCATAGTAAACCTTATGATTTCATACAGCTGATGTTTTTTATGAACCCTGAACTAAGAAATGATCAAATATCTTACTTGTCCTGGCCTATAAATAAAGCATACACAACGTAGTGACAGAGAGATGGATGAGGCAATCTGTCACCCGCTAGATATAACACACTGAGCTACATATAACCGGAGGTGTGACCACTGAAGAATTCTCTTCCCTGACTGAAACTGCTAAAACAAGTAAAAAGCTGCCTTGTTTTCGACACAGTGTTAAAGGCAAATGCCAACTTTCTCTCTATGGATTACAAGTGTGGTTTTAGTGGGATTTACTGTGTGCGCGTGTGTGTGTGTGTGTGTGTGTGTGTGTGTGTGTGTGTGTGTGTGTGTGTGTGTGTGTGTGTGTAAGTGATTGCCAGAAACAGTGTGTGTGTGTGTGTGTGAAGGGACACCCATGAGTGCAGGCCCACGCCATACACCCACAGCACGATGGGCAGCGTGAGAGGGAAAAAAAAAGCTAATGGACAAACAGACGAATAGACGTTTGAATCAATGGCTGGATGAAGAGCTGGATGGCGTTCAAGATTGTAGTTTTAGTTATGCAACCATTTAAAAGCAGCAGAAATAACCCTGTTGGTTAAGCATCAAAGGACACGGACAGAAAAGCCGCAATCTTCCGGGATGCGAGTTAACAACCTGCCAAACCAAATGTATTAAGAGTACATTTCTAATTTTACCTTTGGGGGAGAGTGGACTGAGAATTTTTAAATGGGTCACTATCTACGTTCATTGCACACCTTACATCGTCATACATAAATGTTCATTTCACCTTGACCTGAATAGAGTGCTGAGAAAGGGGAAATGTCAACTGTCTTGTCTGGGAAAGCCGAGGAGAGCGGCAGAGCTTTGACAGTCACTAAAAGCACATTTATGTCCATTTGAGAGAGTTTCTGTGTGGATACTTGGGTTGTTGCTGGGGCAGCGGCACTGTGTGTGTGTGTGTGTGTGTGTGTGTGGATCGCTGAACCTTTAATCTAAGCAGACACATTCAAGCTGGTTTCGAGCAACAACAAAAAAAATTCACATATGCCAAGAAGAATCTATGTGATTATACGTACGGAGCATGTCAGGCTGGAGCTTTTTACTCAGTATTTCAGGGGCTGTTCCAGTCATTTCGATTCCCTCAGTGGTCGATGTGTGTTCGAACCATAGACTGTGTGTAAGAATTGGACGTAGTCACCATGATGTCACCCACTGGTTTGTGAACTGTGGTTTTCGAAGCCTAGAGTTCGGATTTTTGGCCGTCGCCATCTTGGTTTTTGAAACCAGAAGTGACATGAGAGGGTGGGGCTAGTTACAACTGGAAGCTGAAAACTTTTTGGGCAACCAAAATAGTAAAATTTGTGAAAGGATAATGCTGCGGTTGCGACCTGTCAATCACAAGGTAGCCCCGCCCTAAAGCATACCCTGCTTTGTTTAACAGTGGAGTCAGGTATTCTAATCCAATATAGGGTTTCTCAAAAATCCACAATTATCTCCTGACAGTACGTTCCGTGTGCGCTGAAAAAACTCTGTTCATGGGAAAAAGTTGAAAGTGATAAAAATGTCCTGCTTTTCTCTTTGTTGCATCCATATGAATTAAATATGTTTTAGACTGTTGGTCTTGACTTTTAACTCTAAACCTGAGGCTCTTTTCGTATTTCTTTTACACCAAACAATCGATTCACCCAAAAAACTTAAAAATGACGAGGTCTCCTCTGTCGGTAAATAAACGTCTGGTTGGGAAGCGACCACTGACACACACTCCACACACACCGGGCCGGTCTGCTGTAGGTATGAGGAGTTAGTGAGCCTGATCCACCTCCTGCGATATTCATACACGGTCAGCCCTGCCATGCCTGGGGCCATCTGCTGCCCTCCCTCTAATCTAAGGGCTTGTCACTGGTGATTAGCCAGTCACTCTATCACGCTCTCTTTCCCTATACCATTATATACTGTATTTCTGGTTTATCATGTTGATAGTGTTACAGCAGTGGGTGGTGTTCTTACTCAGCCTCGATGGGTACAATTCCTCTCTGCTTCCTCTCCCTTCTCCCTTCCTCCTTGATTCTATATTTCAGGCCTTTATATGCTGTCGTTAGGGCTTAAATGAAAAAGTGCTCGCTCTCTTTTCTATGCATTTTTAAGTCCCCAAATTAAT
The DNA here is from genome assembly GCA_016806645.1 of Ophiodon elongatus. Classification (NCBI taxonomy): domain Eukaryota; kingdom Metazoa; phylum Chordata; class Actinopteri; order Perciformes; family Hexagrammidae; genus Ophiodon; species Ophiodon elongatus. Next base: position 773,898 of record JACSYO010000365.1, read on the forward strand.
CACCTTTCCCAATTTCCGCTGCCATGTGCACCTTTATTATGGTGGAGTATTTCAAAGATTTGAAATGCAGACAGATTACAGCAGCAGTTTCAAGGATACAGCGCCCAGTGTACGTGGAGCCTGAATGCAAATGAGGTCAATAGCATCAATCAGAGGTATAATTGAAGGATTTACTACCGAGTTGACTTTTAACTTCAGTTTAAAATCTTTTGCTCTTGAAACTGTGAGTAATAAGTACTGCCTTTCAGTGTGAAGGTTAGCTCTTCAGAGAGCACAGGGTAACAGATATGATAACAGATGGACTAATAAGTGAAAATACTGACTGTGGGAAACACTATGATACCTTGCACTGCATGTACCTTGTGTTCAACACAAGTGCTGTTTTTTTTTTGTCACTTTGTTTTCTGTCCATATGTTGTCATGCTAGCAGAGGGCCCGCCATGAAACTTTGTTCACACATTCATGGTGTCCAGATCGTGATGCCCTGATGTTTTTCCTCCAGCCCCACCATCAGGTTTACATTTGTGGTTTTGAGTGAAATTATCTCGACAACCATTGGATGAATTGCAATAAAAAAAAAGTTGCCACAGATACGATACTAAAGACTTTCATGTTCCACTAAGGATGAAATAAAATTTCAAACTTTTTAATATATGTCCATCTTTCGGTCAAAACGTTTTACTGAGTCTGATATTTTTGAGATTCAGAGCATATCTATTGCCTCCAACAGCACTTCTCAACATGGTGCAAACAGCGCTAACAGTGCAAACAGCAGCAGCAGTGCCGTCAGAGCTAACAGTGTTTACCTAAGGGGAACTCTGAGGGCGCTAACAGACGCTAACAGGCGCTAACGCCGCCCCAATCGATGACGTTATCGGCTGTAACCACCGTATGGGTGCAGTGCAGAGGCGATTAGCTGTCCACTGAGGTATGCTCACATGCACTAGCATGCACTAGCATGCACTAGCATGCACTAGCATGCACTAGCATGCACTAAAAGGCATTCACGGCCGGCCTGGCCATGTCAACAAAGCACAGAGAAGCCCAGATTACAACACACACAGGTCAGGTAGACATTACTCCACTATATCTTTACATAGCAAATAGATGTTTAATGCTATATTAATGCTCCTAATATGTTATAGAGAACCTTTTAACTTCATACTTGTATACTCTCGCCTCAGCTGTACTTACAGGGTTCGGGTTATGGGTTGATGTTAGCGTTTAGCCTAAAGCACCGCTGTGCAGCCTCACAGAGCCACTAGCGTGGCTGTAGACCCTTAGTCCTGTTAATCGCTCTTCTTCTGCAGCTAAAACCAAAGCGAAACATGTACAAGTCAGAAGACACAGGGGTCAGTTTTATTCCACAGGACACCATCAGCGATTGGCAAATACCGTCACAAACAATTACCTAAAGCCCACCGTGCTGTCATTGTTGCTTAGGGGCACTCTGAGGAATTACTGCGCCATTTTTACTCAACGAAACAAAAACACATGGTCCTAAACCAAGCAGAAAATCATTTAGGAATGGGGTCCAAACTGCAGCAGTACAGTGTGAGTTCCAATAACAAAAACCAATGTGGTTATATAAGGTTCAAACCAGCGGCAGCTCAATATATTTTAATGTAATGTTCTCATGATATTCAGCCAAATTTAAAAGCTCTGATATATGATTCCTTAAGCACACATAGATTATAGCAGTTTGTGTTTACAGTTCATGACATGATCTGATGATGAATTAATCTTCTTGCTTTTCCGTAGCATCTCCATCAGTGTACACACAAGACAGCAAAGCAACCACACACAAAAACCTACTGTGAAACACAAAGCTTTTATGTTCAAGAGACCGTAAAATATGACCATGTCTACCACACAGCCGAGGGAGAAAAAACGATTGATGGCCAGTAGGAGAGATGAAGGATTAACGACAGGGCTGCTGGATGGACAGGAGGATATTTACTCCTGAGCCTCCTCCATCTCCACGGCTTTATTAGAGTAGCATCGACGGAGGCAGCACAGCCTCTAAATGTCACTGCTTTCTTCAGTGACGCCGCCATTCCTTTCAGCCTACTGAAGCCGCCTTGTTACCTCCCGTGGGAGTGAAGGGCCTGTTTTGAATACCACTCCTTGACCGCTAAAGAACTCGGTTACCTCAAAACAAAAAAACAAAAAAAATCGGCACATGATTTGTTTGTGTTTCAACTTGTAGCTGAGCGCCGATTTGAGTTCTCGTTTGTTAAGAGACACCGCGGGGATGTGACCGCTGGGAGACAGAAAAACACATGCCCGCTGTTTATTTTGGAGAAGACTGGAGGAAAAACAATCGGTCGGTAGGACCGGGGAAATTAGAGCGTTATGAGGCATGACTGGGAGGACACAGGAGGGGACATGAATTAAAACAGCAGCTTGCCTCAAACAGCACTTGAGCAAGGCACCTATCATCCTTTAGAGAATTAAAGGAGACATCGTGGGTCTTACATAGTGTCGAGCTATAGGGATGACTAAATGTGAACTGTGATGTTGCTAGAACTGAGCTGGATGACTGGAAATGTACTGCAAATAGAAAACGAGCAGGTCCGATTTTTTTTCCCATCATATTACTAATCTCGTGTCACTTTGGGATACCAGGTCAAGGCTGATAATCAGGGTAAAAAACATCCCCGCATAACATAAATCTATCACTGATCTGCTTACTCAGGTCCCCACCATCCACAAAGCACACAGGTCGTGTGGCTGAACGACATAGTGCCCGATCTGAAATATGTTATGATCCATTTGAATATGCCGGAATAAGGCAGCGGGAAATCCTCTTATGTCACACTAAATAAACTTTTTTGGATGAAGTGTAATCTCTAATCCTGCCCCCCCCCCCACCCTACCCCCTATATCAGTAATAGCCAGGTTTTAGTGTAAGCTCTGCCATTTAGATTAAACAAACTCTGGCATCTCTCTGGCCCATCTCTCCCCTGGATGGATTGGCTATTTAAATAAAAACCCGCAGCAGTCTGGAGCAGAGAGTGGTGGGTTGATATCTCTAAAGCCACGAAACGGATCAATCTGGGTCAAACGTGACGTATTGTGCTGCGAGTGCTTTTAGAATCAAGTGCAACGTCATGGTTTTCGCTGTTGCCCGGCTCTGTATCATTTCGGTCCGGGGTGACGCTGAAGCGCTGCAGACCACCGGAGCTCGAGATCGCACTCGTTTTTTTAACTGAGCCAAACCAAAAAAAAAGTAAGACCCTAACTTTTAAAAATAGCTTCCTTCCTCTTTCGGACAGAAAGGTGCCGAGGCCACGAGGCTACTGCCGTTGTTTCCAGAGAAAAGCTCCACGGGCTGCCGAGCGCTCACTTTTCCGATGGTTGTAGGGGCCAGACGCAAACAACAGACACAATTAGTCTCCACTTCCACTCCAACTGAACCAGAAATGAAAACAAAAACACAGGCACACTGAATTAAAATAAAATGGCCCATTGGCATACTGTGTAATGAAAAATGAAAATCCCAAGGAAATTGTCTTAATTCATATTCATGGCCTAAATTTGTTGCCTGTTGCTAAGGAATTTAAACAGTGGCTGGCCAATTACCTGCCCGACTCTTGTTTGCCCTCAGGTGCTATGCTAATTAAGGTCGTCGAGGGCAACGCCGTAACGCACTCGCCAAAATGAGGCAGGACTCTCCAAGGGATGTTCTCATTTGGGAGGATGACAGTCACATTCCTACTGATATCAAAGCCGCAGCGTCTCAGACGGGTGTTTGTTTCTGGCTCAATTCAAGATTCTGTCGGACATAATAAGCACTCGGGCATTAGCACACGGCTATTTAAGGAAAAGGATTTTCAGTGTGTACAGAGAGAGCAGACGTGTAATTTAAAACGGGGACAGCGAGGTGTCAGGTAATTTGAGGACATCAATCAATCAAGTATGTGAAAAAAAACAACAGCAAAAAACATCCTTTTATAGAATGAGAAGCTGTATTCAACATTTAAATTTAGATGATCGGGCAAAAACGAACCAATCTCAGATTCCTCGTGTGGTTCTTGAGCAGGAAGTAAAGCGAGAGAAGCGACTTGATGCTTGATTAGTCCGAGTCACTTGGAGGAGATCGATATCAATATCGTGCTTTTGTTTTCGATCCATCTCAAGGCTCGACTTTTGAGCAATTCGGTTACCACAATCAGTTTCACCGGAGGCGTTTTTCACCGTATTAACGACCTCGGCTTCGCTGTGTTGAACTTGTGAACCCCCCCCCGCCCCCTCTACCCGTTCTCCCTCAATTTCCTGGATGGCCTCTTCAGTGGGGTGCGCCGTAATGGCAGGTGATTGTGGGCCACTCGCCGCTAACAATCCTCAGCGAGGGTGACATCCTTCACTGCGAGTGGATCTCTGAAGGGAGGAATGTGCCCGTCGAACAATGGCCTGTCGGCGACGTGTCGCCCTCTCCCCCGCACACTGAAAGGTGACATCAGCGGTGACATCAGCGGTGGCACAGACTCCATTGTCTCCGCGACGTGACGGGTCACATCCAGATACAGACACAGACACATATTCGTGGACTCACAGAGGTTTGATGCGATCGAATGATCTTCAATCATCTCATTCGCTCATCTGATAAAACAAGGAAAATCGTCCTTATTGTTTTTTAAAAAAACTTGTAGACGATCAACGACGAGTACAACTGCTCAAAGTTTGTGACTATTGATGTATGAATTGAGTCGTATGTACGTAGCGCCTTTAAAACCTATTTAAATGCAATTCAAAGAGCTTTACAAATGATTGACGAGATGACGAATAGAGAGAAGAGGAAGAGAGGAATGCACACGTAATTAAAATAAGAAAAACAGATAAATAAATCAAATTCAACACTGAATAAATTGATCGTGTTAAAACAGTAAACAAATTCATATAATTAAAGGGAAATAAAATAAGAAATAAAATGTGTATAAATACTAAAACGATAGCATAAAAACACAAAAGACACAGTATTAAATCTACTAAATAGAAGCAAGACTGAATAAGTACATTTAAATGAATACAAAATACCAGTATACGGTCAGTTAACCATCAAGAAAACACTCAACCAGAGTTTAAATGCCACTGCTTTGTGTAGAGCGTGTAACAGGTGGCAAATCAGAAGCCCGTTTATTGCTGGTCTGCTGATATCCGTCTCACCTTTGTCGAGTCTCAAAGGGTTTAAAAATGTTCCCTCTTCGTGTGGTGGCTGGAAATCATGGATTAAACCCAAATTTGACCAGCCATTAAGACACTGCATGCTCTCGTGGAAACACACACACGCATGCATGCATGTTAAGTAAGTAAATAAGATGCAGCAATTAGTGGGACAGCCTGTGATGATGATCAGGTGACGTTACAGGCTTACGACAGAGAGACATATGCTAAGAGGTGTGACTTGACCTCATGAGGCGAGAAGGTAGGAGAAAGGGGATTGGCTTGATCAGGGGCTGGAGGTGACTCCTGCGTAATCTGAATGATAGATAATCCACATCCCCGGAAAGATTACAGGGGCCCGCATGAGGGCGGTGGGTTGGGGGATAGAGGAGGAGGAGGAGGGGGGGGTGATAAACCGTGATCAGATCGGGATGTGAAACCGGATTGTGAAATGATTTGGCACCTGTTGATGCGAGCCTCAAGATATATATTTTAAAAAAGACAATAACAATGTTGATCTTCAAAGTCATCCCTTTGATGTGTGTAGCTCCAAGAGCCGCTGAAAATAAAATGAACCTGCGTCGTTATGAAACTCCACAAGGAACACTTACAGTCAGCCATTCGGAGAATGACACGATTTCAAGATGTTACAGTATGTGCTTTCTTGAATACACCATCACCTCCTCTGCCACCAGTAATTGCTTTGTCCTCGGGCACACATGTGAGGTCTTGACAGCTCAAACCTGGCAACCCTGTCGCTCCAACAACAGGGTCTAATGAAGCACGCATGCTGCACCAGAATGGGAGCGATGCACCTGCTGTGTGTGTGTGTGTGTGTGTGTGTGTGTGTGTGTGTGTGTGTGTGTGTGTGTGTGCCTCGGCATAGGTGGTTCTCCACTACACATGAAACATGCAGGAAGCAGATAAACGTGTTCCATCTATTGGCGTGGAGACGTCCCGCTATACTGGGAACAGATGAGGCTGCTGTAGCTTATTTTAACGTTGCATTGAAACGAGGAAAAAGCTGTAGGATCTCGAAACAGAAATCCCAGAAATATAGACAGCGAAGGAGATGCAGAGGAACAGGTGCACAGAGAGTGCACAGTTGAGAGGAAGAAGACAAGAGGGGGGAGGGGGCGAGAGGAGGGGGATGCTGTGAAAAATAGCATCTGAGAGGGAGACAAACTCCCTGCAATCTCTCGAAGACCCCGGAAAAAAACTGTGGAAAAAAAACTGTGGCAAGCCATTATTACCATCATCATCATCATCACCATCACCCTCCTCCTCCTCCTCCTCCTCCTCCTCTTCCTCCTCCTCCTCCTCCTCCTCCTCTTCCTCCTCACGGTGGCTACAGTCATTCTCGTTTTTTGCTCCAGTTATCCTCACTGCCACCTTCAGAAATATCACTTGCGGCGTCTGGCGGAGCCTGTTGTCTCTATCTGCCTCATTTGAATAAAATTTCTCTGAGCGAAAAAAAAAAAAAAGAAAAAGAAAACTCAACTGTCTCACCTTCCAAAACAGATACATCATATTTTTCACAGAAGGCAATAAAAGCAGTGCAGGCCCAATTCCCCACAGTTTCAGGAGACAGGGGCTGTATTTCAGCTCGACTCATCAATATGCAAAACATCAGAGCGTTGCTTGCCACAAGAATATTCCCTCCACTGCACACTCTGCAAAAGTGCATAAACATCATCACACTGGTTTTTTTTTTCTTAAAAAAAAAAAAAAAAAAACAAGCTTCGATTTGAAATTAAAGTATGCAAATCTTGTGCAAACATACAGTGATAGCATTTTGTGAGAATGCACTGGGATTCAAAGCCCTAAATTGCCCTCTGTGATTTTAATACTCTACAGGCAATTGTCAAATCAAAGAGGCGTAGAAAAGAAAAAAAAAAAAGAAAAAAAGAAAGAAAGATGACTCCAGGGCTGAAATCAATGTGCTACCTTTTATTTGGGAAGAAGTGAACAAACTCCAAGCACTGGATTACATTTCAAAGCGCAGAGCCTCGAGCTCTCCGGTTGAGGAACATGTATAGTGTGGGAGAAAGGTGCCGTAGCGTGGGAGAGAGGCCTAATCACTGTGACCTACAGTAGGGTGGATGTAGGTTAAGTTAGGCCCTCTCTCCGCCTGCAGTGTTTCGCTCTGCCTTTCTCTTTCTCAAGTCTGCTCCCTGGGCCTGCCTTTCCTGGGTTCTTAAATCCCTGCTCCTTTAATCTCCTTACTCAGCTACATCCTCTTTAAAGATGCAGAACCACGGGAGAGACGTGGGATACGTCGACTGGGAGCTGGTGCTGGGCGGGGCGGTGGGGGAGGGGGTTGGGGGGGTGGGGGGTGGGGGTGTTTGTGTTAGGGGGAGAAGTTGCGCTTGGTATTGAAAAAATATAATATTTGGTAAAAAAAATTAAAATAAATAAAGTGTTGGTGGAAGAGAATAGCACACCTTCACCTCTCTGAGCTTTTCTGTCTAATTGGGGATTAAATCATTGAATTTGTGCCCTTTAAGGACTCCCCAGGGCCTCTTTAAGAAGACTGTCGACAGTTATATTCTCTCAGTGTCCGTTAGAAATCACCACGGCAATAATCACCGCCACACCTGTACTATCATCAACATCACCTGTACTGTCATCAACATCACCTGTACTACCATCAACATCACCTGTACTGTCATCAACATCACCTGTACTACCATCAACATCACCTGTACTGTCATCAACATCACCTGTACTATCATCAACATCACCTGTACTGTCATCAACATCACCTGTACTATCATCAACATCACCTGTACTGTCATCAACATCACCTGTACTATCATCAACATCACCTGTACTACCATCAACATCACCTGTACTACCATCAACATCACCTGTACTACCATCAACATCACCCACCTGTACTACCATCAACATCACCTGTACTATCATCAACATCACCTGTACTCCCATCAACATCACCTGTACTACCATCAACATCACCCACCTGTACTACCATCAACATCACCCACCTGTACTACCATCAACATCACCTGTACTATCATCAACATCACCTGTACTACCATCAACATCACCTGTACTATCATCAACATCACCTGTACTACCATCAACATCACCTGTACTCCCATCAACATCACCTGTACTACCATCAACATCACCTGTACTACCATCAACATCACCCACCTGTACTACCATCAACATCACCTGTACTACCATCAACATCACCCACCTGTACTACCATCAACATCACCTGTACTATCATCAACATCACCTGTACTACCATCAACATCACCTGTACTATCATCAACATCACCTGTACTACCATCAACATCACCTGTACTGTCATCAACATCACCTGTACTACCATCAACATCACCTGTACTACCATCAACATCACCTGTACTACCATCAACATCACCTGTACTGTCATCAACATCACCTGTACTACCATCAACACCACCTGTACTACCATCAACATCACCTGTACTACCATCAACATCACCTGTACTACCATCAACATCACCTGTACTACCATCAACACCACCTGTACTACCATCAACACCACCTGTAACTACCATCAACATCACCTGTACTATCATCAACATCACCTGTACTATCATCAACATCACCTGTACTACCATCAACATCACCTGTACTACCATCAACATCACCTGTACTACCATCAACATCACCTGTACTACCATCAACATCACCTGTACTACCATCAACACCACCTGTAACTACCATCAACATCACCTGTACTACCATCAACATCACCTGTACTACCATCAACATCACCTGTACTATCGGCCGTCGCTCGGTGGTTGGCTTCCCGTGCATGTCAACAGTGATAATGTCATTCAAATGGATCCCACTGTGACACTCAGTCGACTCCATATGGTTCTTTCTCCGATGGACAGTTTAATGCAGCCACAGTCACACAAAAGATAGGAGACACCGGTAACCGCCCATCAATCCATGCACCTACTACATGGATGGATTTCTAACACACACACACACACACACACGCACACACGCACGCACGCACGCACACACGCACACACGCTTATTAAACGTTGATGTGTATCAATACCATCAAAAAAACATTGCACTCGGCTTCCCTCACCAAAAGCACTGTTGTGCGGCAATGCCTATCAATCACCCGCTCGGTGTAACGCGCAGCGGCAACATTTCAATAATGGTGCATCACCTGAGACTCGGGGGGGAGGGAGGGAGGGAGGGGGGAGGGGGGGGTGAAAGTAATCCATTCGCAAAAGGGATCACGGTTGTCCTGCGTGCTGCACGGGCTATTCAGCGCGAGGAGACGAGCCCCTTACTGTAGATTTTCTGGGTCGTCTTTCAAGTGTGTGCGTCTTTGAAGTTTTGGCAGCGTCGAGTCGTACACACACACACACACACACACACACACACACACACACACACACACACACACACACACCGGGAAGGAAATAACAAGATCTGCGAGGCGACCAAAAGTGTGTCATCTGGAAGCACCGGAGACCTGTGCATGTGAATTAATATGTCTGTTTCTGCACGGGAACATTTTATATTTTCATAAAGCCTTTCCTGATGCTCTGATTTGAAATGTTCCCCTACATTCTAAAAGTTATTGCGCCGTTCAAGTGCGCACAAGCGATCTGATGAGCCGAAGACACACACACACACACACACACACACACACACGCACACACACACGCACACACACGCACACGATCAGAGCTCTGCTGAGTGTGGGAGGTTGCGTATACAACAGCACCGACAGCACGCACCGATTCGCCGCCTCCCCGCCATTGTAAACGTGCCGTATGTATATATATGCAAAACAAGGGATCGCGCATGTAATCTCCAATTAGTGTTTTTCACTGGTACCTGTTTCCCAGAAGTAGACAGACTTCCCATCGTCTGTCTGCGCGGGAGCCTCCCGGAAGCCGCAGAAGAGCAGCAATGTCACCACAAGGCAGCAGCTCCCCTCGGTCCGTATTCGGAGGGTCCCTGCTGCGCCCCTCCACCCTCGCCCCATGGTCCGCCACAGGATAAAAGTAAATCCACTCAGCTCACAAGGTCAGCGAATGGCAGCGTAGGGGAAAAAAGAAGAAGGAAAAAAAACAAAAAAAAAGGAAGAAGAAGAAGAAGAAGAAGAAGAAGAAGAAAATAGGAAAAAGAAAAAAAACACTAGTCCAAAAGGCAACAAGAAGTGAAGTGAGCTCTCAGTTTGAGACAGCGAGGACAGAGTGAGTGGAAGCGCGTGGGCTCAGTCCTGCAGGAGTTGAGGTCCGGTACACTTGGTCTGGTGAAGGACAGAGAGAGTAGTTTTCTCCCTTTTTCTTTTTTTTTTTTTTGGAGCTCCCAACTTGACAGGATGGTCCCGGAGGACAAGCCGTCAGTGACGGGGACTGGGCTGCGGATGGACGGTCCGGTCTTCCTCCTCCTCTCTCCCCCCTTCCTCCTCCTCCTCCACTTGCAGTGCTGGGAAGGCGACTGGAGACCAGCAGTGCTCACACTGGTCTCAGAAGCTCCCATAAGCACTGCTTCCAGGATCAGAGACAAGCAGGGCTTAATGCAGAGCGAGAGAAAGTGGAGGGTGGGGGGTGGGGTGGGGTGGGTGGGAGCAAGGAGGAGCAAAACACTAAAGCAGAGAGGGAGCAAGCGCAAGAAAGCGATGAGGGGGAGGGAGGGTGTTTATGCTTGTGAGAAAGGGATGTGAAATGATGGAAACGGAGGAACGCACGGTAACAGCTTAATACTGCCACGTAAAAATATACCGAAATACTTTGATATTCTCCATCACATATACAGAAAATGATGAAGCCAACCTGTAGCTGCTAGTTAGACAGAAAATAATGAGACATGCCATCGCGTTTGCGTCTATAGGTGTAAAGGTTTGACCTTGGAGTGCTTTAACTTCAGGGTGGTGACAAAAATAAAAGAGGAGAGAATTAAAAGAGCTGGGTACTTAGCATATAGGTAGTGATGCCTGGATACACAGACAGAGAAAGACTGCCACCACTAGGAACTTCAACAAGAAGAATCCAGGAAAAGAAGGAGAATTTTTGAACAGGACAAAAAAAAAAGTGTGTGTGCGCGGTGCCAAATGTATAATTGGGTCTCACTGATTACCACTTAAAAAGAAAGTCAGCGGAAGTCTGGATTGATGATTTAAAGGATAAGGCCGATGTTATAATTTTCAAAACCTCCCTCTCCTTTCTGCGGCACTCAACCCAAAAGCCATTTGCGGCAATTCAAAATATGAATCTTTAAAAACAAATCACACATGTTTCTATTTATTTTTTCAATTCAAAATATGAATCTTTAAAAACAAATCACACATGTTTTTATTTATTTATTTCCAAAGAAAGGGCAAGTCATAAAAGAAAATGAGCACTGTGGTTTCAGCAAACGAAACTCAAACAAGAGCAAAACTGTGCAGTTGTTGGGGACTATTTTCTGCCGTGGATTAATACTCGTTTGGTGTACCCGTGAGTATTTACATGTGGGATGGACTCAAAGTAAAGTATGGCGTCCATGTTCCTCCGAGCTAATTAATGCAATAGTGTGGCTAATTGATGTGTTTGATAGTTTTTTGGGACAAAACAGGAAGTGAGAATAAGCTGCATCAGGTGCGACTACACAGGCTACACCCGTTGGTTCAATACAGTAGTTGTTGATTTGGGCTTTGTGGAGTTCACTTGCCTGACTTTAATGTTCTGTTCTGTCTCAACTGCTGTGACGGAGGTCCTGACGGAGGTCCTGACGGAGGTCGTGTCGGAATGTCTCTCCGGCAGGTTTTGAGTCTGAGTCATTTTTCTTTTCTTTTTTTTAACTTGGACAAGGCAGTCGAAGGGGTGCAACAGCCTGATTAGTGTTGCAGAAGACTGACGGCAGCCAATTCTTCTGTTATTCATTCTAATTTGCATGTTTGCAGTATATCCAAAGGGGGGAGCACTAAATTGAAATAGACAGCAAGAAATTAAAGCAAGTGGCTACCAAGCAAGACTTGATTGTAAAGCCAGCGGCCCTCAAGGTACAGTTCCTCTAATGGCAGCTGAAAGCTGTCGTGAACAAACAAACAGAACAACAACAACAACAACAACAACCGGTTTGTATTAAAGTGACTGGATAGCTGCCAAAAGTCTGCCTCCTATTGATTGTCTTTTTTTATTTTTTACACAGGAAGATCAGGAAAACATTGGTGAATTCCACTTTTTGTTTAAAAAAGATGGGAAGGCAGAATAAAGAGCGGTGCGCATCGAACTCGCGCAATGGCGGTCGCCGCTTGTTTCGACAAATTCAGAGACAGCGGCGAGGAGTCATCCCAAAATGAAGGCATTGCAATGTGCTTCAGAAACCTCGGTTACTGGTCACACCATCGATACCGAGGAGTCCGCCTACGCAGGAAGTCTGTGAAGCTTCGTGGAAAAGATTGCATTTTCCGCTTTACAATGATGAAGATAAAAGTATTAGCTAATCACATTTGTACTGGCGTAAGCCTTTCTGGGAAAGCACTGACCAAAATCTAGCTTTTTGCCAGCAATGTCTCGTTTGTTGTCTTCCCCTAACTTTGACCTCCTGACCCTCAGCCGGACAAACGGTGAATGGTTGCTTTTAGTTGCGGTTGGGGAGCGAGTTGCTCCCTCCTCCCAACCCCCGAGTATCTCGGGGTCTTGTTGACAACGGCGCGTAAGATGGAGCGTGATATTGACGGACTGATTGGTGTCGAATCTGCCGTGAAGTGAAATGACGCAGCCAATGGAACAGGACCGTCACGGCGAGGCGAGAGGCAGCGGGGGGAAGGCGAAGCTCTGGAAATTGTTTTTACCTTCATCTGTGGCCGTGAGCGGAGAGAGAATGAGCTCAATGGATGTGAGGGGCTGAAATGAGTCTCCTGTGCTGAGGGGCAAAGAGCCGGCGCTGGTCCATCCAGTTTTTATTTGGGGCTGATTGTTGTAGTTTCATTTTGCTAATTTCATGTTCTGCCTCCGAAGAACGTGTTTTCACCTCTAACTCAGTGGCTTAGTTTTACATTTTCGACCAAACCAGAGTTGGTGATTGTTAGAACGGTGGAGAGACGAACCAAGGCCGATTTTGGTGAGTTGAGTTTTGTTTTCCGTCGACTTTGAGTGAAGCGTGTTTTCGGGAAGTGTTGACGAGGCGACTAGGAATAGAGAGTAACTTGAATTCAGAAGTACGGTTGTATTTTCGTGTTTAGTAAGGAGAATAGTTGGAAGAATATTTTCCTTTCGGTGTTCCTGTTTTTTTTATTTTTTATTCGCTCGAAAAAAAAAAGCTAAGTGAGCTTGTGGAATGTAGCGAATTCACCGTCTCAAAACAGCTGATCTCCTGAAACCTAGTGAACATGTCGGTCGTTGAGCTGATTCTAACACGTCGCCCGACCCCCATCGCACATCCAGGAGAAGCTTGTAATAAAATGGCTGCTCTCTCTGTGGAGGTATTTTCGGGGAACACCAAACCTGCACGGGGCCCAGAGCACATTGGAAGGAGTTCATGTCTCACCTGGCTTAGCTTTTGCAGAGCTGGAGGATTTGGCTCGGGAGGAGGACCTCTGTTGCCTCTATCGTTTGCCGACACTGATGAGACTTCTACTAGATATTATCTGTGGGAGTGATACAGAAATGATATAAATAGATAAGATATCAGAGGAGACCATAACGGATGGTATTATGCCCGAGACATCGATGAAATAGTCGTCCGTAAGCTTGCTTGACTAGAGGATGTACCTCATTGTTTTAATACAATGATGAGGTATATGACAAAATATGGTTTCCTTCGGTTGAAGAATCAAAAGATGAAGTGCAGTGACTTTCATTGTACTTATTTTAATAAGGAAAAAGTCCTCCATCCTTCCGTCACTCCATGAGACTTGACAGCGTAATAACAGAGCAAAGTGTCAGCTAACGACGTAACGTCTGGATGTCACCGTTAAATATCAACAGTGAGAAGCCCACTGGATCCACACAGACAGACAGACAGACAGACAGAGAGAGACAGACAGACAGACAGACAGACAGACAGAGAGAGAGAGAGAGAGAGACAGACAGACAGACAGACAGACAGACAGACAGACAGAGAGAGAGAGAGACAGAGAGAGAGAGAGAGAGAGACAGACAGACAGAGAGACAGACAGAGAGAGAGAGACAGACACACAGACAGACAGACAGAGACAAGGAGAGAGAGACAGACAGACAGACAGACAGACAGACAGACAGACAGACAGACAGACAGACAGACAGACAGACAGACACAGACACAGACAGAGAAAAGCAGATAAGACGAGGCGGATGTGAGCAGCTCTGCCAGGATGAAAAGTCAGCACCTGAATACTGACAGGACGATCTTTTATCTTTAGAAACGGGCCTTCTCTACAGATCAGCTGTCACATTTATCTAATTGCCAAAAACTCCATAAGCCGAGATCTCTCGGTCACATGAGGACAGTCGGACAACACGTCGTCCCGATCGGGAATCGAATCACAATCAACACTCAGCATCAATGAGCTCACACAAGCGGATGAGGATTGATATTTTAACGGGACGTCAGACTATTATCTGGCTGGAAGTGAAGGAGAAGAATTAGGAAGCTTCCCCATTCATCGACATCAGTTGTCCTTCTTCTTGGAGACTGGGTCACTACTACTAATAGATATTTAATACCTTTATTTTGTATTTATATTACAGAACTAAAGTGGCACCTTCGTAAGGCTGTCCTACGCTTAAAGGTCCCCTTCACTCAAACATATATCCAATAAATGTATATACTATAAGTTAAAGCACGCGTACACACTGAGAACGGACTCCACATTGAAGTTGTGTCCGTCGGTGAAACTTCTGAGATGTAAAACATATTTGCATATTCATAGATAGTTGGCTTCGTCAATGAGGGAGAAGCAGCAGATGTTCTTAATTGAATGTTTAATTTAATTCAATGCTTGAATGAAATTTATTTTCTGTGGAAAACCGTATCAGACACAAATAATGACTCAAAGCAGAGTACTTTATGTCTTAAAACATGTCTGGAGGGGATTTTTTAATTTACTACTAACTGTTGCTTTAACTAGAATTGCTATGAATATAAAATAATGACTTTTGTTTGAGCTATTAGTTTTTAAATGATTGGAACATACTGTACCGAACAGACAGATAGACACGCTGCATGTTGTTTCTTTATCCATAAACGTTTTACAGCATCCGTATACTGTGAGCCCACGGGGCATTTTTCATACTCAATAGACAAATATAAGTATACGCAAAGGAGAGCATGTTCTTCCAAAATATTTATTATGCTGAATTAAGTGAAAAGCTGGAATTTCAGTCACATGACAAAGACGTGAAAGATATGAGGTAGAAATGCTGTACATGAAATGATTCACTCGGATGATGTACGTCATTAATTGTATTAATAATGACACGTCTGTATGTTCTGTACATCTATTATATGTTCCTTTTTCTTGGGTGGTTCTGATCCAAAGTTATTTCTAGAAACTCTGCTAATTATGCAGCACAAATACAACTTTCTACTGATATACTGTGCAGTTTTTATGATGGTAAAATAATAACAAATTCAGATGATATCAGTGATAACAGACAATAATTAGTGTGTCTAACATAAATTATTGGTTATTGGTTCTTTGACCGTAGAGTTTTTAAGTGTTCATCTACATATATATCTATATATATTTACATATACATGTAAATACACACATACATATTTACATATATATATATACATATATACACTTATATATATATATATATATATATATATTTATATACACATATACATGTATATAAACACATACATGTTTACATATATATACATATATACAGTAATATATATATATATATATATATATATACATACATATTTACATATGTATACACAAATATATTTACATATACATACATACATACATATATACATACATACATACACACATACAGTACATACATACATACATACATACATATACATACAGTACATACACACACATATAACCAGGTAAACCTTGTGTGTACTTCTTCGGTTGCGCCTGTAACTGAATCTCTTGACAAGGTGTATTTCTGCAAACACACCCAGGCACCAGTGTGACTTCTGTGCATATTTAAAACCATCTGTAGGCTCGTTAAAATCAACACATCACATATGTTGCAGGTTCACTTATCAGCTGCTCTGATTGGAAAAAAACTGCCACTTTTAATGACGGCTCCAACATTTCACGCTGTATATGTGTTTTTCACGCTATCTATTCACAAGCAAACCTATCAATCCAGTCCGACTTGCTCCGCGTATTCCTCGTACTTTGTTTGGTTTACTGTACTTTGTTGTGTTTTGCTGCATTTTATATTATTTCATCGATTAGATTTTAGACCCGACCTGGAAAGTCCTTTGAGGCCTGCTTGGAATGAAAAGAAACAATTACCTCCGATCCATACATGTAAATAATTTAGACTCTTTGCTGTATAGTACAGTAAATCCAGGTGAAATAGTGTTAATGCTGTTATTTTTTTTTTTTTATATCATTCAAACTTCATTATACCTTATCATAAATGTTGTAACTTACTGTTATTTAATTCACCATGAGCCCACGGTTTGTTATGTTTAATTAAAAGTGTTCCTCTATGTTGCTCTGTTCCTCTGAGTGGTTGCTTATCAGGGATTTGGGGTTTCTTGACTTAATAATAAAGAAAGAAGAGAATATTCTGAGGGCGCATTACATCTCCGCCTCTCAGCGAGTGCGTCTGTGAGCGACTGCAAATACTTTTTACTTGACCTCAAATGCAAGTCATATTGCGTGTTATGTAATTAAATAATAGCTCGCAACGGTCTGTGGTTGTGTTGCATCCTATCACGTCCTCCTGCAGCTCAGCTGTGGTCCATAGTCACAACATGTGAAGTGGGATTATTGCCTTAATGATATATTTAAGTTTGGCAATATGAAAGTTATAGACACATTACAAGTTAAATCGTTTAAAAATAAATAAATAATGAATAATGTCCATAATAAAATAGGCCCTCCTGGGCATCCTGGATGCCTTGCACACAAAGAAGGTTGATGAGGGGGGGGGCGGAGCCTCCAAGTGTGTGACAGAGGAAACTAGCTGATTATGACACGAGTCCTCAGCCCCTCCGCTTGTGTTCGAGGCCTTTTTGTTGAAAATTGATCATCGTTATTGTGTGAAAAAAAAAGCGTACTTCCATTTTTTCATCGTATAACTATATTGATTTCATAATTTGGCTGTTTATTCGCCTTATTGGTGTGAAACTGCTTGGCGTCAGTAGGACGACCTTGATGGCCGCTTGTACTCGGCTTGCGTTGCTTTGTTGGGTGGAACGTGTCGTGGGCGAGGATGCCGCTGCAGGTAATTTCAAATGTTTACATTTTGTAGCTGGTTTCATTACTTTATATCTGTGACCTGTTTACCCCATTACGACTCTGTTGCTGAGCAACCGTGAGGACACATCAGTGTCGTACAGTAGTCACGTTTCTTTTCTCAGAGGCGGCTATGAACCAATCAGATTGCTTGATTTGAGCTATCCGTTTTGTATTATTTTTATGTACCACATGAATGGAACTTAATTCCGGTTGTATTCAGATATTAAAAAAAGGTTTTGAAACAAAACTTCCTGATATGGGATATTATGTCAAAAGTGTAAATCTTTCATAATTGCAGCTATAATAACTCATTCCATCAAGTTATTTTCTAAACAGCCAGCTGTTTGATAAATGGTCGACTAGAGATGATGATGAAGATGATGATAATGATGATGATGATGATGATAGAGAAAACACAATCACTCGACAAGAGATCACAACTGTTAAAATTGATTAATGAAATGCAATGAATCAACAAAAGAAAAACATTATTGCTCTCCTCATAGTGAATTATAAAATCAGCACTCAAGGGAGTCCCTGCTGCATGTTATTTGGTAATCAGAGCAAAACAACACGGCGATCGGGTTACTAATAGCTGCATGAAGACTCCTGCCGTCACCGAGTCGGCCTTTTGTTTCTATTTCTATCCTGATGAAGGAGAACAAGGCAACGCAACAAAACACTGCAAATCCTCTATAAATTGAGAAGCTGAAAACCAGGAAGTGTTTGATATTTTCAAACAATTATTTGACGATCGAGATCGTGGGCAATTAACAAATGAAGAGCCAACATTTTGTTTTTTAAATCAAAAACCTAAAATTTGTGTTTCTAAAGTAAACTTTTGAAAAATCCACCCTTTGGATAAATCTGTCACACTTTGAAAATGATGGATGGCGGGAAGGAAACTGCAGTCCGTCGGAGTGGCGGGACGCTTAAAGAAGGAGCCTTTGTTGTCTCGGCGATATCGAACATCAAAAAAAAGTCCCGAGTTGATATTAGAGATATTAATATCCCTTCCTGACATCATTTTTTGTCACTATAATAAGAAAGCTTTTCGGAACCGATGATTGAAGCTGGTTCTCCGTCTGGAGTGCCTGAAGGTTACGGGTTGTAACACACACACACACACACACACCTGGACTCAGATGATTGACAGCGGGAGATGATTGTTGTGCATGTGGGTGAGTTCACGTGCACAGGGAGGACACAGTTATTGGCCAACAAAGAATGTATTGAGGTTATGCAAATAAGTCGTCCTGCTGCTGAGAACAGTTAATACGATTCCTCCGTCTGTCAGAGGAGTTTCATTCATTCGCAACAGAGTCAAAAAAATCAAAGCGCATTGAAAATGGTGAAAGTCTAGAAATTATTGCTCGTCTCCAGGTTCTCGCCGACATCCAAAATGTAAGTAAGTACTCAAAAGACTGGTGGTCAGCCACATTATCTTTTTTTGCTTGTATTATATTTATATAGCACTAGGGGGGAGGGGGGGGGAGTTAGCGTCGTTTCTCCGAAGCTCCCGGACTCACAGGGAGCGATCCTCAGCTTTGAAGGACATCGACTAATCTGTTCCGTTATTTATTTTCATTGTTGGTTAATTGTTTCGTCAGGAAAGAAAATTGCTTTTTTTCCTCAGAGCCCAGGCTCGTTTCAAATCTCCTTTTTTCATCCGAGCATTGGTCCAAAACCCAACAAGACTACGAGTCGACAGCAAAGCTAGAGGTTGCACCTGAGCTAAATGCTGATGTCAGCATGCTAACATGCTCACAGTGCAACCATTGAGCAAGTCGAATGTCCGCCATGTTCACGGTCGTAATGCCTTTACACGCCGGGGCCGTTTTTCTAGTGCAATTAATTCACATGTCAACGTATTTTTTGGAACTGTTTTTATTTTATTTTTCGTGTGCATCTTGTCTCATATCACGATATCGATAAAACATCGACATATTAGACCAGCTCTAATGTTACATGGGGAAAAAGTGGCTCAACACAGAGGCTTCGTAGTCCGAACCAAGACTCCCTTCAACCTTGACGAAGGCAGCACGGACCACGTCCAATCCTTCTGTTCTTACCTTTCACAATAAAAGCACGACACATATACACTAACTGTTTACCAGAGAGAACTCAAAGTCACTCAGAGCATTTTGCTGAAGGCAAACCTCAGACGGACTCTGGATCAACAGCATCCCGGTAGTTGGTCCTCTGCCCGCGTGAATTTATACGAACCTTTTCGTAAAAAAAAAGTGTTGCAACTGTTGCAAATTCACATCTCTGCTTTGATGCGAAACATTCGCGGGCGAGTATTCCCTATTTTCGTGTTATTGGTTTGCCCCGCCCACAGTGGACAGTTAAGGAGCGACATTTCAAATTAAAGCAACCAAAAAAAAAACGATTCGTTAAAAACTGCCCACTGAGTGCAGAAGAAGAAAATGTTATCATACATTTTTGCCAACTTCACATGCAGATAGTAAAGAAAGAAAAAACCCAGAACAAAGTAAAGTCTCCTAATTGCTATAATCCGAGAAAATATTCTATTCCAACCACTCAAAACAAACGTTTACACTCACCGACCCAGGTACAAGAGAAACCGGGTCACGGACAGAGTCCTCCGTACACGTGAGCCCAGCGCCGACAGCAACAGAATTATGACGGGGATGAAACGGATGTTTCACACTTCAGGTGTGAAGGACAGTCGCCGTGTCGCCTCGCTCATGTGTGACTTTTTACTTTATTTATTTTTTTTTACAAACAATATCGGACCTAATTGTCGTTGGGTTAATTAACTGTCTGAATTAGTGCCACACGTGGTTGAAGTCTATTAAACTGTGAGCCAACCGGCGGGCGGAGGTGAGCGAAGTCATCACAGTATAATCTCACAGGAGGCCAAACACCATTTCAAGGTAAACTGACCATAATCACTTTGATGAGTAAAAACCCTCATACAACTTGTTTTTCACACAACAAATAGAAAAAAACCTGTGCAGGCTGAAATGTCATGTGACGAGATGACAAACAGCAGACCTCTCAAGAAAGATTTAGAAAAATGAGCGGAGCGTTCTTGAACGGCTGCAGCGTGAACGTGGAGAGAAAACTGGATTCTTTAGGAAAAACAAATGATGGTTTTAAACATGCAATGACGGGGTTTTTTTGGCAACTTAGATGAGAACACAACATTGACGTATAACTATTTGAGTTGATATGATGGAACTCGTTGGCAAGCAGTCGTGTATTTGCACATCCAGCTGGTTAACAGGAGTCCAGTATTCCCTCTCTGTCAGCTGTATTCCAGTCTCCCACCACCTCCTCCTGTGGGAAATATGTGGCTCTTTAGCCACTAAATGCCCCGCTACGTTCACCGGCTTGTCTCTGACTGTGTCTCTGCTGTACAGTGCTGAGCAGGGAGTTTACACTGGGTTTTTAGAGCCCCCCCCCTCTCCGAAAACAGCTGCATGCTGCAGGCCGAAAACAACACTATGAGAGCGGTGAGAGTGAACCCAAACAGCACAGCTGTGGTCCGGGCGGCTCAGGAATAGGAGAATAGGAGCGTTGGAGCATAGTGAGCTGTTACCAGTTGTTTTGAATGAAACCGTATAAAGATCCACCACATAGTGCTTATTAATCCTGCTCTGATTGTTGTTATTCTTTATTCCACTCCGGGCTCGGATCCCCAGCACGACTCACGAAGCAAAGGGACAATGACAGTGACATCATCGCCACAGGACCATCGGACAGCGACCCCCTCACCCCCCCAGGATGCCCATGAAACTGGGTCTCTGGAGAATGACTCACGTGGTGGAGGGGACACGATGCTACAGCAGAACCTCTCAAGTCAAAACACAGCCCGACGCCCGCGTCTCGGGGATTTGTCGACCGAGCTCCAGTGTGTGAATGCACCTCATGTGACACAATGGGATCAGTGTGCTTCTTCACCCCTCACCCCCCCGCCCCCTCCCCTTATGCAACATAGAACGGAGCCCTGGGATATGAGCACAGACTATTCTTAACTGTGTTTTTTTTAGCGGGTTTTACTGAGACACTGAGGTGAAGAGATACCAATGACTTTGTGCATATCACATAGCACGTGGGGGCGTGCTGCACCCCCCCCCCCCCCCCCCCCCCCCCCCCCCCCCCCCCCCCCCCCCCCCCCCCCCCCCCCCCCCCCCCCCCCCCCCCCCCCCCCCCCCCCCCCCGTCACACACACTGAAACCTATGGGACAATTTGATTAACAGCTGAATGAGCTCGTCTCTCCTGGCAAGTTTAAACTATTAATGAATTTTATGGCAGACGCAATAAAAAAGGTCTTTGCTTTGTTTGGACAAGATTTACCCGGCTCACGAGTCGGCTGGAAGACGAGTGCATATATTTTGTATTTCTACAATTTCTTTTATTTAGATTTTATTTTGTTCTCTGTATTCTGCGAGTTGGATTGTGTTTGTATAGGCGTGCAGATTCACGTACATTTAAAGTCACCTTCCCAAGAAATGAGATGGTTGAATCAGTGCTAACCCAACCTGCAAAGAGAAAAAAAAAAAACTCCTTCGCATGCATGCATTTAACAATAAATTATTTTTTTGGGCCACGAATCAGATATAAGTCATACGCATGCATTGTGGTGGTAACAGGGATCAGATGGAGGATGGTAGACTGCCAGATCAACGTGTCGTGAGGGTGCACACTGGGAGAGCCACAAGACTCACTTTGATGCCTGTGAATATAATTTGTAAGGGACAAGGTGGATTTGGAGCCTTGTGTTCCGGAGCAGATATGGACGTCGGGTTGAGAAAGACCCTGTTCAAACGAATCTCTGTGTGAGAGGTGGCCGTTTGGAACTGGAGCAAAATTCTCCTTAGTGTCTGACATATTGGTAAAAAAAAAAAAAAAAATATATATATATATATATATATATATATAACGTGTATATATATATATATATATATATATATATATATATATATATACACGTTTGGAGCAGAGTTTCGCCCAAGCCCAGGACGGCACACGTTCAGCATTCAAAATCAGGAATTGAGCTGAAATCCTGTTTCTGTTGGTTCCATGCCCTTTGGTTTTTCCTCCGCAGAATACATAACCACCCACCTCGACCTTTTAAGTAAACTTCAACAATACAATATGCTCGGGGAGAAGGCCAAGTTCTTATCATACGCTACTAGAAGCCATAACGGAATTGCACAGGCGGCTGTCGAGCAAACGCTCTTTGAGACTGTGATCAGAAATGTGCCTGATAACAATATCGTAACATTACCCGCCCAAAAGCTTATTAAACAGCTTAATCCTGGAAGAGGATTGGGATTTTTTTTAGAACGTATATATATGTAGATAAGCACACAGAGCATCAAGTGATGATGAACTCCAAATTGAGAAACTTAGAAAACATGAATAGTAGACAAAAAGGAATCCTAAAAAAAAAATGTTCAGGCATGTGTGCAGCGTACACCAACACCCTCACATTTCAACACGCAGAGCAACATTTACAGTTTATTTTTAGGGCCGACACTTTCTGGTCGGTCAATACGCTCTTTGCTGGGGTTACTTTCAAGAGGAGAAAATGCATTACTTTCAGGAGCGAGAGAGACGTGGCGCTCCCTCGGTATAAGCAAGCGCACACACACACACACACACACACACACACAGAGTCCTTGTGTTTGCCCTTGTCTCCGTCCTCAGCCCTGACACCTGTGCTACTACACTGCATGAAGTTGCCGGTGGTAGTTGATGAACGGGTCTCTGTGAACTACAAATGGTCTCGTGTTGCACCTTTCGAGTCTTCCGACGTCCCGACGTCCTTGACAGCATCCAGAACACATTTTTTGCGTTTGTATTTTCATGAAAAAGAAACTGAACTTTTTCTAAAATAACATTTTCTCCAAAACTGACAGACCTTTCCAGCCGACCTTCTCTCGTCTCAAAGTGCTCCAAGTCATGGGCGGATAAAATCCAACCGAAAATTAATTAAGTCAGTTGTTCCAAAAGTTTTGTAGTTGGCTTATTTTGAACTTAATGTCTTCTCCACTCGCGCCGAAACACTTCCACACCGACAACGTGTGTGTGTGTGTGTGTGTGTGTGTGTGTGCGTGTGTGTGTGTGTGTGTGTCTGCACTGTGTTGAAGTGACATAACTTCAACACAGTGGGGGGGGGTTTGACCTGTGGCCGATGGGGTGCTGCATCTCTAGATTACATCCTGAAGTTCCTTCCAGTAAGCAAACAGAAATTCAAGTTACACACACCATTGGCCTAGCAAATGGATGTAATACTACAATGCTCCCATGGCAGCCGGAGGCCGGAGGAAAAGCAATGTTTGATTGGTTGACCACAATGTTATTGAATTGATTAAATGCTACATTCTGTGAAATGGCCCCCATTCATCTTTCCTCAGACGAAGCTGCTGTAGTGATTGCCTGGGGTAAACCAAAAAAGAAAAATAAGCACCAAAGTCACTGGGGACAGTTCCACAGTGAAGTACTCCACATTAATATTAGAACAAACTACAACGAGCCCGAGATGATTCAGCAGAACTGGGCTGAGTCATATTTGCAAATGCAGCATAATTTCGTGAAAGGGGGACCAAAGACGAAGATAAAGCAACGAGTACCAGAAGCTTCTGGAAATAGAAATCTGAACTTGTTGGAACCATATCGCTCTGATCTCCAGGGAGCAGCCCGAGACAATACAGTATCTCATGTAGTTAAGCCCCACCCACCTGGCCCTTCTTTCCTACCTGTCCCACGTCAAGCAATCACTTCAAACCACCAGAGAATAAACACACAGTCCGAGCGAGTCAACATCATCTATATTTCATTCACTTAATCTGAGCTCTGATTACCAAACTCTCTCTGCGAGCTTCATCAAAGTAATTCAATCCCCGAGTATGTGACCTACAAGGCATCCCAAAGAATCTCCAGCACAAGGTAGATAATGGATTTATGAGATCAACCATGAGGTCAGAGTACGTTTAAGTCTTTCACGGGAGTCTCCTGCGCCGCGGATCAGAGACCGTGGCGTGCCGACGAGGAGAAGGAGCCGCAGATATTTCTCAACATTTGACTAAAAGCCATATGGCAAGATAAATATTTACTTTGGGTTGAAACGGATACACAGAAACCATCAGCGTCTGTTGTAATATGCATGCACGGCGAGCTTGATGATGTGAACACTAATTCTCTCTCCCTCCCTGCCTGCAATATGTATGCATGTTATGGCAGCTCATATCTATCCATGTCTCTCTCACGTTCAAAGAGAGAGAGACACACACACACACACACACACACACACACACACACACACACACACACACACACACACACACACACACCATTCTGATCCTACTGAAGGCATTTACACACAAAAATGCGAAATATTCAGCCGCGATTCATACGAGCAGCGATGGAAATGAACGACATTTGCAGAGCAATAAAAGGTGTGAATAGATTCACGCAGGCAGAGGACAAACTAGCGAGATCCATACTGACCCAGAGCAGCGTCTGGCAGTCTGTCGGAGGTCAACTGTTGTTCAGCCTAAAGCTACTGTAAGATATTTTATTGAGTTTCCTTTAAGTGAAATACTCTGAGTGACTTTGAGTTCAGTTTGGTAAACAGTTACGCCGCGTGTTTATGCCGAGGGCTTTTATTGAAAAGGTAAGAGTGGCTCTGGTATGTGCTGCCTCGGTCAAGGTCGAAGGTCAAAGGTTTGCCGTCTTAGTTCGGACCAAGGAAGCTTCAGGTAGTTGTGCAATACAGTGTATGAACAGAGTGATGGGTTGACGCCTTTATTCGCGGTGTGAAAGCTACAGAAAGCGACAGATCAACCTTCATCTGAAGTCGCTTTCTCGCCGCCTGATATTCGCCTCCTGTGTGAAAGTATTCGTGACCAAATCAACAGCTCGAACAAACACATTGACGTGTGAAGTCATTTCGCGAAAATAAGAAGAAAAAGGAGAAGAAGGAGAAGAAGAAGAAGACAAAAAAGGCTCCCGGTGTGTAAAGGCCTTCTCGGGAGGAACCCAGGCTAACGCAGCTCAGTGAAACACACACTCCAGACTTCCTTCAATCCTTCTCGCGACCTGTGATCCTCATTGACACTATTAGTGTCAACACAATTAAGAAAGTCCAGCTGATATAGTGCATGTTGTTCATTGGCCCGGACCTGATAATCAAAACTTCAAAGCTCGTGTTGCTCCAGGACCGTTTCTCTTCATTAATATGTTTCATAAACTTCAGTGAAATACAGCTTCTTTTGTCACTTCCCTCGCTGTCGTCTCTCCGGTTGCCACGGTCACGTGGCATGCTGCAGAGGCAAATTTGCAGAAGCCGAACCCATCATGGACTCAGACAAACAGCCGCGCACGTTCAAGAGAGCTGAAACCGATTTTTCTTTTTGTCACCAGCCGCGGCTGGTTTTTCACATCCGACACAAAGGAGGAGGCCGAGGCAGCGCCTTCAGTCTGCAGCCGCACCAGAGCGACTGTGAGGATGAAACGCTCTCTGCAAAAGAAAAACCAGTCTGCGTGATGGGTAATTCAAAAGGTTCTGACGAATTAGAATTTTGACCATGACTAAAATTCAATCAGGAGAGACTGTTATGGAGTCGAACAATAATCTATTACAATTGCACAATATTTGAATAGTGCAAAGTCTTTGGCGATTGGACTCCATCCTGAATTAGGATAAGCAAGGGGTAGTGATGCTGATATCTGCTAAAGCAGAATCCCCCCTGGAGTCCAGACACTGGTGGTGGTGGAGAAGAAGGAAGTTGCTGTAACCCGATGAAGATTGGAGGAGCATGGGGTGGAGGAGGGTGGAGGAGCCCGGGGTGGAGGAGGGTTGCATCTGTTTTGAGCTGAAATGATAACTGACAGCAGCAGAGAGGAGAACCTATTTAAAAGTTTGACAACAACGATGTGATTGGCTTCAGGAAACTGCGTAGCATCTGATTGGTTAATATAAAGTGCACGCCCCCCAATCAGCTGATGGAGTAATGCAGGGAGACTTAGAGACTGAGATTATGAATGACAAAGAGTGTGGCATGTGTCTTCCTGACTGAACTTCTGCTTGAGCTACATGTCAAAAAGTTCACCAATGGAAGCCTGCACCGAAGTGTGTGGCGATACCATCCAATTCAGAAGCCAGCCTGCGGGGGGCGCTAGATGAGAAGTCGGGAGATCACCAACGTCGTCAGGATTCGTCCTCTGTGGGCCGCGAATATCTCTGCCAACATTCACGGTGATCCGTCCAGATAGTTGCAGAGAGATTTCAGTCTGGACCAAAGCGGTGGACCGACTGAGACATCGGCCTCCCGAGAGCCTCGACGCTGAAGAACGGCCAGGATCAAAGCACAAGACGTTGCAAATATCCAAAACACTCGGTCCCACATTTCCCAAAGAATGTCTGGTTAATACCAACACCTTCATCAGGGGATTGTCCCAGGCTTAACAAAGCTCCCTCTAGAGCCTAAGAGGACATTTAAAGACTGCGTTTACAGGCTGTGTCGTCCTCTCGCTGTCCAGGGAACTGACCTTCATGTCAGTTCACCTTTAGAGGGCACATTTGTGAGATCTGGCCAGAACTTTAGTTTAAAACATAAAAAACAACACTATCAACAGAATGTGAAGAGAGTTACAGTGTTGACTCATATATATATATATATATGTGAGATATCTACTGAAATGCTAACTGACTAGCCGCGGCCCGTCCTGTCTTGTAATACCACTTGTTCCCTGAGAGGCGATAGTGAGTCACTGTCCAGCGTCCAGTCTGCCCTCCGTCCAACATGAGAGGTCAAAGAAGTAGAGCCACAATACATCCATGGTCCTGGGGCTCTTAAATCTTAGTAGTTGGCTTTTTTTTTTCTTGACTGTAAATTTTAGATTGTATGGCCCCAGCGGGAGTAGAGACGCTGCCCCCGTTAAAACGTTGCACCTCAAAGATGTTTAGGTCCAGAGCAGCAATTGGGCAACACCAGATATTAATTTCAACTTGAATTTATTACTCCCATTTTAAATGATAAGGCAGGCTGCTGTATCGGCCTGTATTTAATTTAGTTAAGTGGGCCAACTGTTTCATGCAAACACGGCAGACACAAGCAGCGTTCCCGTTGCATACATTATCCCCAACCCCGGTTTTGAACATGTGGAGTACGATCCCACTGGGCAGGATACTGACAGAATGAAGTGCACTTAGAAACGCTCGCATGAAATCACTTGAATTTTGAGAGAGATGTGAACGGACATTACGACACACAGTGGGAATGAAGGAGCCACTCGTGTTGTGAAAATGTGCAAAAAGCTCTGGAGACAACTGAGAAAATAAAGAACATTTTACCATTTTCAAATTGGCAGACTTCCTTCGGCACACGTTGTATAATTCAATTTGACTAGAAAGTTGTGAAGTAAATAAACCTCCTGTTTACTGACTAGCAGGATAATGTCAACATTAGCTCAAATGGCATCCATGGATTTTAAAGTCTTAGCGTTTAGTTGAGGCTGGGACACGAAACCAGACCTTGAGAGGCAACAAATCCACAAGATGAAGGGTTTACTCTCCGACTGACCACTCCCAGTCGACCTCATCAAGTGGTCACCGGCCAAAGCCAATTAGTCCGGTGACACACAGGAACACCAGCCATTAGCATTTTTTCACAGGGGTAAAAAAGGTTGCGACCAGATTTAGCCTACCATTGATTAATTGTCGTCTTCGGCTCAGACGTTCGCCCTCCACTTTGGGACACAGCAATTTAATTAACTAATGAACTCCTTGATGAATATGTTAAAGTGTGCATTAAAGCCTGTAATGCAATCATTCATTTGAAGACATTTACCTAAAAATATTTTTCCCCTTTGTATGGACTTATATAAATACGAGACGGGCCAGGCTAAAACAGTGTTATCTATTATGTGTACATCATTTTTAAAGGATGAGACCAAAAGTTCAAAGTTCAGAGCAAGTATGGATTTGGTAATGTGGGAGGTAAAAGACATCTGGATCTCCACATTAAAAACATGCAAAGTTTGGTTGTAAAGTCGCAGTTACACGTCACCGTTTTATCAGCAGCATTTTAATGAATAATATAAAAGTGAAGTTAGAATATTTTAAGTATGGTCCTTTACATTATATATTATATATTATATGTGACCTAGATTCCTAAAAAAAAAATGGAAACAAAAGTCAATTCTTCTTTAAATGTGAAATAAGTGTGACATAAACGGTACGACGTGAAAAAAAAAAAAAAAACATAAGAAAAACATGAGAGAGATGGAAGAAAAGAAGGCGAAACAAAAAACAAAAGGAAAAATACGTGTGTAGCAATCGAGAGAAAACAATTACTGTAATGTGCAGAGTAAGCTACGGTGTCATTGATTCGATATACTGTATGAGATGAGTGTGTGGCGCGCAATGTTAAGTGTGTTGACATGCATGTAGGTGTGAGGAGGACGATGTGAGCGCTGAGCTGTACGACACAAAGAAAGAAATCTCAGTAGAGTTTCATCCTCGATGCACAATCTATTTTTTAAACACACCTCATTATTAGAAATGAAGACTTCACTCAAAAGGTGGGATGTGCAGCGATTGTGATATTCTGGGTCCAAACCATAGACATAGATATAGTAAGTGGTCGTATTCGTCGTGACGTCACCCGTTGGTTTGTGGACTGACGTTATTTCGCATATTATTGAAACCAATGAACAGAAGTTTCCATATTTGGAATGTGGAGGAGTGACGTAGCTGTATACCGATCTGTCAATCAGCTTGTAGCCCCGCCCTAAAGCATCCCCTGCTTTATGGTCTGTTTGACTCTAAATGGACCATAACTTACTAAATGAACGTTATGCTGTATTGAAGAAGACTTGAAACTAGAGATTGAGACCATAAACTCATGTTTACAATGTTTACTGAGGTCATTTTCTCATAGACTTCTATACAATATGACTTATTTTTGCAGCCAGAGGAGTCGCCCCCTGCTGGTCAGTAGAGAGAATGCAGGTATAAGACACTTCCACGTTGGCTTCACTGGTCCATACCGATACTGATGGGTAAAGATTTAAATAAATTAAGTAATTAAATGCTTGTGCAATGAATTTAATTACATTTAACAATGTTTATTCTGGTGTGTCAATATAGTATGGTTGAAATGCAAACAAGATTTTCTTTTTGACACATCTAAAATTGTTTCATGTGGCTGGAAAATAAACCCACATTGACTTGCATGAAGCACACCGCCGTCTCTGACAATCACAAAGCACATCTAATCTATTTGAACAGTTACCTGCACTCGGCAATTACAGCCTGCAAGCTGTTAAGTTTCCCCATTTCACCAGTCAAATGATTTGCAGAAGCTTGACATCAATTTCCTTGTTTTCAGCTTCGTTAGCCGAACAGGCAGTTTAAAGGAGAACCGCTGAAGCGTGTCAAGCTAACTTTTTCTGCCGTTACGAGGTGTTTTCATAAGCTATAATGTGGGGGAAAGTGCTTATATAAATCAATATATTGTATATATAATGTGGTAAAATGAAGAAACACTGCAATAACACTTTACAATAAATCACCTCTGACCACCCAAATATAGCACCTTTGTTTGTTTGTTGGCTACATCTTGCACTACTGTTTAGTTTTGCTAGTTAATTTAATTTAACATTATTATTCTATTCTATTTTTTTGTATATATTGTTCTTTTCTTACCTGTATGTAAAAATAATGCTGTAGCGAAACAAAATTCTTAATAAAGTATCTATCTATCTATCTATCTATCTATCTATCTATCTATCTATCTATCTAAAAAGGTTCATAAAACTACAAACTACAAAACTGCAATCACATTAAATTAAGTCGTTGTTAATTTTGCTAAATAAAGAGCGGGTTATTTTAAAGACAAAGTGTTACGTCACGGTTGTTGTGGTGGTCTAAAAGTTTGAAAACTAAATCCTGATAATGAGAATAATAAGAAGCAGCATATTGAATGTTGACTTTTATCCCATTTCTTTCTCAAACTTGAAATGTAGTTACTAGTTTGTGTGTGTGGAGGCCGTTTTATTTTTTTCCTCTTCTTCAATTTCATTTGGTTCCCTCTGAACACGTTTAGATAAAACATTTCATTTTGGAAACAAACAAACAAACAAACAAACAAACAAACTTGTTTGTGTTCTAAACAAAACCGTCAGTGAATCGTCGCAGCAAATATAGGTCAGTGTTGTTAACAGAAGCCCCCAAAAAGGGGCTGAAGCGGAACGAGGCCAGATTTTAAGTGGCCACTCTGCAAAGCCACTGCAAATACAGGAAATAAAAAAGTAAAAAAAACAAAAAACTTGACCCACATGCCACATTTGGACCTCGGCCTCCGTGACACGCAGCCACGGGCAGCATCCTCCTGGCTGCTGAGAGAAAGGCTTCTGAGTCTCACCGTGTGAGAATAACACAGAGGAACAGAGTGACAGCTAAATACCGCACAGCTACCCGGGAGTTGACACAATCTTCAGGATTCTGCCCACAGGAAATGCACGATACAATGTTTATTGGACTTGATTAAATGGATTTTCCTTCCTGACTTTGCAGTAATCAACGTGTGCTTCCAGGCTATGACACACAAAAAAAAAAAAAAAAAAAAAAGGGTCTTGGCACACTGAAAATCACGACGCAGCAGAAAAATGCAAATTTCTTTTTTTTTTTTACAAATTTGACCCAGATACATTTTCACAATTTCAACATCTGCCAGATAAAACTAATGTAAGTAGACTTGAGGATTTCTCAGGGTATGTCCTTGATACCAGCCTACCGACCTACAGCGCATTGGTCTAAAGTGCACTGAGGGCGTGTCCACGTTCCCGTTGGCTCGTTAAACGCTGCAACACCTCGTATTTAGTCTCTTGAATAATCACAGGTGTGTTTTGGGCACGACGTCATCGCGTATTGTTTGTAAAGCGCGGAGGATCCAAAAGTCGTTGCACGTCTGAAGTTTGACTGAATGCCATCATAAGATGAAGTTAATATTACGTTAAATGCTGAATTAGAAAGATGGTGAATGTGGTTTTAAATGCCTCAAAAGCAGGAGATCTGGGGGGCGACCTGTCGTTCACCTGGTAGAGCGTGCGCCTCGTGTAGGCTTAGTCTATGGCACAGGCCCGGGGTTCGATTCCGACCCGTGGCCCTCTGCTGCGTGTCATCAACCCTCCCCCCCCTCCTTCATGTTTTTCTCCAGCTGCTCCAATAAAGGCAATAAAAGGCCAAAAAGTCTCTACATTTGAGTAAATATTTGAGTAATGATATTTGTTATTACATTATTATTTACATTCTTTAACGATGTCAGGGTTCTGAGGAAGGGCCTCTCATCTGTGACACTATAAAGTTGAAACACAACGCTGATTGAGATTTAATTGGAGCTAAAAGTAAATAAATTAACAGGTGGATTATTATTATAGGAGCTGTATTACAGCCTGATTAGGGATTTGATTTGTTCATGTCCTATTTCATAAGAAAAGTTCATATTACCAACACAATTAGCTATAGGAAAGGGAAATGGGGTATGATTTATGTACCCCCCCGAGACAATTCAACACCGAGTCTGGTGCGTAACGAGATTTTTTTTAAAGAATAAACATTATTCTGTAGCTTTTACAATACTGTTAATGGATAAATGTGGTGGGCCGGAAAGTTCTTGACCCCTTTTTTTTTTTTTTTTACGATGACAAATTGCAGCCATTTCATATGTATCAAGAGCAATTCAACATTTCATGCATTTTTGAGTTACACTCTCATATTACATTAAGCACAGCGGAGGGAAGCAATCTCTGGTAGTTTACACCAATCTTACTGCTGCAGCCCTGTTGTGGGAGACGCCTGTAGGAACGGCCCAGAGACGGCCATTTTTTTTTCTTCTCTCACTGCTGCCATAGCAACCAGCTAAAAAAAAAAGCCGCCTGACCTGATGTTAATATGATTTGACAGGCAAGAATGTGCGTGTGTGTGTGTGTGTGTGTGTGTGGGCGGGTGTTTTATCCAGAGTATATACTTTTCTTGTGCGCGTGCGTGTGTGTGCTCGGCTTCAGTCTGTGTGCTTCGGCATGCGTGTGTGTGTTTGTGTATGTAAAGCTCATTAACTCCGCAACGTGCCGTCGCCATGCTTCTTAGCCGAGACTTAAACAAAAATGAGAGTGGAGACAGCCTTTAGTCCCCGCGCTCACCCACAAGGTTACAAGGCTTGTGCGTGCGTGTGTGTGACACTTAAATTAAGCTTTGCCTTCGCGAAAGAAAAAAAAAAAACCTCATCACAGCAATTTAGGACATTTTTTTTTAATTTTATTTGCATGAGGAATTTGATCCAGTCCCAAAGCACATAATGACCCTAATACATCCACAGGAAGGGTTGATGGGGATGTTGATCAATAATTAGCCCCCCACCCCACTCTGATTAATGGAGGACACACCACAAGTAAGTGTTACAATACATTCTGGGGCCTGTGTCGTAAAGGGAGTTGAAATAAATCAGCCTGTGTTTGAGCCAACTGGTTTCACTAATCTGTGATCTCAGATAACCAGTTAGGAACTTGCTTATTGACCGGCTCTGAAACTAGTTAGGGTTAAATTTGGCCTTTTTTTTTTTTTTTTTTTTTAAACTGGGTCTTCTCCTGATAAATGTGACCCTTCTGACGATGAGTGATGTTAACGATGCTCTCGCCGCCTCCGTTGCGGCCTCATAAATCTCCCCCCCGCACCCCCCTCCCGCCCATAGGTCCCATGCAGTTAACTACATTCCAACCTAGGGAATTCGTTGTTTACCCTCTATCTGACTCACAGACTAGCAAAATCATTTCTGTACAGTTGAATATGGAAAGCTTTAGAAAGCTTTAGAAAGCTTGCACTGCTTGCCCTGGTCGAGGTTTTTTTTTTTTTTTTTTTTTTTGCCAGAGTTGCATTTTCCTGTTATTTACAACAGAGATGGCAAGCGCAGAGTTTATGTTTTTTGGGGGGTCATTTTTGTCTTTATTAGAAAGGGCAATAAAAAAGGGAAGAGAGAGAGAGAGAGAGGGGGGCAAGACATGCAACACAGGGCCTTGGCTGGAGCTGCAAATCATTCGGTATGTTACATAACCTTGGGCTATCTCGAGGGCCCGTGGCAATTCAAAGGTATCGTTAACTGTAGTTACTACGGCCACAATTAGAAGAATTACAGCCAGGTTGAAAAATACCCTGGTAGCTCACCCGGAAGAGGAGGCGCCCCGTGTACCACGGCGGAGTTAGTGATCTGAACCAAGGCCCTTTGCTGCGTGTCGTTCCCTCTCCCTCTCCCCTCCCTCCCCTCCCCCCTTTTTTTCCTGACTATCACAATTGAAGAAAAAGCCCCCAATAATAACCTTTAAAAGAGGAAAAATCTTTTCCTTCAAATGGCTCTGTTAGCCCAATGTTTTACAACCTCTTCTTCAGCTTGTTCTTGCGAAAAAAAGAGGGAATGGGGGTTTGCAACAATTAGCCGACCGCATCAACCGAAGAAGAGCAGCCAATGAGGCACGAGATGAAAATGTAACATCAGCAGCAGAAACACACTTACTTCAACATGTATTTCACTTTCACATTTTGTTGTTAGATATTTTTTTCTTCATCTTACATAAAAGTATCTGTAGTTATGAGTATTGATCTTAGTTTTCATCCCACCAAACTGCTGCCACAGCAATACTTTCTCTCTCTCTCTCTCTCTAGAATAAACCATGAACCCTTCTACTCCCCCTGTGAGTTCGCTTCATTCACACCGGTGTTTACATTCCACGCAGGCCGACCTGCAGGAGGCGCAGCGCACGCTCGCCAACCAGTTATTGTCCTTGGTTATTGTCCTTGGTTATTGTCCTTGGTTATTGTCCTTGGTGACTTTAACAAAGGAAACCTCAGACAAATCACCAACTATAAGCCTAAAGCCCCCCCAACTCCATGAATGACCTCCGCCTGGCAAACGAGTTGAGCGAGTTTTACTGTCTCATTGAAAGACAACGGGACAGTCCCGACCCCATCCCCAATCCCCCAGCTCAGCAGGGGCCCACGCCTCCCAACCACCCTCACCCACCCACTCCTGGACCCCCTGCAGTCGCCTACAGAGCAAACAGGTCTGTAGGCGACCAAGTCGCCATGGCCCTCCACCAGCATCTGGACTCCTCAGGGACCTACGCCAGGATCCCGTTTGTAGACTTCAGCTCTGCCTTCAACACCATCATCCCGTCTCTGCTGCAGGACGAGCGCTCCCAGCTGCACGGAGCCCGACTCCACCTGCAAGTGGATCACTGACTTCCTGCTGGGGAAACACGTCTCAGTCCCCCCCGACCCCCCAACAAGGCTGCGTTCTTTCCCCTCTGCTCTTCACCCTGAACACCAACAGCTGCACCTCCAGTTGCCAGTCCGTCAAACTCCTGAAGTTTGCGGATGACACCACCCTAATTGGACTCATCTCTGGTGGGGAGGATTGGGAGATATGGGGATTGACCGTCCGGTGACCTGGTCCTGACTTAACAACTTAGAGCTCAACGCTCTAAAGGCAGTGGAGCCTTCCGCTTTCTGGGCTCCACCATAACCCAGGACCTTCGAGTGGGAGATTAACATCAGCTCCATCACAAAGAAGGCTCAGCAGAGGATGTTCTTCCTGAGGCAGCTGAAGAAGTGCAACCTGCCAAAGACAATGGCGGTGCCCTTCTACACCGCCATCGTTGAGCCCGTCCTCTGCTCCTCCATCAGCGTCTGGTACGCTGCAGCTACTGCCAAGGACGTATCATTCGCTCTGCTGAGAGGGTGATGGGCTGCAATCTGTTCGCTTCTAGGACTCTGAGGCTGGGAAGAAAGACTGTAGCCGACCGCTCCTCCCCCTGGACACCAAGTGTTTGAGTCCCGTCCCTCTGGCAGGAGGCTGCGGTCCATCAAGACCAAGACCTCACGCCACAAATACCATCTGCAGTTGGGTTCATCAACAAAGCCCGGGACAATTTCTTACAGTTACACACCCTTGCACTTCTTTTCTCTATTAATATACACATGACACTTTAATAATATACTTGTTTTCACGTACTCTTGTTTATTTGTTTGTTTACCATATTTTATTGTAAGTTTTCTGTTTTTACTGTGTGTTTTACTGTTACGTACCAAATCACCTTGCCAAATTCCTTGTATGTGTAACGTACATGGCAATAAACAGTTGTAAAAAACCTGTAGGGACCTGGTTAAACGTACATGGCCAAGAAATAATGTTTCTCCAGCAAAATCCTAGCTGCGTTATCTATATTTAATCACGTGTCCCCATTAAGGAAGCTGCGTTTCTTCTTTGCATGATGTTACAAAAAGATCCAGTTACAGAGCACTGACAACAACAAGGTGATATGTAAATGAGCTGTATGATGGAGAGATGCCACTGGGGCCTTATTTGACCTCTACAGCCAATGTCATATACATTCCCTTATTAAGAGCCTCTTTGGGTCAAAGTATGCCAGACATGACCGACTATCACCCAGCCAGCTCTGCATCAATGCCCTGTCTTATTCTGTCCTCTCTTTTCCCCTGATCAAGCTGCAATTTGGTAAAGTAGAAGGTGATGAGGGAGATTACCGTAACTGCAGCCTGTCACATCACATTTGCCATGTTAACACCAAAGATAGCCCCTCAGGCAGAAAGAAAATACTTTTATTCAACATTACTAGTGACTGTAGAAACTGTATTTTCTGGATCAGAACCTCTTGATGCTCTGTGCATCTTAACACTGTAAAGAAATTGTGTCACATTGATTTCAGCATTCTAGATACATAACAATTGGGTCAAAATATCTGCAGGCTTTCACCACGGCTGTGTGATAACTAAGATCAAACAAGATGCATATGATATTTCATCAAGTTTTAGAGTGGTGACCTACAAGGTTACATTCTTTTTTTTTAATCAATACAGAGAGGAAAGAAAAAAGTATTTCTCTTTTTTTTTTAAAGTTGATCTATTGTACAAAGTTAGCCAAGGCATCTGCCTCATAATGCCAACGTTTTGGGCTAACTACAGCACATGGCATGCTAATTCCCTTTATTCCTACGGGTATTATTTCAGCAGGCAACTAATTTACTTGTATGCCGTACATTCAGCAAGTTGTTTCCCCCGGCTCCAATTTTGGGTGCTCATTTTCAGTTTGTAGTGTAGTACAAAAGTTGGAGTTTAAGTGCAAACTTTCCGACTAGACTAAACTCTTCCACTTGTGTCCTGAGTGAGATTTACTCCAGATGATTACCGAGGTAACTCTCCAGTGTGGAAACCATCAAACAGACTTTAAGAAGACAGGAAAGTGATCAGATAGCTTTCAAATGTATTGGAAAAACAGCTGAAAGGCTGAAAATCAAATCAAATGTTGGCCACTGCCCCATCATGTAACTTTAAGCTGCTTATCCAACATATAAAATAACCGTCCACATAAGCAATTTTTCATATTGCAGTATTATTTTAGACTTGGTGCTCTATTTATCTCCCCCTTCTTTATCTATTGTCTAACCTTCTCTGTAAAACCCTCTGGTATTTATTTTTGCCAGAGTGTTGTCTTTTTTTAAAAATAAGGCATCAGATTGGATTCCAGCAGGAGTTAATCAGAAATGCTGCATGGTGCTCAAAGATGACACACTTTATAAGCGGAGTGGGAAAGAACCATCAGCCTCCAGACAAAATGCTGGCAAATTTGAACAGAATCTGATACGTGCGTCAAGCAGCCACTTTGGCGAGCACCCAACCGTTATACGATACGGCGTTTGATTCTAGAAAACTCAGACAGCGAAAGTGGGCGGGCGGCCAGTTTTTTTACAATACAGCAGTGGTCAAGTAAGTCGTCTACCTTTTGCTTATGAACTAGTCACGATGGTTCTAAAGCTCCCATAAAGCTGCAGCTACCAAACCCAGCAGCAGTGGGTGTCGAGGGGGGCTGGGGGGTGTATGTGACAGGTTTACCAAATCTTTCGAAGGACATGTTCAGTGATGATCTAGTTGGCATGGCGGACAGGGATTCACAAATACATAATTTATTTATTTATTTTTTATTAACCACTGCTGCCACAAATAGCCTATAATTTTTACCTATTGACAAATCTGAAAAAAAACTTAACAAGGATAATCACGTCCACTGTGAGGAACATTTCATGTCATGTTTTGGTCCATTTTAACTTAATAATTCGCATTTAAAGAGACAAAGTAAGAAAGTACTGTCAGCCAGTATGTAGACAGTGTTTCGGGCTCCCATTCATTGTTTGGACCCCGGCTTCCCATGAATTATTATTCAACTCTCTCAACAATGCCCAAAACACGTTGGAAACCATTGCTCCCGGCCAGTGTTGAATCACGTTATTATGTGATGTCATCCAACCATAGACTGTTTACAAGAAGTGGACGTAGTTGATGTGACGTCACCCATTGGTTTGTGGGTGCAATTTGGCCGTCGCCATCTTGGATTTTGGCCGTCGCCATCTTGGTTTATTGCAACCAGTGAGCGGAAGTGACCATGACTGGACTTCGGAGGAGTGACGTAGCGACCTGAGATGGAAACGAAATGTAACAAGTTGACAATTCTGTCAGATATCCGGCAAAGTAAGAGCGGGACAGAACTGCTCACGTCACCTTGAACTCGAACGGACATTTCACGGCTAAACTGCACATACAACTCATAAGAATATACATAGAAGTGGACATAGTCAATGTTACGTCTCCCACTGGTTTGTAGACTACGGTTTTGAAGCCTCGAGTTCGACATTTTCTTGTTTTTTTTGCAGCAAGAAGTGAAAGAAGAGGGTGGAGCTAACAAAATGTTACGACTAACTTCAATTAACTGAAAATATGGCGAGAAAGGGTTTAAGTTCTGAGACACAAACATGGACACTCCGTGGTGGCGACCTGTCAATCACCTTGTAGCCCCGCCCTAAAGCATCCCCTGCTTTATGGTCTGTTTGACTCTAAATGGACCATAATTTACTAAATGAACATCATGCTGTATTGAAGAGGACTTGAATTTAAAGATTGAGACCATAAACTACCATCTGAACGTTAATATGAACATAACAGATGACACTGCCATCCGTTTTGGGGAGCTCTCAAGATAGCCTAGTATTTCATTCTTAGCGAAAGGAAAATAGGAGAATATGAAATAATTTTCCAGGATATTTGACTTTTTCTCTCATTTTCCATGTGTTTTCAATGACCTGAACTGACCAGAGTTGAATCACAGTTCAACTGCACGAGACAACAACTAAAGGATACTGTGAACTGCCCAGGCATGGCGGATCAGCTTAGAATTATTTGACAGACTCCCTGCTGGGATCTATCCGATCCCTAAAGTGTCACAGCACTGCCTAAGATAAGTACCTGGAAGCGTACAACAGCCCTGCTGGATCTCAAACCCCTTTGATTATTTTCTTCTGTATCTATCATACATTATCTTTTCATGCCCCCCCCCCACCCCCTCTCTCTCTCATGATAAAGAAAATATTTAGGGAAATTAGGAAAGAATGACTGCTCTAGTAAAGAAAAGGGAGCTACTATGTAATTACTGATTTGTTTGTGTCTAAAGAAAGGGAGTTCTTCCATCTGATGGTACACAAAAGCATCAACAGTGCCATGCTGGAGAAAATTGATAGGCGGCGAACGTCTATTTAAACGTCGTCTCATACAAAAATGATGTATACTTTCAAGTTTTCAAATTAGCCCTGCGACCATTTCTTCACAGATGCAAACAGTCTACGTGCTCGTGTTTGATGTCATCGTGAAATGTAACGTAAAAAAAATAAAATAATAAGCTGTGAAAATCGTCAAAACTCAACAACTGGAGCCACTCTTATCGCCACGTCTGCTCATTTTAGTCTAAAGACATCCCTCATTTGCAAATTCTGGATTCAATTGGTTCTACATGTTTAGCAGAATCAGACATTATGTTCAGTCCCACGGCCGTTTCCTTCGTAACCTTTTCTCAACGCTTGCTCCTTCTTCCTGCTGCGTAACATGTCTGGTGAGCTCTGTGCAAAAATAAATCCTTCTTCTGTTGGGTCAGACCATGATGAATCCCTGTTGAATTTTCTTCAATATGCTATTTTTCCATGCTCCAGCTTTTTTTTTTTTTTTTTAATGTGGTCTCTATCTGGTTCCTACTGAGAATCCATTTCAAAACAGCAGGACTTTGTGTTGAGTAATCCCACTTTATAATTATCATTGGGAGGATTCCACTCGGGGGTTTGT
Organism: Ophiodon elongatus; assembly: GCA_016806645.1. Lineage (NCBI taxonomy): Eukaryota > Metazoa > Chordata > Actinopteri > Perciformes > Hexagrammidae > Ophiodon > Ophiodon elongatus. The sequence goes on from JACSYO010000365.1 coordinate 813,684, forward strand.
CTGGGATTCAAACATACAGCCAGAGATTAATGATATTGATGCTGTCATTAATTGTATTAAAGTTTATGAGCTCAGAAAATCATTCGGAATAGATTCACTTATTACTGAGCAATTAAGAACAAATTAATTTTAATTCATTTGAGGAGTTGGTCGAGCTCAGGCGTTGCTGTTTATGTTCCCTGTCGGTGGATCAGCACCCCCACCCCCCCACCCCTCCGCACCCCCCAGCAGCTCGTGCCTGGGACTGACAGGTGCACGCCTCTCGGTGATGCGCAGTAATTTGCCATTAAATGGAAAAAAAAAGCCACGGCGGTATATGCCATCATATATTTGATCACGCCTGATAACTCAAGTGTCCTTCCACCGCAATGCAGCAAATTGCTGTGATACACCACAAAATGCTGGGCGATTAAAAAAAAAATGTAAAGTGCATGCAACATCATATAGGAAGAAAACAGCGACCGGGAAGCTTTCAAAAGCTCAAAGAAATCCAGTGAGGCGCCATCATATTTTTTTTTTTAGGTTAAGAACAAGTTGACACTAGACATCGAATACTACCAACTCAGAATATCCTCCACTTCACCTCTGCAATATAGAGTTTTGCACATCCCCTCTGAAGCCCCGCTTCTGGGTTTGAAGTGCTGACACCTGAAGTAGGCTGACGTGTCCTCACCACGCACGCGCTCTTATCGGGGACACACAGGCGGCTTCCTCGCACAGCTGCAGACCGGACCGGAGTCTAACCCGCCTCCTCACGCTGGCGCTGAGGCGGTTTTCAGAGAATTCCTCGCGGCGATTCAAAAATGAATCGGTCCTCTGTGTGTGCGCGCGACACACGGACTGCATCGCCGCCGATTCAAGAGATTAGGGGAGACAGACTCGTGGTGTATAACATGCACTTTGTCATCCGCCACAATGTGACGCGCACTAACAGGAACAATCCCAAACGGTTCGTGGCTTTAAGGTGGGAATGGTCTGCACCGGATAGCCTTGCAGGTGCACAAGCCTCGGCTGGGAGAGAACAAACCGCCTCCTTTAGATGCGACTGGAGCTCTGAACAATGGACGGTTTTCCAGCCAAAGTGCAGAGTGAGTGGAGAAAGCCGCCACCACCTACTGTCACATGGCCGGTGGTTCAAGGGTCAAGGGTCAAGGTTTTTTTTTTATTTGCCATTTGTGCATAGACCAACAGTCCACACACATTGGAATTATTGTGCAGGGCTCTCTCAGAGTCAACAGTTTAGGAAATAAAAACACACTATAATAAGAAAAAGAAAAAGAAAACACTATACATAAGGTGGTAATATGTACAGAAAGGTGGTAATATGTACAGAAAGGTGGTAATATGTACACTTATAGAGACAGTTTTTAAAAAAAAACAAGTTCTCAACAAAGGAGAGGGCAAATGTTAAATAACAGTAATAAATAGGAGTGTGGTAGATCTCCAACCCAGTTAATGAGAGAAGAGGACTGTTGGAGCTATTTATTTAATGTTAGTATTCGGTTGTTTTAGTTCACAAGTATTATTTGGTTAGTTTGAGTGTTTACTTCTTTAGGTTGATTTTTTTTTTATGTATTAGGATAACTTTTTCTTTTGATAGTTTTTTGTTGTTTACTAATTGGGTGAAGCTGTGGGCACCTGGGTTTTATAATTAGGAGCAGGCAGGTGTAGGACCAGAATGCACCTGGGTGGGCTCATGTTTTTATTTTTACCAGTGCAGGAGAAACAGCATTAAGAGTTATTTTTGTTCTTTTTTTTTTTTTTTTTTTTAAATAAATAATAAGAAAAATCTGAATCATGTGGAAAATGCATTTCTTTTGCCTGCGTGAAACCACAAACTCATGGTGCGTCAGTGACCCTTTGATTTCTTTTTTCTTTTTTTTTTCTTATACGACAAATGGCCACTACAAGGACATTATTCTGATCTCAAACTCTCGTATGAGCAGCTGCAGCAGATCTGCCTCATGCATCTTCCTTTTAGGTTCAACACCAACTTTAATGTTGTTTTTCTTACTGGACGTCCATCATTTCATTATTGTGAAACTCAGGGGAAATCACAGTCAAGATGGCTCTTAGAACATACAAAAATAATAATAAAATAGTGTGAATGCACGTTATTAAGAACATATTTTCTCTGAAGTAGCAAATCCGTATTTAAGGGGATATTCAGGGCCGGTGCTGATCCTGATTTCTGTCATTTAGCACTGGCTTTATGACAAACTTGTGCACGATGCCAAGTAGGTCATTGTCAAAGCCGACCTGTGTCACATAGCTTTTTTATTTTTAGCACATTGTTAATGCGTTTACCAGATGGATTCTGCACACAGTCCAGAGACTCAATGAAGTGCCACTGAGTTATCGCGCGTCGCCATCAAAAACTGAAAATCATTCAAAACAGATCTCTCTGACTTTTTTTTTTTTTTTTTGCAAAGACAAACTTAACCGCAGTTTTCAGCACGCAGTTGGTGCACAAACATTACACGTTATTATTTTCTATTAGCCATTTTCAGAGTGCACTGTTCCCTCAGCTTGCCAGATTGTGCATTATCCAGAGTGGTTCCTCTGAAATCAGACACAGATTAAACAGATTAAAATAAGTCTATTATCACTATCATTTGCTGTTTGCTCACAGGCACCAATGACCACGTTGTTGTTGTTGTTGTTGTTGTTGTCGTCGTCGTCGTCAGGAGGATTCACTGCCTGGGTGCTGCTGAGTCATACATTCACACATGGCAGCACACTGCCATCCTCTGGCTCAAGCAAAGCAGTTTCATTTGAGGCCTCCATACTTTTTATTTGGGTTAATTATTAAAAGAATGTTTAAAATGCAAGATTTCACAAGAAGTAATTGATGTATGATTTGAATCACGGGTACAATAAGGACTTTTGGATATTTTTCGTGAGTTGCGTTTTGTAATTCCGCAGTATTCTTTAGTGTTTAACGTTCAATTCATTAAAAATAATCATGTATAAAATGTTCCTAGCACCTTTAAATGCATTCAGTATTTTAGAACGCTGTGATTGATGTGAGAAAAATGCACCGCTCCTCGCATATGTGGACTTAAAAACAGTAAAGGTAAAACTAAATATTTTTTTTAAATGTATTTTAAAATATATACATTGCTAAAATATTCAGATTTTCAGGCTCCACTGGGAAACATCTGCTTAAAGTATATCTAAATGGAATAATGTGATACATTCTGGCTGATTAGGAGCTACTATGGTGATGATTGTGGGGAAAACTTGCCCAAACCAGGAGCACTTCTTCATCTTTCCGTCAGCTGACGACTGTTTCCAGGAACTGCAGCCGCCCAACATCAGGAGGGAGTCTGATTCACTCCGTTTGGGGGGGAAGTTTCCAAATGCTGGCTGTGATGCCAGTCTAAGTTTGGACTCTGTAATATTTTAACAGTATACAAAATATTATTGAGATCAGCATCTAAATTTGCTCTCATTACACAAGTAAATAGTCCTATCTTGGCTGCATTTTCAATTTTAAGCTATTAGTTTTGGATTTTGCCACTGGTGCTGATAGATATAGATAGATAGATATATAGATATATAGATAGATAGATAGATAAATAGATAGGTAGATAGATAGATAGATAGATAGATAAATAGATAGGTAGATAGATAGATAGATAGATAGATAGATAGATAGATAGATAGAGAGATAGATAAATAGATAGGTAGATAGATAGATAGATAAATAGATAGGTAGATAGATAGATAGATAGATAGATAGATACTTCATTAATCCCGCAAGGGTAAGTTTTTTCGTTACAGCAGCAGCATTTGTACGTAAGAACAAATAGAATAGAATAATAAGAAAACAAGAAAAATGCACAATAAATACAACAAATATAATAGAATGATAATATTAAATAAAATAATAACATTAAATTAAATTAACTAACAAAACAAAACAGTAGTGTAAGATGTAGCCAACAAACAAACAACGGTGCTATAGTTGAGTGGTGGATTTTATTATAAAGTGTTATTGCAGAGGGCAGGAATTATCTCCTGTATCTGTGTACGTAATGATGAACAATCGTATACGAATATTCCTACGGTGTAATGTTCCTGTAGTACTTGAAGTACATTTCTCAATCGTGGCATCGGGACACCACATGAGTTTGATTCATGTGTAGGCCGTCGAAAAACAACACAAGTAACTTTTCTTTAATTCCCATTTATTTTTAATGATAACGATCTCAATTAAGCTCGACTGGTGTCCCTATAGGGACAACATGATCCGCCTCAGTAGGGTTGTGATACATAGCAGTGCATTGACGGGGATGTAAATTGTATTTTATGGCTGCTACTATTACTACTACTACTACTACTACTACTACTACTACTACATACTCTCCTTACCGTACAATGCATGTTTCATCTATTTTAAGTGTAGGTTGTATGATTCGCTATATTTTCTGGTATTTCTCGGAGGTGGAAGTAGCTAGGTGCAGTTATCCAAGTACTATTTTGAGATAAATTACTTGAGTATTTCCAGTTTGTTCAACTTCATTCTCCTAATTCACTGCATTTCAGACACAAATATTGCAATTTTACCTCCACTTCATACCGACAGCTTAAGCTACTTTTCGGATTAGGATTTTACATGTGAAAGATATGATAAACTTCTAAAATATGATGCATACTTAATTACAAAACAGTATATAAAGTAGCAGCTTCACTGCGACCAGATACAATATTAAAATTCTGATTAAATGTATCAGTAATAATAATCCAATGACACAATACATATACCTGTATAATAATCATGGCGGACTGCAACTTAAGCACACATTTGAGGCATAAAATGATGTTTAATTCGCCTCACTGCAACAATATACAATATCAAAATGCTGATTAAGTAATAATGCATCATTAATAACAATCCAATAATATATTACATACACCTGTATAACAATCAGTGGTGGAATGTAACAAGTAAAGTGCATTTACTCAAATACCAAAGCACCAATTTGAGGTTTTAAAAAACTGCAATATTTAAATGCTGATTAAATGATAATGCATCAGTCATACAAATCCAAATGATATAATATAACAATACAAACGTGTATATTAATATTAAAACTCTGAAGCAGGTATTTATGGGCTGCTTTGACTGCACTTTAAGCATTTTATTTTACGTTTTACACTATGTACTTTTAATTTAATAACAGTTTTAATGCAGGACTTTAACTAGTAATGGAGTATTTTTACAGGGTGGGATTTGTAGTCTTGCTAAATAATCTGAATACATCCACCACTGACAGTATAGAGACGACCGTCCGACCAATGGCCGTCTCCCCCAGCGCGAGGCTGTCCAATGGGGAGAGGGCGGAGGAGTTTCCCCCCGCCCCTCCCTCCTCCCCCGTTACGTCATCCCCTGTTGTGTGTCGAGCCACAACAAACAGCGAGGATACGACGACCGTTAAACAAGTGAAACACAGAACCGGGTAAGAATGTAAAAATAATATTTAGCCCGCGCTCGTTCACTGCGCGTGGACATGTTTTACCTCGTGGTGACGCAACTGCGCCTCGCGCAGGACCGTCCCCGTTGAGTCGCACAATTATGTGGATTAAAAAATGTCAGAAAACACGCGACGACATGAAACGCCCGTTGTTTTTGCCGAATGCGTTGAGATAATAATCATTTAAAAAAGGCCAAATATGGCGTCTGGCGGCGAGGACGACGGCGGTGAAGCCGGTTCCCCTCCGCCGGTACGTCGTGTCCTCGGCCGAGGCGCAGCGTACCGGACTCATGGCGGCCTGTGGAGGTGCTGGTGGACGAGCAACAGCCTGCGGGTTCTCCTGTCACTATTTTGCATCACTTATTTTGCATCACTTATTTTGCATGCTGTTGCTGCTGGGGCCCAGGACACAGCGCGATGGGTGCCCTGGCCTGGCTGTGGGGCATTTCAGGGCAGACCGGTGTTGCGTAATACATGATGGGATTGGAGTCATTAACAAAATATCCAAACAATTTGGTGATTACAAAATGTGTTATTGTTATTATTGTGTGTATTCTTTTCGTTGAAAGGCTCATAATGTAGAATGTAGCATTTAGTCTTAGTTCAAGTTATATTGAATAATTTGTACTAAAAGTTTGACAGTTTTTAGGACTGTTCGCCTTTATTGTCCAGTTTTAAACATTAGTCAGAAAAGTGATCACGTGTAATAGTTATATAAACTTACCATTTTGAAGTATACTTGTACTTTACTTGGGTACTTCCGTTTTACAGTGGTGGAAGAAGTATTTGGATCGTTTTACTAAATAAAAGTAGCATTAACACATAGTGGAAATACTCAATTAGAAGTCCTGCAATCAAAATAGTACTGAAGTAAAAGTATTAGTATCAAAGTATACTTGAAGTACTGGAATTAAAAGTATATGCAAAATGGCACAATTCAGATTCATATATATATATATATATATATATATATATATATATATATATACACATATATATATAAAATATATTATATATTATATTACTGAATTATAAATAATGATGCATGATTTAATATGTATACCATTTAAATATTGCAGCTGGCAAAGGTGAAGCTAATTTTAGTAACTTTTTAAAGTGCTTAGTAGCTAAATCAATAATAATACATGATAATTTAATGTTGATTTATATTTATATTAATAATCTGAAACTGCAAAGTGACTTGTGGGTGTCGTGGAGTAGAAGGTCAAATATAGTAGAAGTAGAAAGTAGCGTAACTATTGACTATTATATACATCTAAAAAAAATAACATGCATATTTAACTACCAAACAGTATTAGCCCGGTATTAGTCATCAGTAATAATCATCCAATAACACAATATATATACCTTTATAATAATCAGTAGTGGAAAACTAAAGCACTAATTTCATGTGCACGATGTACGATGACCATATAAATCATAATATGTGTTGTACCTAAAATATTTTAAACTACCAATATACTATTATATATATATATATATATATATATATATATATATATATATATATAAAAATCAGCTCCACTTTGACCTACTATTGCACACGCACACACATCAATAATAATAATAATCCAATGTACAGTATCGCAGTAAAACACTCACTTTTTTTGTGTTACTAATAATGTAAATATTATGTAAAATAAACCCAATACTACTTGTCACATTTTGACAAAGTAATTAGTTGATTTAAATAAAAATGATATGAATATATGCTTCCAGAAGAGTTTCTTAAAACCTTGTGCCTTTAAGCGTATTATTTATAAATATTATAGCGACGCCAGAGACGTGAGCATCCGCTTCCGGTATTTTCCAATGACCAACAGTTTGTTCTCCAGATGAAGATGATCAAAATGTCTTCATCGGTTAAGGCCTAAACGACAGCCTGGAGATCATGCCATTATAAAGTGCTCCAGTATAAAAGAATAAGAAACTAAAGACATGATCATTTTAGAAGGACACATACATAAAGACAAAGTCCTGAGCGGTGCTCACAGTCTACTCTCTGTAGAGCGGCACACTCACAAGACCCAGTCTGAAGTATTACAACAGATTTCTTCTTCATGGACAGTGCACCAGTTGAAGTTTGTTGGCCTGGAAAATGATTCCTGGAATCCGTCCCGGTCCAGTTTCACATTCAGGCGTGTGACATGTGGTTGGTCAGCGCGTCCCGCCGGGCCCATCGGGTCGTTTCCCTCTCGGGGTCGTTTCCCTCTCGGGGTCGGCTCCCTCTCGGGGTCGGCTCCCTCTCGGGGTCGGCTCCCTCTCGGGGTCGGCTCCCTCTCGGGGTCGGCTCCCTCTCGGGTCTCACGCTGCCTTTTGTGTGTACAGACATCTGCAGCGATGGGCAAGTTCCATTCACTCTTGGTCAACCCCAACGACAAGAGTCAGGACGCGCTGATGGCCTCCGGGGAGGACGGGGACGAAGGGGAGGACGGAAAGAACGGAGACGTGTCTCAGTTCCCCTACGTGGAGTTCACCGGACGGGACAGCGTCACCTGCCCGACGTGCCAGGGTACCGGCCGAATACCACGAGGTAAAGCTTCACTCGACGTACAGCGTGTTTCTCATTTACATTAAATATTCATGACTAAATAAGCACCAATCAGCTCGAGTCCCTTGTTAGAAACGTCTGAGGGTTACAGTCAAACAACCACCCAGCTGTTATCGCGTTACGAGCAGATGTTGAGACGTGGCATGATCTTTTCAAAAGCACACAATACTAAAAAAAAGTCTTGTGAAATGACCAAAAACTGCAACTGTGGCAGAAAGTGTTGCGTTATTGGGCGTTTGGAAGTTTTCAGGACCTTTTTAAAATCTGCACTCGATTCATTCTCCCTCAATACACAGGAGATCCTGTCACATGATATTAGTAAATGACAAGAAGGAATACCCACCAGGCGAGTGTGTGATGCTTTATGCTAAACGAGCGTCTTTAAGTGCAGCTTCCTGTGGACCGAGTGCTCGCTCTCTGCTGTTCAGGAGACAGTTTGTATTTCCAGTTTGTATTTGAGAGGAGGGTGGAATTTTACGAGCGTACACGCCTCGCCCAGGATTGTATTGTGGCACAACTTGAAGTTAGAAGTTGCACATAAAAAAAAAAAAAAAGAAGAAGAAGAAAAGAAAAAGCATTTGGCAGTGAGGATGTCCATGTGTCCATCTCACGTGTGTCTACAAGAAACAAGTTTATACACACCAGGTCTGGAGTTCCGGTGCATATTGTATTTCCAGATATAATACTCCAAAAGTCTGAATATAAATACAAGTTTCAGGCCTTTATGTCGACAACAAAATTCATAAACCACAGATGTAGCAAATGCATAATAACGTACAAGAGGAAAAACTAAATAAATAGGCCACGTAGCCTCCGTTTCCAGGCTTCAGAGACAAAGTTAGTCAAATTAAAGACGTCACAGTTAGTTAATCTCTACACCAGAACATTTCAGAGTTCTGTCACGATGTTTCATGAAAGATTGACGCTCTTAAACTTAAATATAGAGCTGCTGCTCCAGTGTTAAAAACCAGGAATCCACTTAAACGTGTCATGTCGTTTACCCATCTAATTAAATGGGAGGAACCATTTCATCAGTGCAGGAAAATGATACTCTCATCACCTATTTGTCTGTTTGTTTTGGTGGGTTACTGACAGACTCAGATTGTTACTCTAAGTGTCTTTAACGACAGCATGGAAAGGACCCTGCAGGCAGAAATCAAACCTTTTTTTCTAAACGTCTCACTCTGAGAAGTCTGCTTCTGAAATCGTCTCGATATTCAGCCGTGACACTGAAGATCCTTCAGATAGCGCGACGCTACGCTTCCCTGTACTCCGGCACGGCTCTCTTTTCCAACTCTCAAATCACCTTTTCACCGTCCTTCCGGGCAACGAGACACGCGACACAATAATAAACAGGAAGGGCAGACAAAAGTTTGACTTCTCTGTGGGTTATAACTTATAATAACACTTAAAATGCACAAAAAAACATGAACTTTCAGTGAACTTGATTGGCCGTGAGGCGTTCCATCGAGCGATATGGTCACATGCACACAAAAACATGCCTGAGTTAACCCTTTAGGAATAAACCAATCATCAATAAAATATCTATAATTCTAAGTGGGAAACAGTCTGTGAGATGTGGCTGAGTTGTACGGTATTGTAGCAGAGCTCAAATCGTTTCTCCCTCAAACAGTGAAAATGACAGCGCTGTCCTTTCCTTCCTCTGAATGATTCAACAGGTCAAGAGAACCAGCTCGTGGCTCTGATTCCGTACAGCGACCAGAGGCTGAGGCCGAGCAGGACGTAAGTCTGGCTCCAAAGATGAATGGCGCTCGCTGTCCGCATGACGAAACTCTTCTGTGGCGTGAGAGGCTTTGAAATCCTCCGCTGATGTTCAGAGTCTCACTTCTCTTTTCTCCCTCACGCAGAAAGCTGTATGTCACGATATCGGTGGCGCTCTGCCTGCTGCTGTCCTGCCTGGCTGTTTTCTTCCTCTTCCCTCGCTCCATCGACGTCTCCTACGTGGGAGTGAAGTCGGCCTACGTCTCCTACGACCTGGAGAAGCGAATCGTCTATCTCAACATCACGGTAAGGTCGTGTTCGGCGTAATCGCCTCGACTTCTAATGACACCCTGCAGCACGGTGGGATACGTCGGCTCGGTTTGGGGTTAACTTTGAAGTTCAACAATTACTTCTCGTGTCTTTCAGTAGTTTTTTTTGGGGGAGGGGGGGCAGTTTTACTATTTTCTTCACTCTCACTCTCATTAGTGTCGCTTTTGGCTGCAGCAGGCAGATATTTTGAGAGGAGAAAAAAAAAAAAGCTTTCAAAATGTTCTGCATGCTCCCGGTAAAAACACACCCGGTTAGCGGTTAGCGATTAGCTCGTAAAGGCGGCGGAGTATCTAGCAGCTAAAGACACAAACACTTCAGGGTTTGGTGGAGACGGAAAACGGACCGAACCAGAAAGGTGGCGCTCTCTCCGCCGCACGTTTACCCCGATACCGCTGTGTTGTGTGAACCAACACAACCAGGGTGAAGCGGCATCGAACAGACGTCCTTCAAACTCAAATGCACTTCATACAATCGTGACAAAACACAAAAGTAACCTCACCGAGCCGTCTGCCACTCAGGCTACAGCCAGACTGATACCATCTCCATCCACGCGGCAACCTTTTGAAAACGCACATCACATGACAAACAAACAGGAAGCAGATGTTCTACACTGCAGTTGGTTTAGTTGCAGAAAAATACTGCGGAGGAAGAAAAAGAAAAGAGGAACTGGAGATTTCTTCGCTCGGACCGACGACAAAGTCGAACTGTCGCTCGGAGTCATGTGATCGGGGGCGTGGCCAATCAGGGAAGGGGCACGTGGTGACCGCTGAGACCCGATCAAGTAGCGAACGCGGGCGTCTACGTCATCGTTTCCAAACTCGAGCTCTAAAACCCCGGCGTCGTGCGGACGCTCGGTGTGAACGTAGCAAAAAGAAATGCGTTTTTAAAAATGGAAAAATAGAAATATCTGCTAGCCAAACACTAACTGGTGTCGGGCCCAATCTGAGTCTCGGTGCCGCGGAGCTGGGGGTCGGCGACGCTCTCAGCCGTGTCATCAGTGGCGAGTGAGGATTAAGCAGGCGGCCAATGGGAGAACACGACAGGTAACAAAAAGGTGTTTTGGAGAAAGATCCTTGAGCATGCAGCCACACGGAGCAGTCTGCTGCAGCAGAACGGGAGAGTAGCTGTGGACACACACACACACACACACACACACACACACACACACACACACACACCCGAACATGTGACCTTTTGCCAGACCGACGCCTGACGGAGATAAATAAATAAAAGAAAGAGTCAATATTTGACTTCCAACAGCCAGGTGGCCTGAAAGTGTCTCCGTGTCTGCTGGATGTTTAAAACTGTTCACAAACAGGTCTCAGGTTAAAATGTGATAATATGTATTTACAGTGTTCACAGTTGTTACTGCAGGTTTCAAATGCTACAGTTAAGTTAACATTGCCACAGTCTCACAGCTTTAATCTTTCCCTTTCTCTCCGTCCAGAGCACTCTGAACATCACCAACAATAACTACTACGCCGTGTCTGTGACCAACATCACAGCTCAAGTGCAGTTCTCCAAGACGGTGATCGGCAAGGCCAAGTTCAACAACAGCTCTGTGATCATACCGCTGGACGAACGGCAGGTGGGCCAAGAAACACTTTACTGTTCATGACACATCCATGACACATTCATGACACATTCATGACACATTCATGACACATCCATGACACATCCATGACACATCATACAGCACTCATAACATCCATGACACATCATGCATACCATAACACATCCATGACACATCCATGACACATCCATAACACATCCATGACACATCCATGACACATCCATGACACATTCATGACACATCCATGACACATTCATGACACATCCATAACACATCCATGACACATCCATGACACATCCATGACACATCCATGACACATTCATAACACATTCATGACACATTCATGACACATCCATGACACATTCATGACACATCCATAACACATCCATGACACATCCATGACACATCCATAACACATCCATGACACATCCATGACACATCCATGACACATTCATGACACATCCATGACACATTCATGACACATCCATAACACATCCATAACACATCCATGACACATCCATGACACATTCATGACACATCCATGACACATTCATGACACATCCATGACACATTCATGACACATTCATGACACATTCATAACACATCCATGACACATCCATGACGGGTCAGAGAACGTGTCATTAAAAGGTTACAGAAAAATGGACGGAGATTCTGATGCACTTCAGTTATGATTTCTGCGCCCGACACCAAGACACCTCGTCCAACTTAACTCATAGACCCGTCTCGTGATTGCTCAAATATAAATATAATTTAAAATGTTTCTGCAGAATTGCAGACTTTTAAGCGACATCAAAGCCGGATGCGTCTTTAATATTCTTGTGACATTACAAATATTGGTACAGCCGCTCACTCTTGGACCACTTTCCACTAATTAAACAGAAAAACATAAATGATATTCGCTTTTGCTCGAATTAGCATAAATGTGTAATACGTCAACGTCTAATACTGTTCTATCATCGCTTCATGAATTGTGTTTATTGCAGCTTGACTACACCGTTCCCACCACCATTGCTGACGAGATGAGTTATATGTTGTGAGTATCTTTCTAGAAGTCATAGAAATATGCCGTCCACACTTTGAGCGTCTGAGTACTGACTCCTTTCCTTCCTTCCTTCCTTCCTCACAGTGACTACTGCACCTTGCCAACCATTAAAGTTCACAACATAGTGGTCATGATGCAGTAAGTACATCCTAATGTCTTCACATGAATATACTGTATGTGATTTACTGTCATTATGTATCTGGATTTACATCCTTCCATACGTCGGCATCGATCTCAACAACTCCCGTCCTCCTCGCTCACGTCGCTTCACCCACACGTACCGAAGAGCTGCCAAAGACACCACAACACCGTCCGAGGCCCGGTCTCAGTCTCCACCCTCACGGACTCACGGACTTTGAGGCGCGCTCCCACGGAGCCCGTGAGGGTTTAGTTCTGTCCCGCTGTCACATCGCTGTGTGTTTGAGTCTCCGGCAGACATGTTGAGCCCCTTATGAACCCTCACCGTAAGTCAGCATTAGATGCCGACTTTGCCCAAGGGAATTACCCACAATTCATAGCAATGTGACATTAAACACGCCGTTACCAGTGGAAGCATGGAGCCGTAAACAAAGAGGATTAAAGATGGGACATGAAAACACATGAAATCAGAGGAATGCAAGCAGATGTTATATATGTTAAAAATATTTACTCATCAAACATTTTGTTTTGTTATTGTAGCTGTTTTGACAAAAACGAGTAAATATATTATTTTAATGACGTCTCATCTCGTGAGGAAAATAACCTGCAAGACGTTCAAATCGGGGAGTAAAAAGTATAAAATAAATACCCACAATTGTACACAATATTTTTTTGACGTCGTCATGGTAACGTGGTATGTTGCAGCAAAGTGCCGTCCCATTGGTATTTACACCATGTCAAGCCCTCACAGTCTCTCACACTCAACCACTTAACAGGTGACGTCAGTGAGTCCCTGAGGGTTCAGGGTTTGAGGCCTCAGGGGGGACACTGGGATTGGGCCCAACACAGGAGCCGCATGGGCCTTCGGGTGCCCCGCCCACGTACACGTCTGACGACGCCCACGTTCAAAACAGATTGAAAATTTAGCCCAGCGAGCGAGAAGCAGCTGATGGCGTAACAAACTGTTTTTTATATCTAGACCCCGACGCCCCTCGACCCCGACGCCCCTAGACCCCGACGCCCCTCGACTCCGACCCCGACGCCCCTAGACCCCGACGCCCCTCGACCCCGACGCCCCTAGACCACGACGCCCCTCGACCCCGACGCCCCTAGACCCCGACGCCCCTCGACCCCGACCCCTAGACCTCGACGCCCTGACCCGACCCGCTAGACCCCGACGCCGACTCCGACCCCGCGCCCTAGACCCCGACGCCCTAGACCCCGCGCCCTCGACCCCGACGCCCCTAGACCCCGACGCCTGCTCCGACCTCGACGCCCAGACCCCGACGCCTCGACCCCGACCCGACCCCGACGCCCTAGACCACGGCGCTCGCTCGGACCCGGCGCCCCTGACCCCGCGCCCTGACCTCGGCCCTCGACGCCCCTAGACCCCGACGCCCCTCGACCCCGGCGCCGACCCCGCGCCCTAGACCCCGCCGCCCCGGCCCGACCCCGCGCCCCTAGACCAGCCGCCCTGCCCCGGCGCCCCTAGACCCGGCGCCCTCGGACCCGCGCCCCTAGACCTCGACCCGCGCCCCTCGACCCGGCGCCCTGCCCGACCCGACCCTGCGCCCCTCGCCCCGGCGCCCTAGACCCGCCGCCTGACCCCCCTCGGCCCGACGCCTCTACCGCCTAGACCCCGCCGCCGCCCTGACGCCCCAGACCCCGACGCCCCTCGACCCCGACGCCCCTCGACCCCGACACCCCTAGACCCCGACGCCCCTACACCCCCACGCGGGACGCTTCGGTTCGATGCAACGAAAGAAGTCTTTACCCAACAAAGATTTAACATCTTGGGAGAATGAGTCCCACACTTTGCTTAACCTCCACCAAGACACAGCGACCTTTCAATAGCATCAATGTCATCATGTGAAAAAACTGTTAGGCATTTCCATTTGTTTACCCCTGTGGGAGGGGAGGGGGGGCGGGGGGGGTCCTGATCTAAAGCCCCTTGAGGCAGATTTGTGATAGTTGGCGATATGAAATTGATTTGTGATTTGAGCGTATCTTGTTGAAAGAAGGTCAGATTTTCCACATCTTTCATCTCACCTTGTCACCCGATGAACCGTTAACTCTCGGGGTTTATTGTTGTTGTTGTTGTTTTGTTTTTCTCAGGGTGACGGTGACCACGTCGTACTTCGGCCACGCGGAGCAGGTCTCCCAGGAGATGTACCAGTACGTGGACTGTGGGGGGAACACCACCTCCCTGCATGGGGGCGTGCAGGTCTACCAGTGAGGAAGGAGGCACAAAGAGCTGCAGAGAACGGGGCTGACTTCAGGGAGGAGACTTTGGTAACGGTGGAGCGATGGGAGGGACATAACCTTTCATAAACTAGTCGGTGGCTCATTCATTCTTAAATCCCCCGACCACTTCCCTCCTTTACTGGTCAAATGTGATGAGCTTCTTTTTGTTTGGTTGGTCAATTTAACCTCACGGTTTTATTGTGATTTTTCCACCCTGGTGCCAACAGACATAAATAATGTAATATTCACATTCACAGCAGACGCTCCCGTCATCTATACATTGTCACTCGTTAACGAATAAATTACTGGAAGCAGTAGCTTCAGACATGATGCACTTTAACATGATCAAGAACCACAGAAATTAAGAATGTTGAGTCGATAAAGAAATGAATAAAACAGCTGAAGTTCAAGAGTGAAAACCCCCTGAGCTCTTCCCTCTCTCTTTTGATTTAGTTTTATCGAAATATGATTCTTGATGTTAGTGCAATAGAGATGACGTTTTATCTTCTGTCATTTGTTTTCTGCCGTCTTTCTTTGTATTTTGAGGTAGTTTGGGTCTTTTCCTGTGTTCAGCTCGCTGTCTTCCCCCCCGAGTGGTTTTAAAGCAGGTGTGATGACTATGAAGACAGCGACGTGTTTCCAGGACGTTACAAAATGTACTTTGTTTTTGTTTTGTTTTTTTAAAAAAGGAATAACTTTTTCCTTTTTCATAGCAGCTGTGGGAGCATCACAGTGGTCTTTAAGATGCAGAAATGTGTAAATGTAAAATGTGTACCTTCTGGCTTGCTTCCAAACATCATTTCTGGAGCCTTCTACTCTTTCGATTATCTTATTCTCCTCTTCGTGACGCGGTGAGGTCACTCACAACAACGTGTTTGCTATCTGAACCCACTCTGCGTCTGTCGCTTGTCTCATGGGTTGACTGGTACTCTTGGGTTTTTAAAAATAACTATGACTTCATTTTTGTGACATTTTCAAAACGCATCACTTAATGTGCTGAACACCTAAAAATGTGTGATATGTGATGCTGATGATGATGATGATGATGACGATGGACGGTGAAGATGTGAACGCCTCTCTGTTGCCGTTATGCCTCATTTGTACTTCTGCTGAAGAGCTCGAGCTTCTGCAGGAGTTTGATTGGACCTCGGAGCTGAGAGATACGAGTACCTCGCGTCCTCTCACAACGACCACCAGCTTATTCATTCCAGTCGCAGGAGCTCCGCCTCCTCGTACGACTCTTCCATAATGCTGCTTCCAGCCGTGGAATTGTGTTTGCGCCAATCTCACGCGGAACTATTGAATATGAAATAAACCGCCTGGCAAAAGGGTTTTCAAAACCGGGAGCCACACGGGATGCAGGAGTATGAATCAGGCATAACGGTGAGCAATACAGGTTTCTGTTTCTCATGCATGAAGCTGGCAATAAAGTCATGTCTCATTTTCAAAGTTTCTTCTTTTTTTTTCTTGGTGGGCTTGTAGTATTCTCTGTACACACTGGGTGGCGCCGAGTGGTGTGCTTCAGTAGAGCGTCGCTCACCTTGCTGTTATTGAATTAAATACTTTCAATTATGAAAAATAAATGTGTAGAAATATTTAAAATAGCCAAAAGAAATTGTTTCCTAGACCCAAAGTCAACAAACAAACCCAGCATATTATTCACATTTGAGTGAACTTAGGGCAAAATAATGAATATTTTTTTTTACAGTTAATCAACTGTTAAAATAGTTGATGATTTATTTTCTCACTAATTGTTTCAGTTTGTTTCAGGTACATTTACTGTCTCCTATCTTATGATGGGGAGTTCAGTAAAAGAGGAACCAGTAATGGGGCTAAAATGCAAAGAAAAACATAAACTCCATAAGTGAGTTTAAATTATTTGAATAATATGCATAAATATAATTATTAGATTTCATACCAATCTAAACATGCAATTTTTTTTATTTATTGAGAACTAAATTAAATGTTTCAGTCACTTAAATCTTACTGGTAGAGTCTCATCACTTCGGATGTTGTCAGAGGGGAACTTTATTTAATTATTAAGACAGTGGTAAACACCAAAAGGTGAGAAGGGAAACGACTGTGGCCAGTTATTGTCCAGATAGGCTGCTCTGGACCAGCTGCACCACTAGAGGGCAGACTTACAAAAACTACAGTGTACAGGCTCTCAGACCGATGCAGCCCACAAGTCTCCAGAGAACCGGTGTGTTCACATCTGTAGAGAACATCAGCTCACTTCCTCTCTGAGATCCAGGTCACTGGTTTGGACCAGAGCCCCCCACCCCCCCACCCCCACCCACACACACACACACACACACACACACACACACACAAGATTTGATTTAATGTTCAACTGCAACATAATCTGCCTTGGTACATATCTTTGTCGCAACTTTAAATTTAAGAGATGCTTGACCAACATATTCTTGTCTTCTTAAACGACATATTGGCTGATATAATAATATTAACAGATTTTTTTTTAGTAAGAAATATCAGACTTGGCTTTAATAATTCCAAAACTTCATATTTTTTATAAAAATGTTTTTTAAATGTTCTAATATACTATGTTTTGCTAGCATTTGTTTTCTGTTATGTCTTCTTGATATGTAATAGTCCTCTTCTTCGATATTTACATTTTTTTGACATCCACATATACGGACTGGTGAGTGTTTCCCTGCCTTCCACTACACACTGGGAATTAGGCCTCGCATATTAATAATAATAATAATAAATCAAGTACAGTACCTAAATTGATGTATATCATTGTTTTATCACCGGCTCACAGAACTCTATGTACTACCATCGTGGGTCATGAAGGCCACTGGCTTTTCATGGGAAAATGGCAAAAGTAATTTTTTCGAGCAACGGCTAATTTTCATATGGAAATGTCCTTTCCTGTGAGCGCTCGGTAGGTTTCACCGGTCAGAGGCCAGCGGAGACGGATCTGGTTGGGTTACTGCCAGCAGGCCTTCCCCCAGCACTGCATCTCACCAGGTACAAGGAAATGACTTTCCCACATGTCTTCTACAAGAACACACACACACACACACACACACACACACACACACACACACACACACACACACACACACACACACACACACACACACACACACACACACACACACACAGGTCTTGGAAAAGAATAACCTAGTTGGCTCCACACTGAACCTTTTTTTTTCTGGCTGTAGTTTCCCTTAACAAGAATGAAACGAATGACGTCATGACTGTTTGTGTTCACGTGATGAACGTGTAACATCTTTGGATGGTCAGATTAGAAATAAGACTCGGTTCAGCCAAATTACACATCGTTTTTCATTCCAATGACTGAATTACATTTGAACAAACAAAACATGGCATCAATAGTTTTTATAGGAATAAGCTGTTAGAATTTTTTTTTTTTTTTACCTCATTGACTAGTATTTATGTCTAATTTACTTCTAACTACCACCCAGCAGAACTCTTCCAAGTCAACCAGCCCGATTCAAGTCGCCCCGCCCCGGCTACTGCCCCCCCTCACCCTCCCCTCCACTAACCTGGTTCCTGGTGTGCAGCAGCGGCCACGACTAGAGGGGGAGGTCCCGGTACTTTCTCCTCCATCTCCATCGACCCGCACCCTCCGTCTGCTGCTGCTTCCTCACTCTTCCTCACTCTTCACAGTTTTTCACAACAAAACCCCAACAACAACCCCCCCCCCCCCACCAAACATGGGTGTCGTGGGTCTCGCTCCAGCCGCGCTCGTGGCCGCCCTGGTCGCCCTGGTCTCGGCGGGGCGCTCCGACGCGCCGCGGGGAGTCGCGCTCGGGTTCGTTTTTGACCCGAAAGCGACGTGCGAGCCGCGGTGCGACCACGGAGGGGTCTGCGTCCGCAACAACACGTGCTTCTGCTCCAAAGGATACGAGGGAGAGACCTGCCAGTACGGTGAGCTCACGAGCCGCTCATCTTTCTACTTCACTGCATTTAGTAACGCGTCCTCCACGAGAACAGTGCATGTATTTACTTTGAACCTGTCAGTGGGACATGAAGTAATAATAATAATAATAATAATAGTATTGTTCCTCCTGTAGAGGAATAAATGGTTATACATATGTATGGTTAATACAATGAATAACGTTTACATCAGTTTATTTCTGCTTTTTATTTTCAAAAGACCACATTCCTCTGCGTAATAACTTGTTTCCCTTCTTACTTTTGCAGTATGGAAGACAAAACTTCTCTTTTATGAAGAGTAATGTCAAAATGTTTGTGTGTTCTTGTGCGAATGTCAAACTGCAGCCAACTGTTATCCAAAGTGTAAGAATGGAGGAACGTGCCTTCGTCCTGGGAAATGCAGATGTCCTCCAGGATTTGGAGGAAGATATTGTCAAAAAGGTGAGCAGGGTTTCTTTTTAGGGAAACAAAAACATTTTTGGTTGCTCCGACATCTTGTGAAGTGGTTGAACTGTGTGACTTGGAAGAATCTGAAAGGCGGATATCTGCCTTAGTGCGTTTAGTCTGATCTAGTAACTGTAGTATCCTGTATTTTAACTCCAGTAGAAATATATATCAGCATATTTCGACACAGCTGTCCCTCTTTTATCAGACACACCAGATTCCTTCCAACCTCCAGTCGACCCCCCCCACCCCCCCACCCCCCTAAACCAAACAGCTGCAGTAGTTCAAGTTAAAGATTTAAGAATAGATATCTTTTATTTGCTTATGTTGTTTTTTTTAACTTATTTTGTGTTTATTCAGCAGATGTTCCTGTCAGGATTCTTTGAAACAGCATTTAGAGCCAGTGGTTTTCCCCAAACTTTCTTTCATTCTTCCTGATTTCGAGAGAATTTAACTTGAATTTAAATATGCATCTAGTGACTAGGGGGTCCCAAGTACACTTAAAGAGTATTTTAAAGCTTGGAAAACACTGATACAGACAATTAAACTGTTGCAGGGTGATACTATATACAGAATATATAACTTTACGGTTGAATTAATAAATAAAATGTGCGTTTCTTTGCACTTGGTTGGGAATCATGCCCACGTTCTACATGTCTGAACTCAGCAGCGCGGGTAAAGCGACGTCCTCCTGCTGATGGGTGTGATCCGTGTCTTGTCTTTTGGCAGTGATGTGTGACGGGGGATGCTGGAACGGAGACTGCATCGCCGTCAACGGAGTGGCCAAGTGCATCTGCCCCTCCAGCTGGACCGGCTCAAAGTGCCAGGAGGGTCGGTTTACGGCCGCGTCTAATCACCCTGTTCACACCCGGGGTCAAAGTCGGCAAATGGGAGCCGGTCTCTCGGCCCGCTGAAACATTTTAAAGGCCGTCTTCGGTGCCAAGTTTCTGTCAGGATGGGAAGCGTTCAGCCCCCCCCCCGCCCCCCCTCCCCCTCCCCCTTTCCCCCACCCACTGCAGCAATTCATCCAACTTAGTGGTTATGAATGGCATTTCAATTGACGGCTCATGAATGACGGTTCTTGGCAGTAATTTGTAGCTCATGTTGGACTTAACAGATATTTTTCAGAATCTTACTGGTTTAGATAAACTTTTGGTGAACTGGAGAAGCAAAACAAATGATTTAAGGCTACATAGATACAATTGAGTTGACTTGACTTCTTAGTAACACGTGCAAGACAACAGTTTTCTACTAAATCAATGTATTTGTTGTTGTTTAGATTAGATATTGAGCCAATCCTCTCCAGTCAAAGTGTCCATACTGGTGTTGTTAAGCTGTTTGCTTGGTGACCTCCCAACATCACAAACAGCATTGTGATAAATGAATATAGAAATTCATCCTATTCAAACATAATTTATTTTTAAATGTAGGCTACGACTGTAACTGCAGTCGCTAACAAAATCACCGCTAAGCGAACCTGCTTCCTGAAAACAGTTCAGGCTTCACCTCCGACTACTGGAATGCGTTTATTCACTTTCTTGCGGAGCGTAAGATGAGAAGATCGATACCACTCTCGCGTCTGTGTGCTTAATGTGGAGCTACAGCCAGCGGCCCGTTAGGTTAGCTTAGCATAAAAAAATAGTCAAGAAATAGTCCAGCACATAACGTTGTTTTGTACGGATTACACAAACAAGATATAAAATGTTAAATTAGTGAGCTTTAGAGGAGTTGGGATGCGTGTTTTGTAACCTTTGGGCAGAGCTAACTGTTGCCCCGTTTCCAGTCTTTATGCTAAGCTAAGCTAATTGGCTGCTTTTCCGAAAAAAATAATAAACTATACCTTTAACTCGTAGTTATTTCTGCATCTAGAGCATTTTTCTGCTCCCAGTATATATGAGTGACCTAAAGCTCAGCCCAGCTAAGACTGTCTTCTCTACGGTTGCTTCTCCTTGCAGCGATCTGTCCCCAAGGCTGTACGAACGAGGGAGTCTGCGTGGCCCCAGGAATCTGCAGCTGTCCGGAGGGATGGCTGGGGGGCGCCTGCCACATCGGTGAGTTTCAAACTGGTTCCCAAAGACCAAGCACTTCCATATGCAATCAGGGCCCTCCACAAAGGTCCTGTTCAGTTCTGGCTCAACATTTGTCTTCTTACCGAGAAGACAAATGTTGCAGATATCAGTCTGCCAAAGCGCTGAGATCTTTATATATTTATATATTTATATATATCGGATGTATGTGTCTGCTGAGGGAACGATTTCAGCTCAGTGTTTTTCCAGATGTGACACACACACACACACACACACACACACACACACACACACACACACGTGGAAACACTTTTCACTCCCGTTTCTGGATATGTGGTGTTCGGATTCACGAGCTCTTCAGAGTCATTTACTCGTTTCTCAGGTTTAACGATTTGATTAACGCCGTTTTTTGTTTTTTTTTGTTCTGCTTTTGTAGCCGTGTGCACTCAGTCCTGCCTGAATGGAGGGAAGTGTATTTCTCCAGACAAATGCCGCTGCCGCCAACCTTTCTTTGGCCCTCGCTGCGATCGGATAAAGAAGTTCCACTAGTGTGACCCTGCTGGGGTCAAAGGTCAATGAGGCCCAGCAAGGGACTTCATGCTGATGAGGACATTTCTTCTTCTTTCTTCTTTTAAGCTGAAACATTTGTAGTTTTTACATTTTTTTTATGTATTTCTTTTTTAAGAAACCTTGAATCGTTCTCATTTGTTTGTGTAAACATGTACTGTACTATAATGTGTGTCATTAAATGAATAAAAGAGTGAATTGCATTAATTATTATGCTCATTTTACCAAAGCAAAAGCATAGAAATAGTACATTTTCTTTATTCTGTCAAATGTAACTATATAATATAAAAAAAAAAAACTCAAACAGGTGGTCATTACTTTACCCAATCAAAAAATATATTAATGAAAGAAAAAAAGAAAAGAAATTACAATTTAGTTCAATGGCAATGTATTCAATCTAAGACACGTTACTGATGTGTACCATCTAGATCAGGCATAACTAATATAGCATCCTTGCATTATTTTTCTCATAAGTCAACAACAAACAGTGTGCATCAGTTTGGTAAAAAGGCTATAATTTGGCTTAATTGTGAAAAAACTAAAACTAAAAGCTCTCTGGTATAACATAACATAACCTGCAGCTCACGAATAAATCATCACTGAAACAGATTGATTTGTCATTTTACTTATTTTACATAAAACGGTGCAGTAACACTCACACATCTGTAGAAAGTCTCTGCTGATGCATTTACCAGATGTGCGTTACTCTGAGCCTTGAGGTAGTGATATACAGGGACGGACAGACAAGTGCAATACATCAAGTCCCACTTTTAGCCTTCAAATGTGCACACACACACAGACACACACACACAAACACACACACACACACACACGCACACTCACTGACGATGCTCTCTTCTTCCTTCGTGCATTTCGTAGCTTCTTTCAACCCATTTCTCATCTCGTCCCCGTCATGCTTGCGACGCCTGTAAAGGTGCAAACATAAATCCATTCAAAATAACACACGTACTTTTCAATACATCCAAGGTGGCCTTTTAATAAACGGAGAGCTTAAGCTGAAGTCAGTGCATCTCGTGTGTGAGCGTCGGATTCAAGTCACAGAGCTGGAGGTCACCTGACATCACTAACCGCTGTGCTGAGGGTGTTTCCAGACTCCTCATTGATCGGCTGGATGACCTTCTGGGCTTTTCTTTTCTTTTTTTAACATTGCTGGCCATTTATCATTGTGAGAAACGCTTAAAAGGAGCTGTGTTTTTCATTCTGAACAATAATAAAGCAGCAAACAACTATATGTTACATAACGATATAGTGTGGTAATGTCGACCCGAGCAGAGAATGTGTGTGTTGTTATCTGAGCTCCTCCTGGCTTTGTTGACACAGCAAGGCCCGGACGTGCCTTGTTTTAGTGCACGTGAGCGTGCATGTGATAACGACGCGCTCGTGTGAACACTGCTGGCGCCGATAGCGCCGTCAGCCGTCGACATGTTGAGAGCCAACAAGAGGCAATGGAAGTGCTCCAGATCTCAGAGCGTCTTTAAAACGTTGTTCTACTTGCCCTCAGAGGAGTTCATGCTCCCTCTGCGCTGCATTATTCTCCAGAAACACCAGAGGGCGTACAAACAAATATGCTCACAGACTGAAAGTGTAACCGGCAAAAAGCCATAAACCAACCTCCACAACGCAGAGGAGGGATTGTAATTAACTCATATCTCATATTCATGGCCTACTGTATTGCCTTCGTACAAGCCCTGGAAAGAAACAAGTCAAGTTATTTGTTAAATCCCTAGAAATGTAAATAGTGCTTTTATCAATGAACTATTTGTGACAGTCACATGACGCCACCTTCACTACAGCGAGTACAGACTACGCTCCACTCTGTGACACAAACTGGGGCTCGGAAAGCCCGAAGGGATACAACCCCCGTCGCACTAGGAATACGAGTGCTTTCCCCGTCGAGCGACACGGAGACGTGCACCGGAGACGTGCACCGGAGAAGAAGCGTGACCACTACGCTGACCTTGGTTGCGCAGGTGAGGCCGTTGTAGCCCCTCCGACAGTGGCAGTAGTCAGGAAGGACACACCTCCCTCCGTTCAGGCACCGCTGCCTGCAGACCGCTGATGAGGGAATCAACGACACAGGAGTCAACACTTGTGATTACGTGAATCAAAAATACATCAAAACAATACTGGGCTGTCAAAATATGTTCATCTGTTTAGTCTGACTACAAAGTGATGTCACAGCTCAGGTTGACTCCTGTACTCTACTGAGTGAGTCCTGGACAGAGTCTCTACATTACACCATTGTTTGATCACAAATGAACTCACGTGTTTGACACTGGAGGCCCTCCCAGCCGGAGGCACAGTGACAGGTGTTTGGTCCCAAACACTCGCCGCCATTTTTACACTTTTGCAGACAGACGGCTACAGTGAGAAAACAGAGAGGGAGGTATGAGTACGGTCGGGAAAAAAACAACCTAACATCTGCCCACAACTGCATCCCTGACATGACCTGGATGCAGCGACAAAGACATGGATGAAAACTCTTTGTGGCAAAAATGATTAGCTTTACAATAATTATTGAGGCCTGTCGAGTCGATAGTTTAGCCGAAGTTGAACTCCATGTAAAAGCAAAAGAGACAAATTTGCCATCGCCGCCACTTTCAAATGCTTCACTTTATTGACAGTTGAGTGTTGGGGTCTTATAATTAAAGGTGCAACAATATACGAATATATTTTCTTGAGCTGTGGGAAATAATAATGGCCATTTTTTACTTTTTATTAGGCCACTGTAGAGACAAATCAATAAAGCGAAAATGACCTGCAGAATGATTTAATCAGAGCCGGTGAGGTTTTCTAAGAAGCCCGGGAAAAAAGTCTGCCTGTTATAAAGAAAAGCATGTGCCAAAAATCCTCTTAGCTTAAAGTGCATCTGGCCTCCTTCATTTGATGCATTTCCTGTTGAAACAGGATGTTACGGTGGGATGCAAGACCATATGAGAGTACGTTTACTCGTTTATTTTGCGATTTTTGATATGAAAGCACAAGGAAATAACAAAGAACTGATGCATGCCATGTAGAGATGGAGTTTGATCTCGATGTGTGTGATACGGCAAACAGAGCGGAACTAGTGGCGTTCGTTTTGAGCGACTACTTCCTGTGCTTTAAGCCGATTTCTTACTGCCACCGTACTGAATGTTTTGAATTTGAACATCTGTGGAGAATGAGATGCTTTTCCCAGTCGCATCCTATTTCTTGGGAATGTGAAGTGTGTTAACCCGATCCTCCCAAACCGTAACCCAACCCTACGACTCCAGAGAATATCTCTACTCTACCCGAGATGTATTCGGTGCGTGTGCATGAAACATGGGAGCCACTCACGTATGTTGCACCTCTTCCCTCTCCATCCCGACGCACAGGAGCACGTGTTGGGTCCCACACACTTGCCTCTGTTCATGCACATGGGCTCACACACACCTGGAACACGTTTGACAAGGCGTCAGATCAACACATTGAGTTGTGGAAGGTATCGCGTCATATAAGTCAGTGACTCGACTCACTCTTCTGACACCTTTTCCCCGTGTAGCCTTCAGGGCAGGAGCACACGTTGTTCCTCCTACACTGACCTCCGTTCTTACAAGGAGGGCTGCACACAGCTGAAAAACACAACGGTAGAAATCTGTAAAGAATATCAGGAGGCTCATAGAAACGTAAATCTGACTCATGAACACTGACAGAACCTCCAACCTCTTGTGCATAATTATGTCGTAAAAGCATCTCCATCTTTTAAACTGGTGTATTGGATGAGACAGAAAGCCCCTCAGCGAGGTCTGTCGCTGAGCAGGGATCAATGAATCATCACCATTTCTTTTGTGTGAAAATAAACCCTCTGCACTGCATCTTTTTAAAAGCCAAGTATGCTGGCATGTTTGTGTCAAAAGTGACGACATATCTGGCAATTATCATTCTTTAAATCATTTCTACACGAAGGAATCTCTCTCTCTCTCTCTCTCTCTCTCTCTCTCTCTCTCTCTCTCTCTCTCTCTCTCTCTCTCTTTTTTTTTTTTTTTTTTTCATTTAAACCTAAAGACTAAATAAATTCTTCTCGGCTTTGCAGTTTTGTGACCCACATTGAATAAATGTGAAAGGGAACATGACGCTCTTAAATGGAGAAGTAATTCACCAGAGGAGGTTATGGCTGAAACAAGTGTTTTGCGAGGTCGTCGTGACCTTTGACCACCAAATTCAAAAAAATCGGTTCACCCTCGATGAATTCCCTCCTGAGATATCGCATTTACGAGAACGGGATAGTAAAAGAGTGAGCAACCCCAATACGTCTCTTCAACCCTCCTCAAAGATCTGCTCCTAGCAGCTGAAATGGAACCAGGATTTTGAATGTCCCGCCCCCTCGCTCTCCGAGGTAGAGCAGCAGAGCGGTAAAATGAGTCGCCGTGACTAAATATTCATCCCGTTTTTTTACCGATTTGACACTGAGAGCCGTAGAAGCCGCTGGGACAGGCACAGGCGTCGGGCTTCGTGCACGTTCCTCCATTCAGACAGACGGGGCTGCAGAGAGCTACGGGGGACAAAAGGAGCCACGCTTAGACCTCACACGCTTCATGTTCCTACTTCAAGCTTTTCTTCTCAGGTCCTCAGCGCGTGGCAGGGAGAAGCATGTTAATGAGATTTACTGCACCGTCAAATGCATGTTCGTGTGCCTTAAGAGTGAATGTTGTGCCACTTGGCAGTGTGGTCCATGAAACATTAGATGTGAAGAGAACGTTTTGGTAGAAGCATCCCGAGTGCGGTGTGACCTTGTGACGTACCTGAGTTACATGTGGGTCCGTACCAGCCGGGTTTGCATTCGCAGACGTCAGGAGAAACACATTCGCCTCCGTTTTCACAGTGCCTGTTACACACCACTGAAACGGATAAATAATTATCACGCACACTTGGAAATGTCCCATATAAAGAACGGTAGAAATCTGAAGTAAATGACATCAAAGCTGATTTACAGCACAGAACCAGTACAGACGTGAGCGCGTGACACTCAGTGCAGTCGAAAGGTCTCGGGGGGGGAAGTGACACATTTCATTATTTTGGCTACTTTTGATTAGAAATAGAAATTCAACCTTGAAGCTACAGTTGGTAACATTAAGACAAATAACCTTTTGTCATATTTGTTCAAGCTGTCTCTTCATCCTGATGGTACCAGTACATGAGACGGATAAACAGTGAACACATTAGTGCAACTAACGGGATTTGGAAGATTGCATTGCACCCAAAAGGAAAACAAACAAAGCAAATCAGCTGACCAGCACGTCTGAAGCTTGTAAATATACCCAGTATATCTCGTGTGTCTAAAAACTAAAATCTGCTGGTCACACAGCTCCAGATAGCACAACTTGTTATTTTATTTTACACTTTTGGGGGTTTTGTACATATTAAACAAACAATATTTAACATGATAATAAGTGAGTTTCAGAGGTCTTTGCCAGGCTTGCAGTTTACCCCAGATTCCTTATGCTAAGCTAAGCTAAGCTAAGCTAATCGAGCTTCTCGTCTAACTCTCTGCAAGAAACTGATTTACTGTTATGTCCAAAAACTATTCCTTTTAAAGTCAGCACTTTCCCCTCAAGAGTCATGGTTTCATTTCCAAGTGTGTCACTTGTCTCCTCTCACACACAGCACTGTAAACCTCACAGACTTCAACACAGATCGTAAAACACATCAGAAACTGTTTCACCCGGTCAAAGTACTGAGGCGACATCTCACTGATTTCACATCTGGGTCCCACGTAGCCGTAGGGGCAGGTGCACAGGTTTCTGGCCAGACAGGTGCCTCCGTGTTGACAGGGCGGCTCGCAGCTCGCTACACACGGCGACACAACACAGGGGTCCTCATCAGTATTCTGCGTGCGTGTGTGTGCGTGCGTGCGTGCGTGCGTTGGCATGTCAGACAGGTGTGAATATGAGCTCGGGTTACCTTCCTCACAGGTGGGCCCGCTGTAGCCCGCGGCACACTCACACACATCCGGTCTCACACACTTCCCCTGGTTCCTGCAGTCGGGTCGACACACGGCTGAGAGGGGAGATAACGGTGCCATTCAAGAACCATTCAATGGAACAGACTTGTATTCCAGCAACAAAACCAAACAAGTGTTCCCCTCTCACCAATATGACAGCTGTATCCGGTGTAGCCTTCCTTGCAGGCGCAGGTGTTGGGCAGAGTGCACTCCATGTTCCTCCCACACTGGTACCTGCACACAGCTGAAATATCAAATCACGAGTTTACTTGAAGAAAATCCACTCATGATGGGGGGGATGCCTCCCCTCCCCCCCATGCATCATGTAATGTATCCTGCAATAAAAACACCTTTGAAGAGAGCATAGATGGAATAAAACGGCTTAGCTGAAAGGTAACGCAGGGAAAATATTTTAAATATTCTATAACTGATATTATTGTTTTAGTTTAAAATGTGTTTTGCTGCTATGTGTATGTATATATATATACACATATATATACATATATATATATATATCATTTGAAACAGTTTCTCTCAGTGACATTGGCATTAATGTCTGATGTGTTTTTCTCCATAAATACCAAGAGTTGGTGATGTAAAGTGTTGGGAACTTGGAACAATTGTGATTAAAACAGCTTTATCTACAAATCATATAAAGTAGACGAAGATGGTGGGATTTGCATATAATTTACATAAATGTGACAGAATCACAGGCACAAAGATGTTTTTTTCCTTTGTCTCCCTCTGATGGTTGTCTTCTATTTGACCCAATGAAGGAATGACGTAATCAAACCTAAACAGGAAGTTGTTTTTTGCTTCGTTGACACCGAGTACCTTTACATGTGACTCCGTCTCCGGTGTAGCCGTACGGGCAGCGTCCACACCTGAAGGACCCGGTGACGGCGGGCTCACAGGGAACACCGGGGAAGCAGGGTGAGTCGCCGCAGGTCACATGGGGGGACGGCGACCCCCACTTGACCCCGGTGCCGAGGTCGGGGTACAGCTCCGCCCCCGCCGGGACGTCCGTGGACGAAGCTCTCCTGATGCTGGGGATGGTGGCTTCTGGTCTCGTCCGTCTGGGAGACGATGAAGACGAGGAAGAGGAGGTGGGAGTCATTTCCCTGCTGGTATTTGATTTGGTGATGTAAGTATGACCCTCGGCTCCGCTGGCGACTGTCCCCTGACCTGCAAAATACTGGAAGTTAGAGGACATGACTTAAAAAACACAAACACAAACAAATATCAACATTAACACATGCAACTCTGAGATGATCTCTCTCTCTCTCTCTCTCTCTCTCTCTCTCTCTCTCTCTCTCTCTCTCTCTCTCTCTCTCTCTCTCTCTCTCTCTCTCATTTTCAGTGTTATATAAATAAAATGATTATCTACTGAAATAATTTTTAGACTGAGAATGACTTATTGTCACTACTGCATAGACTTAACGGCAATACACATCACACAATCTATCACAGCTTTTAATATATACACAGAAATGTGCAATATACTCCGAGAATAAAAATATTCTACTAGCAACAACAATAACAATTTAAATGTTGGTGTTTATAATGAGCATGCTGAATATCTACTTTCTCCTGTTGAAACGTCAATTTTAATCTAAAGGTTTTATCATCTGAAACAACTATCGTCATATAAAGATATAACATGAAAATAATAAAAACAGACCTTTAAATAACCAACAAATATTACATAAGTCAAACTTGCTTGAGGCTTTTCAAACTAGACTCTCTGTAGGAGGTATAAATACCCCACTGTTAACCATCAAAACTATAAAGTACACAACACGTTCAGCCGCATCGGTTTTAAGCGGAGCGAATCGCTTCGCTTCGCTCTCACCTGTCGCTGTGCACGTTCGTCCGTTTCCATGGAGACCAGCAGGACAGGGTCCACAGACGAAGCCCGAGGAGACGTGGCTGCTCTCGAAACATTGAACTCCGGGGTGACACGGTCGCCTGGAGCACGCCGACGAGCCCGAGGCTCTGGGCCTCGAGGAAACCTGCGGGCCTCGCGCTGCTGGGGTCACCGCTTCGACCGCAGGGTCACGGTTTGGTCGGGAACAAAACGGAGGAATTAGTTTGCTTTCATTTCTGTAAGAATGCACGAATTCAAGAGAAAACCACTGTGTATTACCATAGTAACACTACTTTAGGACGTTACCGCATTTTCACAAGCGTGTCAGAGAACTACGGTGGCCTTAAGGTAACGTAAAAAACACAAACCCTTTCAAGGATCGGTCCGGTGACATTCTAAATGTCTTCTTATTAACAACAAATCACTAAACACTTAATTAAATAACAAAAATATAGAAGATCTCCGACCTTTATCCTTTAATAAAAACTAAACTAAAATGAGGACTTACGTGTGCAGATTTTCCCGTCGCCTCTGTATCCCTGAGGGCAGACGCCACAGAGGAAGGAGCCATACGTGTTGTTACAGCCCAGTCCGGGGAAGCAAGGCCGAGACACGCACTCGTCTAGGTCTTCTCTACATGTACGGCCTGAAAGCACATGGAACACCGGGCAATAGAGGGGCATTAGAGGGGCAATAGAGGGGCATTAGAGGGGCAATAGAGGGGCAATAGAGGGGCATTAGAGGGGCATAAGAGGGGCATTAGGTTTTGTTAAGCTATAAAGCACTGGGACCATAATTTCAGTACCATTGAAACTACATGTTTGGCTCCTTGCTTGTTGTTAAGATGTCTTATAAAAGGGACATTTTTCTTCAACCAATGTCTTAGTTTGGGTTATAGGTGATGATAACAGAGATCTGGGGCTTTAAAAAGGACCTAACTACAAGGACCACAATGGAATTTCTTTGTTATTTTTAATGTTTTTTAAATTGTGCATGTCAATTGGTGTCAAACTATGTATTTTTTAGTGTCTTTTATAACTAAAAGAAATAAACAAAAACAAAATTTCTAAAAGCATGTATTTGGAAGTCCAGTCCAGAAGCATCTAGCTGGCACATCTTTACATCTATAATGTAAGAAAACTAACAGGAATGACGGCCACACCTTCAAAAACAAGACCCAGGTTGTGAGATAAAAACCCTCTGAAGGGTGGCGGCTTGAACTTCTGCAGAAGAATCAATGTTTTTGTAATTCCTCTGGCCATCGATAAAGGTCAATAAGGTTACACATCTCTTAATGCCCCCTTCAAATGGTCAGCCGTGCAGGTTGATCCCTACCTGTCATGCCCGGTGGGCAGACACAAGAGAAGGAGTTGGGTCCGTCGATGCAGCGGCCCAGCCTGCAGGGGTTCGGCTTACAGTCGTCAACGTCCACCTCGCACCTTTCCCCTTTAAATCCATCGGGACACACACACAGGTATTCTCCTCCTCCGGGGGGGAGGTGGACGTTGGTCACACAGGAGGCTCCGTTCAGACATTCACAGGAGAGCACAGACACCTGAGGGAGACGGGAGAAGAAACAGGTCTGTAATCTGAATGCAGCGTGGCAGACAGGTTGTGTGTTTCATGCTTCTGGCTTCTAAGAGTCCATGAGACTTTCTTTACTCCACAATGACCCCCTCGAGGAGGTTTATGGAAATAGTTACACAGGAAGAAAGTGAGTGGACAGCGACACTTGTTGCCATTAATAGAAATCAAACTTTAGATAATTACATAAAAATACAGTTTGTAAATAAGAAATCGAAGCAATGAAAGACTTTATCCGAACAGGAAAGGATACAAGATGTCAATCAAACTGTGACTTGAGAATTGGCAATGTAATTTGGCAGAGAAACAAAGAATCTTTTTGGTCCCGGGAGCTGTTTTTTCACCGTCTGCAACTGAATCTGAAACTGTTTAGCAGCTTTGAGTAGCTCTTTTACTTACTGTGTGCAATGCATTGTGGGAAACAAATATCCATCAACACAAAACAAATTAAATCTACGAGCAAATTGAATTGGTAATTTCATCATACACAACCTGTTTAGAATTGCTGGAGTGTGTGAGTGTGAGCAGAGAACCTCACATCATGAGCGCCCTCTAGTGGGAGGAAGAAACAAAGGCTTATGTATTGAGAGCCAAAGGCTGTGGTGGTCTCCTGGCCGCACGTTTGCCTCTTTAGGACCCCTTACCCGTCTTAGATGACTGAGACTCACCCCTCCCTCTATATACACTGATGAGTCCCCTCCCTCTATATACACACTGATGAGTCCCCTCCCTCTATATACACACTGATGAGTCCCCTCCCTCTATACACACTGATGAGTCCCCTCCCTCTATATACACACTGATGAGTCCCCTCCCTCTATACACACTGATGAGTCCCCTCCCTCTATACACACTGATGAGTCCCCTCCCTCTATATACACTGATGAGTCCCCTCCCTCTATATACACTGAGTCCCCTCCCGCTATACACACTGATGAGTCCCCTCCCTCTATATACACACACTGATGAGTCCCCTCCCTCTATATACACACTGATGAGTCCCCTCCCTCTATATACACACTGATGAGTCCCCTCCCTCTATATACACACTGATGAGTCCCCTCCCTCTATATACACTGATGAGTTGCTGGTGAACAAGAAATTAAGGCTGCAGTGAAACTGTAAAAGAGTCTGTTTAAACTTGACAAAACACATGTAAAAACAAACAAACATTTGTGTTTCTAGTTTTAACGTGTTAAAAAAACAAAAACATAAAAGTGAAAAAAAGACTTAAAACTGACAAATAAAAAAATTATAAAAACACTATATATATACACAAAAATATATACATTTAAAAAATATATAGATGCAGAAAAAACAGCATCCACATCTGTTATTATACCATTTCTCCTCAGAAACAAAAGATAAAATATCAACAGAAATATTTAAAAAGAGAATTAGATTAAAAAGATGTGCAACTTTTGTTATTGTGTACATATATGATTACATAATCAATAATTGAACATTATTATTTATGCTATAGAGAGGGGTAGGACCTTTAAAGTGCCTACTCCTTTGCTGACATACAATATGTATTTATTCATTTAGTTTATTTAGAATTTGCTGTATACGTTTATTGTTCATTTTGATGGTGATTCTTTTTTTGTTTTTCTTATTATTTGTTCAAGTTTGAAATAAAATCCATCCATCCAGTTATAAAACCATTAATTTCTAACATCTAGACTACCTGAACTTTCCACTCCACTGCAAACTAACTGCGTTCTGTACCACCTCACAAACATACTCATACTTAGTGGGTGTGAAACTGTGAAGTGAGGAGCGTTCAGGTCACGATGTGTCACACCAGAGAAACAACACACCCAGCGTTACCTGTATGGAGGCTCTGGTTTCCTCGTTACAGTCGTCCGTCACAGTAAACTGAAAAGTGTGCGCGTCTGGAGTTTCTGCTGAGGCCTTCCACGTCAGCAGGCCGGCCGGAGACAGAGACGCACCCTCGGGACCCGATTCCAGGGTGAAGAGCACCACCGAGCCCTCGGGGTCCCGGGCTTGTAGCTGGTAGATGAAACTCTCTCCCCGGAAGGACCTGAGACGAGACGGCAACGACTGGAGCTCCGGAGGCTCGTTCTCTGATGTGAGACACGGAGGAGGGAGTCAGAGAGAGACCAGCGATGAGTGAGTCACGATGAGGTGAGTGACAGACTGTGTGACAGACTGTGTGACTGACTGTGTGACAGACTGTGTGACAGACTGTGTGACAGACTGTGTGACAGACTGTGTGACAGACTGTGTGACAGACTGTGTGACAGACTGTGTGACAGGTTCTCCTTCTGCAGCCCCGATGTGTCCTACCGGCAAACATTTTATCCTCTGACCGAGCTCAAACAGTGCAATGACTCTGCAGTTGTCTTCTGATTTTAGCTTATCATTAACGTGTCTGTATCGGTTTTTATTGGCCAAGAAATTACAAGAAATTCCAGAACAGGAAATGAAAAATGAAAAAGAGTAAAAATATATATTTAGAGTCTTATTTTCCTCAACATAACATTAGAATGTCTTTTATGGTATTTTTTGTTGTTTGTAGTTTTTATTGATACTATTATTGGGGGCATTTTTGCAGAGAGGATGTGACGAGCATATTGCATGTGTCCTCAACAACAACAACCTGATTACTGATTTCTTTTGATGTCAAGTGTTTATTTGACATTATTTGCCGTTTTCTGATGTTAATATTTCCACTGTGACATCCGCCGCTCCGTGCACATCTTGGTTGAAACTTACAGATTTAAGGAATGCATGAAAAATGTTCATGTTGGGCCGAAAACCTTTCATCAGATTCTTCTTTTAACTCTAAAATATCACCATCAGCCTTAAAAAATCCAGTATAGATCGGAGCCTACATTTGAATAAATAAATGAATCATTCATATCGTCTGGACTTCCTGAGACAGACCAGGTGAGATGGACATTGTACATACTCTCCGCTATGGACCACGTGTGTTTGGACGAGTCCGGGCGACATGTGAGGCAAGGGCTGCTGGGATTGGACTCGCCCTCGCTGTAACACAGGCCGTCGATGCTGCAGGTTTTCTCCTGGGAAGCAAAAGCACAATAAATAACGAGACAATTATGTTCGGTGTTTATTTCTCTTTGACACAAACTGCCTGTCGTGACATAAAACTCCAGCCCGAGCTGCCTCAGCTCGTAGGTTTATGTAAAACATGTCGAGCAGGAGGACGAGGACGGTTTTGTGAAACACTCGCAACAAAATGAACCCCTTGAGGGAAGTTTGAGGAAAACAAACCTAATTGTTTCCTGTGTTTAAGGACCGCACACGTTCAGCAACACTAAAATCAGTGGGTGTACATTTATAAGTTACTGTTGCATGATGAATGTTTACTGTGGAAAACATGGCCTCTCTCACTCAGAGACAGAGCTGAAGAGATTTGTCTGATGATCGATTGAGAGAAAATGAAGCAAAAGAAAAGAAGAAAAAAATGTTTTTATATGTTTTATATTATTGTAAATAAAAATAAATTTTATATTAATCTCCATTATGTATTTTGATTGTACTTATTTATTATACTTTAACTGTGTTGTGAATAAACTGAAACTGGTCTGACTGACATCTCCAGCACAGATAGAAATAAAGACTCTAAAACATGATGCAGAGTTTTTGGGGGCTGAGAGGCTGAAGACGAAGGAAAGCAGGAGCTCCTCTTGGATCCCTGTATTACATTAACACCACTATGACGCTGAAAGCCGTCTTACCCTCAGGGTGCAGAGGACTTCAGCGTTGAGGCTGCAGATCTGACAGGCTCCGTCGTACAGAGTCAGAATCTTGGCGTTGCTGAAGCTGTAGCCGTCGTTGGAAACCTGCCATCAGCAGAAGCTTGATTACTGCGAGTCACTGGGAAAAGGCATCGAACAAATAAACTGAACTGTACAGCGGGGAGGTGAACTGCAGTCGCACACACCACTCTAATGTTTCAGTACAGTTCATTGTACAATCTGAGAATATTATCTTGTGTATATTTCACCTTGAGGGGGACTGTAGACAACATGCTGGTCCTCCCCATGGATAAATATCCTCAAGTTTACCAAATCTAACTGCTGTGAAAAAGTATTCCTACACTTTGTTCCATCCACCTGGCAGTTGAGTACACAAATACATTTCCAATTTTTCACACTACGGAGTTCATTTGTTCTCTTAAACCCCGTCGAAGCTGGAGAAAACGTCCGGCTGCACTCAGTAAACGTAGCAAACGCTCACATCTGTCTGCTTTCCATTACTTCAGTGCAGATTTGCTGTATAATCTCATATTGGGAGATTTTGAGATAATGAAATAACCTGCAAATTAATAATATAATTGTCACGCTAATCCCTCATTTGAAGAAGACTTGACGATGACGATAGAGGAAAAAAAGGAGGAATAAAAGCTTGAAGAGAGAAACCGATACCAACTGGTTGGAGACGTGACTAACTTTGATCTGCCAGCGAGCCAGGGGCCTGTTTGTCTCCGTCTCCGGGTCCAGGCCTGCAGGAGCCCGGCTGTCCTCCAGGGGGAGCTGGCACTCCAGAGCCGTCACATCCAGAAAGACGGCCAGGACGAACTGGGGCTCGTCCAGAACCCAGTCCCCATCCTCGAACTTGACAAGAGACACAGAGGGAGAAAGGGAGAGGGAGAGAGAGCGAGAGAGAGAGAGAGAGAGAGAGAGAGAGAGAGAGAGAGAGAGAGAGAGAGAGAGAGACATGGACAAATCCTAAAAGACTTCTGCATTAACCGTCCCACGCCTGTGCAGGTGTGCTACCCGTCCTTACGATGAGACGTGTTGTAAATAGTGAGGTTTTAGTGAAGTAGTGTGTGTGTGAGCGGATAAATGAGACGTGGTTTACACGGCACGAGTTGTGTGAGAGTTTGCAAACGGATGTTTTGATGGAGTTTTGCTGTTGTTAAATGTGGCTTCCATTAATCAAGACTTTTCTTGTATTTTGGGTTCTCCGTTCATCGTGGAGGCACGAGACAAAATAAAACTTTCCTTGGAGAATTTACAGGAATTGATACACCAAATATAATTTTATGTGGTGGAAGTATTCCTTTCACCAGTTGAGCTATGAGAACATTTTGAGCCGCTGTCACGCAGAGAACATCTGAATGTTTATCAGAATCATAATTATACTGACTGACTACATTATCTACAATATCTTAGTCTGCAGTTTGCAGTTCCATGACTTCCATGATTTCATAACAGGAACAATGAAGCACGCAATCTGCAAACAAGGGGATTGTAATGGCAATTTTTCAACTTTTCCAATGTAATTTTTGCAGTTGCCATTAATATACAGGTAGGTCTAGGTGAGAACTGCATGCGCTCCCTCTACCTGTGCCCTCCCTTTCCTGTCACCTAAGCCCCTAAACAAGATGGCATGCCGAGAACCAACATTAACAGGAATAAAGAAGCAGAACAAGAAGCAGAAACAAAGTACCTTTTCTTTCACAAACTCACACTTGAGCTCGTAGGAGTCCTTGAAGCCTTGACCGTAGACCTGGACGGTGGAGCAGTCTCCCTGTCGCACGTCACACAGACCCTCCTTCTCCAGCTCCGTGATCTCTGGGATCTGGTCTTCACAACGTCGACAACAAGAAGAGCATTTGACTGTTAGACCTGAGGATTTATTGCACATCGCAAACCACCTGTCTCACAATCTGTCTTCATAAAGATCTGGTGACAGACGTGTGTATGTGACCGCTTGGTGTATTACAATTAGGATACACAGCACAGAGACACCTTAAATGCTCTTGTGTTGTCAGTCCGTCAATTTAATGTCATTATGAGTAGTTTTGCTTGTTTAATTTAACGCACTATGCGTTGTAGCTTTTGTTTTGAGATATCCGAATTCTGGATATTTTACAGTTGAAAAATAAAGTTGTCAGTGCTCGCTGTTGGACAAACTATGTAATGGAAACTAAATTCTATATTACCTCAAACGTATTTGTGCATTTCTACCGATATGTCCGCAATAAGCGAGTACGGTCTGTCTGTGTGGCCGTATGTTTATGAGGTATGTTACCAGAAAGCACACTGCAGTCATAGGACCCGAATCCTGGGAAGCAGACACAGCCCCACTCTGAGCACTGGCCGTTCCCGTTGCACAGATCGGGACACTTGAGGACAGCCAGAACGTCCTGGTACTCCTTCTCACTCCCCCTCTCCTCCGTTAGCCTCCTCTCACACTCGTTTTCCAGCAGCGGGACGGTCGCGTTCAGCCATGACTGCTCGTCCTTCAGCTGCAGGTCGGTGACGCACATCGCCGCCGCGCCGCTGATTATCGACTCCTCCAACAGGCGCCCGCAACCCAGCGCCATGCTGGAGCCCGCCACGGCCTGCCGGCACTGGGTCCTG
The DNA here is from genome assembly GCA_016806645.1 of Ophiodon elongatus. NCBI lineage: Eukaryota > Metazoa > Chordata > Actinopteri > Perciformes > Hexagrammidae > Ophiodon > Ophiodon elongatus. Next base: position 851,570 of record JACSYO010000365.1, read on the forward strand.
GCCTGCTGCTCGGTCAGGCCAGAAGGTGTGGGCCACTTGAGGGAAGAGTCGGGTGGAGCCGCCGCTTCGTGGTCCTCTGGGAAGAAGTAGGTGAAGCCCTCCAGATCAGCCTGGCTGAGGCTTTGGTGCGGAGAGTTAGAAACGTAGCGGTGGGTCCGCCGCTGGCTGTGAGCCGAGGTGGAAGCTCCATCCCCGCGCGGCCGGGCGTCACCGCCTCGACCCGGGACGTTGTGACTGGAGCGACCCGGGGGCAGAGGCTGCCTGGCGCTTCCCTCGCCTCTGAGCAGCTCCACCGAGCCGATGTACTCGGCCGTGACGTCCAGAGTGGGGATGGCGCTGGGGAGCTGCACGTTGCCGTGATGGGAGCAGGCGGAGTCGGAGGAGGGGACGGGTTGAGAGCGGGCTCTGGGGGATGTGGGGCGGGGCCCGGCCTGACAGTTGCAGTACTTGCGGGGGCTCGGCGCGCTCAGGTGGGATGGCACGGTGTCAAACAGGCTGCTGCCTGGGGGGAGCCTGACAGAGGAGAGGAGAGGAGGAGGTGTCAGGGAGGAGGAACCAGGGTTTGACAGCAGGGTCTTTGCATGGCCCGGTAGGGGCCCTGTGCTACCGTAGTTAAATTCCTCAAAAATAAATTAATAATTACATCAATCCAATTGACACAGTGAAGCTTTGTGGCCCCTGGGATCTGGTTCCTCTTTGGCGTTTGTGTATACTGAAACAAAGCTCTGGAGAAGGTTCCTGGGATCCTGAATGACTACTAAAAATGTCTAAAATATACAGACATCCAAGATAAAAGAAATATTTGGCTCAACAGCTAATATACTGCTAGCTAGTTTCCAGACTACTGAATCTACTGCAACAGTAATATTACTACTAATGATTGTCTATGTTAAACAATTTACATACCTCTATGAACACAGACGCCTTGTATAAATAGGACTTTTATAGGCCTGTAAGAGAGTTACACGTCTCTCTATCAAATTGTTGTTAAATAAGGGATGCTGTTGGTTTGACACGTGATACGGCCCACAGAACCGAAGATTCCTCATTTGGCAGCACAAGAGACTCGTTGGCACAATGACAAGCACCCACTTACCTCCATTCGGAGATGAAAGCGTGCAGGTGCTGCAGTGTGGCGCCCCCTGCTGAGTGGAAGTCGTTGTCCGACTGTCCGTCGAAGGTCCCACAGAGGCCCTCGGTGTGGCCCCGGTCTGAACTGGGAGCTCTCAGCGTCAGACTCATTCCCCAGTCTGACACGTCGGCGCGAACGAACGCTCCCGACGAGAAGGTCATCTGCGAACAGCCAAAGGTCATCACGTGAAGACAGAGAGCGTGTCAAGCAGCCGGCTACAGTTTAAATGTCACACCCTTTTTTTTAAATTATGGGCAGGTTTGTCAAAGCATCACCAGCCCCCCCTGGTGTCTGTTTTAAACATTAAAAGTGAGGGTTTTTTTCTCAGTGCAGGAAGAGCGGAGTTGGAAGTGCTCTGTAAGTCGTATGTTTTATAGTGTGTGATGTATGAAAACACAATGGTCTCATAATCCATTTAAATAGTATTGTTTTTCCCCCTAAACATGGAACGATTTAGATTTTTTTACGTGTTGGTCAAGATATAATAATGAAAAAAACAAACATGCTGAATAAAGTGTTGTCAGAATTGAACAATTCAATTAACTGAATGACACATTCATGTTGTTTGTTCTAAATAATGTAATGATTTCTGAACTAGAAACTATGTATAGAGAGTGTGTATTATGAAGAGTACAACTACATTAATTCACCGCTCACCGTGACTTTGCGTCCCTGGTAGGACTCGGTGATGCGGATGCCGCTCCGGCTCAGGTCTCTGTTCCTCACGGACAGGTGAGGTTTGGCCTCACCCATCTCCCCGTCGCACATGTCGAAAGCGATGACGTCGCCGCCGTCCCTCGCCACGAAGCCGCACGCGCACGAGGCGGCGTGCACCACGCTGCCGCACTCCCACTGGCGAACGTGGACCTCGAACGGCCTCCCGGTGCTCTTATAGAGAACAAAGGTGCCTACTTGGTAGTTGTCGTAGTGCCTGCACATAAATAAAGAAACGCATTCACAGAATTGTTTGCCCTCCAGCCCTTTTTTTTATAGACCATTATATATTATCATAGGACAGAAAAAACATCATTCACTATGGACAACTTTAAATGACCACACATAATAAAATATGTTAAATTGCAATTAATTAAGCCCATTTCCTGCTCCATATAAAGTATGTTTCCTGATGAACTGAATAAGTACCTGCCATCAAAAGTGATGATGTGAGGATCAGTGAAGGAGTAGCAGTAGGCGGAGGGGACATCGTTCACTCTTATCTGAAATGACAGTTTCATTCCTATTCAAATATGTAGTGGAGAACCAGCTGTACATTCCTGTATTGTAATCGTATGTCCTGAGTATTTTCATTTAAAAAAGGCACAGTGTTAAAAAAAGTATAAACTGTATGTAAAGACAAATAATTCCCTCTCAATCATCACTTATGACCGAATACAAGTGTGAGGCAATGTTTGTGTCTGCAGTGATTCTGCTCTCTGCCTCTATTTTCTTATTTTGCTGTGTTCGGAACGTCAACCTCTAGAAAAACGTGTCAACGTGGTGCCAGGAAACTACAAAAATGGCGGACGCGGTGCCCGAAAGAACGCAAATACAGGGACAGAGACGTAGCGCTGAGCAGACAAAGCTTGTTTAAAACGAGACTGAATCTCGGGTAGGCGAGCACCATGACCCTCGTTGAGCCGGGGCCAACTTAAAACATGTGTACATTTGCTTACAAATGATAATAATAAATAATAAAATAATATTAAAATGATGATACAAGCAGGGTCACACCATGAAATCAGTTTGAAACAAGCTATCATCAGGAAAAAAGTATTAAAAAAGAGGGTTAAATAGGAATACAAAATAAAGAGAGAGATAAAGAACTATCTGATGAATACAAATCCAAACCTCTTGAATTAACAAACCATCAACAAAGTAGCAAAAAATAACCGTTTTTCAAATTCTGATCCGTTTACCTCGACTGGTTCTGGTGAGTATCCGTTCCAGAGAAAATTCTGCGTGACGACGGGCTTCACGGAGATCTGGGTTGTCCTGTTGCCATCGTTCACAAAGTCGGTGACGGGGCTGAAGTGGATCAGAGCTCGGCTGCAAACCCCGTCTGTACAGGGGCCCCGGGACAGATCCACCACACAGGAGGACAGAGACAGATCTGCACCCAACAAACCGTCATCTGTGACACAACGAGGAATGAGGCACCGTGAATGTACTGTAAACCGCACACGAGCTGGGACGACCGAGCAGTGAGTCCTCACCTGTGCTGCTCGTGCTGAGCTGCAGCGTCAGAGTGCACGGCTCTGTGGAGGAGGACGACTCCTCCAGACATGGGACAGGAACTGTGCTCTCCACCACCAGCTCATACAGCCTCCCGTCCTCGGATACACTGCTCTCCTCTGCTCTCAGCTGCACAAAAGAGTGATATAAAACTGGTTAGCCTCTTTATACGCAGAGCCTCCATCACCATCGCATGACGTTCAGAGGGAGAGCTGTCAGGGAAAGACATCTTTCTTGGAGGAACAAATAAACTCTTTAGCCAATTAGGTCTTGTGAGAGCATCAGCTAACAAGCTTAAAGAAAGCAGAAACTCCAAAATCTAAATTAAATATACTGTAGTTTGAGATGGATTCATTTGAGATAAATGTTGATTGTCAGCAAGAAAGCGTCTTTTGTCTTCATAATATAACTTTGGACACAGCCTGGCTAGCTTTCCCCCGTTTCCAGTCTTTATGCTAAGCTAAGCTAACATCCTCATGGCTCGAGCTCCATAGGCACAGATATGAGATTTGATTAGTCTTCTCTTATAAACATCTGCATGACAGATAATTGCCGTATATCCCAAATGCTGAAATATTCCCAATTAAATATTCCTTAATTAAAACCTACAGACAGAACCACAGAGACATGCATTCCAAAATATAGAACTGCACCAACGATGGTCACACACATACTGTTCATGAAGACACACCACACACATAAATAGTTATAAAACTTCAAATTGCTGTGATGTACCATAATCCCAGCAAAGAACTCTGGACTTTGCACTGAAGCACCACGGACGTTGGGCGAGTCCAACAAGAAACTGGAGCTGGAGCAGTAAATCTGAGAGAGGGAGACAGATTTGTTGAACTTAAAAAAAATACAAATGTGAATTGTTTTGTGTTTTGTGATATATCTATGTGTTATTATTTTATTATATAACTATTATCTCTGCATATTTGTAATAGAAAATGGACTTGACTTTGTATTAGAGCCCCCCCCCCTTTAGTCCACTTTTTAACTAGAAGTAGAACTCATTTTGAAAATGGACTGGACTCTGCATCCCACCTTGTCCCCCAGACGGAGGTTGAAGCCGTCCAGTTCGATATAGGCGGAGGTCTGGATGGTGGTCTCCTGCTTGAGCTCCTCCTTCCTGCCCTCGAGAGAGAGGCGGGACCAGGCCACCACGTAACCCAGGGAGCTGTTGGAGCTGCTCCCAAAGCTGCACTTCAGGTAGACGGAGTTCCCCGTCACCTCCGAGACAATCACCGGTGCAGATGGAGTGGGAGGCGGCTTTGCTGACAGGAGAGAAGCAGGAGGAGTGGCTAGATTAGTGGAGTCTGATACGTGTTTTTGGATTAGATGATATTTGTTTTATACATTTTCTTTAATGTATCATCTGACAAAAAGAATCCTCATGTTTTTGTTAGCTTGCAATGAGCCTTCATCTACATTGGTTTCTACAGAAGCCCAGAACGGACAAACCAAACACTGGCTCCAGAGAGGAGCTTTCGTGTTTACTGAACTTCTTCTACACGCTTGGCACACGGGAGAAGTTTCAGTTGGTTGCAATCTGCAACCTCACTGCTAGATGCCGCCAAAAATCGTACATACCGGCCCTTTAAGAAATCAGGGTCCTAAACTGTAAAATGATGTGGACACCCTGTCTCCATACACCTTGTACTTTTGATCTACAGCTGTTTTTTGGTGGTTCAGGCAAGGACTCTTACTTCCAATTAATGGAAATCTTTGCAGCATCAGTTTGGGAAAGGCCCTGTCCTGTTTCCATGACAGCGGCCCTGTGCACAAATCCAGGTCCGTAAAGAGGTTGACTGGCAACAGATCCCTGACCTCAACCCCATTCAGGTTCAGATGTCTTGAGAAAATTATTTTAAGGAGAGAGGAGGCTGTTACAGCAATATAGTAATAAACCCGTGGTATTGGAATGAGATGTTCAATTATCACATATGGGTTTACTTTGTCCACTTAGGATCAGGTGTTGGTGTATTTGTGGCCTCACTCGACATTCAGTGCTGTCAGAGAAAACGAAAGCTCCAACCAGGATGATGTACTGTAAGCTTTATACAGTGTGCTAAAAGTTGGACAGGACCATTTATTTATTTTTGTTTACTGCTACTGTTAAATTAAAAACCAGAAACACATAATTTACTAACATTTGGCTGAAAACTGGTGCCAATTTCCATTCCAGGTGGATTAAATGGCAAAACTCTGGGAAAGTAATAGAACTTCTTCTGAATTACCTTTGTAATGACTGACAAATGCAGCAGTTTGTATGCAGGGTAAGGCAGCTTATACTGAGGAACATGAATTCATGTGTGTGAGCAGTTTAGCCACAAAATATTCAGCAAGGCATTCAAAAAATTAAACCTGCAGCAACCTGAATTCTACTATTTAAAACAAGTTGTTGTTCAGAGATATTTCATCTTCCTCCAATTAAACCTCCCTGCTCCCTGCTCCCTGCTCCACCTCTGCCAGCTTCCTAAAGCCTGCCCTTGCGTAATTCACGACCTGGCTGAGGGCCGTCGCCATGGAGACGAGGCCCAGCGGACGGCGGGGACACATGCTCAGCTCATTAAGGGGAGCGGTGAGGGGGCCGACGGTGCATTCCTGACCGCATGGCAACTCCCTGACCTCCTGATTGTCGCGGTGTTTGACCTAACACGAGGAGACAAGCGTAAGCCATAAACACAGCAGCAGGGTCCTCACTTTTACAAGCCCCATCCACGGTCGCCCCGTCAGGGCCGCAGCTCGGCCACGCGGTGGGAGAAGTGTCCGGCATCTCTGTTGAGACAGATAGGAGAGCGACAATTCAACATTCATTTACATAACAGATTAGACCATTACACGGCAGAGAAAGAGACTCCTTCAAACATAGTTCCCAGTGAACTGCTGGAATAACCCTTAAGGAACATTTCTGTCTTTTCCCACATGCCCATGCAACACTTATGGACGCCAACCGCCATAAAACTCAACGGAAGAAGAAGAGGATGTGGCAAGGCCTGATTTGGCGTCTCTTCATATTTTCAGGAACACGGCGGCTTTTGTGCGGTGCCAACGTTCTTGTAATGTCATCGATATTCACCCCGCGAAACCACCGGCATAAATGGCGAACCCGTAAATAAGTTGGCATTCAAAAAAGTCATCAGCGACGTCTTGTGATCGGTTCGCTTGCCCCCCGCAAAGCAACGTTCCTGCTTTTATTCAAGGTGGGAATAAAAAGGTGGGAAATTGGCTGAATATCGATCCCCGCTCCCATTCACACATGACCCCAAGCAGGAAATGTAGACTACATGTGTGAAAGATCTTATCTAGTTCAAAAGTCCCTTAAAAGTGTCGATGTGTACCCTAGAAAGTACTGGAAAGCCTCACATGTCTGAGCACCACGGTGGGTTCTCATGAGAGTAATACATCCTCATGTTGACATGAAGCAGATGTGAGCTGCCTCGAAGACGGCTAGCAAACATCTCCATTCGTCTTTTAGAATCGTATAACAGGACACTTCAAACGCGTTGCCAATCAACAGTTTAACTACGTTTCTAAATCAGTGCAAATTGTACATTAAACCGCAGGTAGCTATGGCAACAGTGCTTCTGCTTTGAGCTGTGTTATCGTTTAACGCTCAGGGGTGAAACAAACTGAACTAAAGTGGCCAGACGTTCATTTTTACTGGTAATTGGTCATGCTATGGAGCTTAATACTGTGCTCTGAAGAGCCCCAATGTAGAAAGTACGGCGTGTCAACAAGAGTGATGCATCATTCATGTATTATAATGACTTATGAATATGTATGTAAAGGATTATAGATTTGGGTTTAAAAGAAAGTCACTGAGGGCTGAACTACTTTTCAGAGATGCAAACGTGCTCTGAATCTGTATTCACGTTAAGCTGCAAGCAGCCTGGCAAAACTACTTGAGTTTAATTCAGCTATATATAGATATATATATACATACATAAAGAACTGACAGACAGACAAACAGTGGCTCATACGCTGTAAGTAGAAAGCGGTTAACAGCATGTCGTTTAGAAAACTTCTGATCTTTGCGTTCTGACTTACCCTGAGCGCAGTATCCCATGCATCCCTGCGTCGGCTGGAGCAGGTAAACGTAGAAGTCTCCACAGTTGCGTACGGTGACCGGGATGCGGAACATGCAGCAGTCTTTGTTGGTGCCCGGGAAGAGCTGCCAGGCGGCACAGGCCGTCAGGGGCCTCACCTCCAGGGGCCCCGGCAGGGACTCACCCTCACCCAGGGACAGCCACACAGGAGCCTGAGTCCCACAGTGGTTCACCTGGATGTTTGGAAAGAGAGAGGAGAACAACAGGGAACACAATTTCACTGGATGTTTTTACATTTGCTATTCTCAACACCTGAGAATAAAAATAAAAATAATAAACAGAAACAGAAATGGGTATTTGCAGCTTTGCACCGACGTACATAATCACGTTTAGCTTATATAGCACAAAGCTAAAAATAGTATAAAGTTACTACAGGGAACTTTCATTTTCTGTTGATTTTGGCAAAAGCGGTAGTGTTTCCGAGAACCAGAGTCCCTTTAGAAAACCTCTAATTTTACTGCAGCAGGGGTCTGACAGTCCGCTACACATAATCCTAGTTCTGGTACTACCGTTCCTCCCTTCCCTCAGGCGGGCCCAGCCATACGGCCTGGGTCTCCAGCAGCGTGGTGCTGGTGTTGGCTCCCAGCGGGGACCAGAGAGGCAAAGCTCAGCTCCTGGCAGGAGGTGGTGGAGATGCTGCTGCCGGGAGCCGAGCTCTCCTCTCGCCTCCGGAGCTCCGACTGCTGGTTGAAGACTGCAGCGAAGCCGGATCTGGGTCAACCTGCGGTGGACTGGTGACCCGGTGGCACCGATGACAAGCATTAAGTATAACTATATAGAACCAGACAATCTTCTCGCTGATGGTCTTGTTTACTTATAAAGGGTCATACAGAGGCATCAGTATCACATTGAGACGGTTTCATAACCAGTTAAAAGTTCCTCACAGTAACTTTAACGCTTGTTGTCACAGCTTCTTCCCCTTGGTTTGATAAATCCAGCCATTTATCCGCCATCATCATAGAGACATCGCCTTATTATGTAAGACATGTTCAGAGCGATCCTCTCTTCCTTCCACCGCCCACTCCTGTGGATATCTTTCACCCAGGGAGAGCAGCGATGCCCTGGGAAGGCAGAGGGAGGCTGACACTTCAGACGGATACTGCAGGCTCCGCACAGCAGGACGCCCGCAGGAAATGAGGCCCGTTCCTGCTCTCCTCGTGCACTCTCCTGCATAAATATGTACTCACACACACTGATAACTGTGTCCACAAGTGTATATGTGTTATGTTTTGAAACAAAGACTCAGGTTTCTGAAAGAGAGGCCACCTCAGAGCGTCTCCACATGAGCTCACAGATGGGGTGTCGAGAGAATTTGAAAGACTGATGTATCAATGTTTGTAATTTAAAAAAATCAAAATCTAACATATGAAATATATCAACACGTCCTCACCAGATGCTTCTGGAAAAGAAAGTAAAAAAGGGACTGACGTGATCAAATTTAAATGCGGGGGGGTCATGTGGATTTTACAACCTTCAAATAAGGTCACAGTCGGTTGAGAAACACCGGGACACCTGAAGTGTGACTTGGCTGACTTTGACATTGTGGAAATTAATTGCAAAATGTTGCAACTGTTTTTGTGCGAAAAACAATGTCGTGTAAATAAAAAAAAAAAAAAAAGTTTTCTGCAAAAGGAATTCCCAGATTAGTGAGATGGAAAAAATCTCTCTCCAAAACACAGATGAAATTCTTTGCAGGGTCGCAACATAAAACATTCTTTTCTGTTTGCACAATGAGCACATCTTAAATCAGGAAGCATCTCAGGTTAGAGGGGGGAACTTGTAGGTCAAGGTTTGACAGTTTGGAGTCCCTGACTAAGTATCTTTAAGCAGCAGACGGATGAGGTGGAGCAGCCTGCAGAAAAAGAAACTGACTCAACGATCAGGAAAAGTTAAGACATGTTCAACATTTTGGCAAATACTCTTATTCACGGCAATATGACGGTATGTACTCGCACTACAGAAGAAACGTGTCCACCGGTAGAGATTTGGCCATACCGTTTCCACTGCAGTAACAATTCTCGCGTGATCTCACATGATCGTGAGTGATCTCGCGTGATCTTGCGAATCCAGCTGCCTTGCAAGATAACGTGATTTGGGCAGACATTGAGGAGGAGGAGGAGGAGGAGGAGGAGGAGGAGGAGGATGAGGAGGAGCTTGTGAATAATAAATATCTAATACAAAGTTCTGGTACTAATTTGTTGTTTTTATTCTTAATTTTCTGTACGAATAGAACGAACAAGCTAATGCTAAATGAAGCTAATAGCCCGCTGGCTCTTGGTTCATATTTACGTTGGTGGACAGACGTGAGAGTGTTCTTAATCTTCTCTTCTAAGTCTTGGCTGAAAAGCAAATATGTGGATTTCCCAAATTGTCAAACTGCTCCATTAAAAAAAAGACTTTGAAGACTTACATTGATCAAAATATTAATAAAAGATAATATTACACCCAGTGTTAAAAGACCATATCAGTGTTTTACAAGTGATATGAAGTTCGATCAGCAGAGTTAAAGTGCAAATTTCTACAAAAAGTCCACACTGCATTACCTTATTGACAGTGACATAAACTTAATGTTCACTTTGATAATTTAAACAACTCAAGAAATGTTCAGAGTCTGCTCATTGTTTTTTATCATATTCTGAAATAAATGGAAACCAAAGGTTGCCTGGAAAGGTCCTTTAAGGCATGTGAGCCAAAAACACAAATGTTTACCAAATATCGCTGACAGTTCATATACTGTTTGACATGCCGATCATTTACCTCCACACACTGGGTGGGCATGCTGGCCGGCTTGTCGAAGATCTGAAACTGGTACCAGCCCGGAGCGAGGGAGTGGTCGCAGATGAAGTCCTGCAGGGCCGACTGCTGCAGCCAGCTGGAGCTGAAGGTGGTGCTGCGGTAGGGGTCCTGGAGGACGGAGTGGCCGCCCGGCGCACACTCTGGAGGGAGCACTGCAAGTCCAGCCAGAGACACAACATGAGCACTGGATGGACACCAAGACTGTCGATACCAATGATCGAACATATGGAACGGCTCTCTGCGGGACGGACAGGGAATTGTGGACGTCCTCCGTCCAGCTGGTCTGCTTTCAAGACAAACATTTCAAATTGAATTTAAAAAAAAAGGTCTGGTGCTGCTCAGTGTTGAGGTTTGCACACAGACTTTGAAATGCACGAGAGAGACGGAGTTTGATTTTATCATTCAGGCTTTGAATACATTTCCCTTTGCTGTAACGGGTCAGTTTTTTCTCTGCAAAATCATTTTAGTCAAAGGGAAATATGACGAGAACAGGAGTAGTGCTGAACATAACACAACATTACAACACTAGGAAATATCAAGAGGACATGCAGATATATGAAAAAGGTGTCATTCATTTCAGGAACACTTCACAGGGAAAATGAAAAGGCCTGAATAACAGACTTTGATTAATACAATGACAGCTGATTCAGGTGAGTTTACCTGGACTCATTTAACTGACGATGTCACGAGCTTAAACTGTATTTAAGATTGAACATCGACAAAGATCAACAATCAACGCTCTCAAAGTCATGTAAACTACTCGGGTTCCTGAGAAGACTTTAAACAACTGTTCAAATGGGTAAGACCCAGAATTTACTTTGTTGTCCACAAACCAAAAGGTATAGCGTACAGGCTAGTGACCGTGGATGGGTTCTGACCGTGGCTGGGTTCTGACCGTGGCTGGGTTCTGACCGTGGATGGGTTCTGACCGTGGATGGGTTCTGACCGTGGATGGGTTCTTCAATAGGCCGACCAGGCTCAGGCTCAGGCGCCTCCCAGACCAGAGCCTCTGTTGGTTTTATGCAATGTGTGGACGTCCCAAGCCGAGCTCGGCTGTGGGCCTGTACCCGGGGGTTTTATCGTCGCTCCACGCTGGTGACAGGGATGTAAACGAAGGGAACTAGGGGGATGAAACAGAGCAGGGATTTCCTCGCACAACTTCGCCTTCTTCAAAGATCCGTTAAACTTCTGAAGAGGTCACAGTACAAACGACGACTTAGAACAACACGTTTTGGCCTCTTCAAAGCAGGCGGCAACCTCCATACCTGGGAAGTGAAGCCAATGCGAAAATGCCTGCATTTCTTCTACTGTCCATCAGGGGGCGACTCTTCTGGTTGCAGAAATAAGTCTGATTGTATAGTGATTGTCTGATTGTAAGTCTGTGAGAAAATGACTCTACTTCTCTCTTGATTTATTACCCCAGTAAACATTGTAAACATGAGTTTAAGGTTCCAATCCAGAAACATTTTGGGTGCCTAAAACAAATGTCTTGTTCAGCGTTCGGTTGAACTTTGCTTCACCCTCTCGAATTCCTTCTAGTTCCAAAAACCAAGATGGCTACGTCCAAAACACAAGATGGCTATAGGGCCAGAGTCGGGGTCTCAATACCGACGATGGATGACAACAGCTCGGCTCCTTTTTTAACAGAGACACCTGCCCCGATGGGAAAGAGTGACTGCTCTTCTTTCATAAGACAAAATCATGACGGCAACAAAATCAAACTGAAGTAGGCTGATGGGAGTGAAACTAAACGGTAATTAGCAAAATCCAGAGAGAATTTGAGGCTTTTCCAGAGTTGGTAAGAGCAGAAAGGGAAACACCAGCCTCTGAGGTTACTGGCACCCCTGATGCAGACCCAGATTGGGAAAATAGGGAAGGGGGATATTTTAAACTCAAGATGAGGAAGTTTGTGTCCGTAGAAGGTGAAACAGCACCGTAAAAGCATGAAGGCCACGAGAGTGAGAGCAGAGAGGAAGAAAAAGATCCAAGTGGTCAAGTGAAAGTGAAGTCAATTATTATTAATGGGGTTTCCCAGCAGGACGTGACTGCTGATTTTGAATGTATGGTTCACCATGAGCTGTAACGTGAAGGGAGGAAGTGCTTTCATCGAGTAAAGGGCGGTCGGAAATATCATTCTTTCGCTTATGATGAGCAGTTTGAAAATGTAAATTCAAAGCAGGGGGGAAACTATTTCTGTGCATCCTTCCAAAGTAAATCCTCAGAGTAAAATCTAATCTCAATGAAAGATATCCTCTTTACGTTAAAACCTTGCTGGAGTCCTAAAGGAAGTCCTAAAACTGCTACAGAGAAAGGAAAGGTCAGCAGGTCAAAGGTCAATGGAGGACTCCTAAACACACTTGTTTAAGTGCTCGGGGGTCATTAAAGCGTACAATAAAATAAAACCAGAACATCTTTCCAACTTTTGCCTCAGAGGCCGCTGCGGGGCCACGGGTGGGACGCGACCCTGCAGGGTTCGGCTGCGAGCCGTTTCCACGTATCAGTTGGTTCCCACCGTCATGACTCCATCAGCCCGCTCATCTCCCAACAGAGCGACATCCCTGAATACAGAGCGACAGGAGGAACGAGCTTCACGCCTACGGCACACGTTGTTGTGAGACAACTCACAGAGAAGCTACGTGTTTATTTGATCCAACGTGAGAGACGTGAAGATTACTTCCCGTAGCGACCGTTGCTAAGGCTCCCACGTCACCAGACGTAGTGCCATTTTAACGACAGAGTAATAATTTGTTTGTTGTTGGCTACATCTGCACTACTGTTTCGTTTTGTTAGTTAATTTAATATTATTATTCTATTCTATTTGTTGTATATATTGTGCATTTCTTATTTTCTTCTATTCTATTTTGTATATATTGTTCTTTTCTTATGTAAACATTTTTCTTTTCTTATGTAAAAATGCTGCTGTTACGAAAAAATGTCCCCTTGCGGGATTAATAAAGTATCTATCTATCTATCTATCTATCTATCTATCTATCTATCTAATATATGATATTTACATAAATCACAAATGGTAAAACAAGTTTGTTAAAACAAGAAAAGAAAAAAAAGTTTTGCTGACATTGCGCTTTTATAGCATATAGCACTATTAACCAGACCGGGATGAATTGATGTACATGTTTCTGTCCTGTCTTGTTGTGTTCAACGAATGTTGGACAAATATGGAAAGGTGTCGAGTGTTTTCACGTCATGAGGCTCAAGTCCAAGTGAAGTCTTCCAAGTCTTTGGGCCTTAAAGTCCGAGTTGAGTTGCAACTTGAGTCTCGTTTTGATTTTGTCAAGTCAAGTTTAAAGCCATCAGATTCGTGACTGGAGTCCTCAGCTCTGGGTAGCGGGACATGACAAGTCGCTCGCTGCTGATTCGTCAGGGATGAATCAATTGAGGGAAAGCGAGATGGTTATTAGGTGAAGAGGAATTTGGGCACTTTTCAAGAGCTGGTAGTGACACGGCAGCCTGTTCCCTCCTCTGAAAGAAACTGGCCGCTCAGTCTAGGGCGACCAAGGGTTTTAGGGACGGTTATTTTAAACTTGAGATCAGGAAAATAACTCAGGTGACTAAGAGGAGGTCCAAAGAGAGAGAGAGAGAGCGAGAGATAGAGAGATAGGGAGAGAGAGAGAGAGAGAGAGAGAGAGAGAGAGAGAGAGAGAGAGGCTCAAGGTTTATAGTGTGTGACCACAGAAGTCGTAACATGATGATAAAAGCATAACGGCCACAAAAGTGAGAGCGAAAGGTTGAAGACCCCCCAAGCCACCAACAACCCCCCCCATGTTGTGTCCCATGGCAGCAGGGACCTGACCATGAGACCATGAGACCATGAGACCATGAGCTATGTGGCCTTGGATGACAGTTACATGACGGATGGCAAAGTGTCAGCGGGACACAAACACCACCAGAGGACTCTGAGCCCTTTGGGATACAGGGATTCAATATTACATTCAAACCAACAAATATATATATATATATATATATATATATATATATATATATATAGTGTATTACTTAAGAGTGTGTGTGTGTGTGTGTGTGTGTGTGTGAGGGGGGAAGAGGGGTGGGGGGGTTGAGCTTACCTGTTTGAGCGTGCATTACGTGAGGGAGTAAAAACACAACGCACGGGAGAAGTTTCCAAACGGTTGCAAGTCTCATGGTCCTGCAGCGTCCAGCGCGGCGCGAACCAAAAACAGTGCGCGCGACGGGTACGGGTACGGACGACGGGTACGCGCGACGGGTGCGGGTACGGGCGCCGCTTGTACCGAACGCTCCTCTTTCCGAGCGACCGGAGCGCAGCCGCCGTCGTTGTTGTTGTTGTTGTTGTTGTTGTTGTTGTTTGTTTTCCCCTTCAGCCGAGCAGAGTGATGAAGCGGGAGGAACTCCGGCGGTGCTCCTCGCGGGTTGTGGAGAGCCTCCTCTGGTCGCAGCGGTGGAAGCGGCTGTCGGCTGACCGCAGACTGCAGCAGCATCGTGCATCGTGCATCGTGCGTCAGGAGGGGCGTCGGGGCGTCGGGGTGCACCTTCTCGTGACCCGCAGCCTCCATCTGCCTCTGAGCCCAGGAAGGAGTCGGCTCTTCTTCCCAAACATCAACATGTTGGTTGTTTGTTAATATCAGATATTAGCGCTGAAACAAACATTATATACGGAAGTGATTAATCGAGTCAATGTTTGATGTCCAAATCATCAGAAAGTACTGAAACATGACCACGTGTTCACAGAGCCAGTTATTATATGACTAGTATACTTACTCAAATACTGTACTTAAGTACAGGTTTTGGGTACTTTTGGGTACTTTACTTGAGTATTTCCATGTTATGCTAATTTTAAGGCCTACTTCTACTCCATTACACTTATGAGGGACATATATATATATTTTATTACACTAGTATTTAGTTACCAATTACTTTTTACATATAAAAACGTATGCTTTTTATGATGCAATGCAGTACTATAATACTACCAGTAGTATAAGTATCTAAAGATGGCTTCACATTGCTGAACTACATTTAAAAAGTATTAAAATGCTCTTTCATATTTAGTAGTGAAAACAGAATAATACAATATTCTAAAACATTATAACACTCTGAGAGGAGCCAGTCTGCATAATGAGTACTTTTACTTCCAATACTTTACTTCATACTTTCACTTGTAATGGAGTACTGTTAGACTCGTACTTCAACGATTATCAAAATAGTTGCAGATCAATTTTCAGTCAACAGACTAATAAATGAACCCAGATTGTTCCAGCTGCATCTTAATGTGATCATTCTGGGTCATTCAGTGGAAACACAATGTACATTGGTGATTTTGTTTGCTTTCATGCGGTTACGTGACTTGAAAACAAACTGTTTAATGCAAAAATCCATTTGCGTTAAACAATAAATCTGCTAAGGATCATGATGAATCGGCCAGTTCTTTTCACCCTTAAAAGATGAATTGTTTGATCTCCAAAATGTCACAAACAATGAGTTACAATTTCCCAAAGCGTCCAATCAACGGCCAAAAACCCCAAACATATTTAGTTTACACACCAGACAAAAAGCAAGGGAATGTTTTGCACTTTGCTTTTCTCTAATTACTCAAAGGATGACCTGATTATCAATTTGCTGCCGAATAAATGTTCGTCAATTAACTGATCGAATAGTAATAATTAGCTATTGTTTCAGCTCTAAAAACGGTAAGCCAAAGGGAGGACTTCCCATTATACCGTTAAAATAAAAGTCAAACATTGTCAATCAGACAAACAAACAAACAAACAAACAAACAAACAAACACATCAAATTAGGACATTCAAAATGTTCTGTGGAATCCTGATTCACTGTGAACATCATGTGACATAAAGTAAAAGCATCATTTTGACGACCAAGAACAGGATGTTCGGTGAAAGACGCATTTACATGTAAACTACTGGACTGCAAAAGCTCACATTTTACATTTATAATACGCCACATGCCGAGAGATTAACCAGGGTAAAGCAACATACACCCAGATAACTTTATTTTGTCGGCTTCTGTTTTCCGTATCACCTTGAAACATTAATCATGTCTAAATCATGGAAGTTCACAAAGTGAGCGGCCAGTTATATTTCATAAGTCAACGCTCCAAACCACTAAAACAGATGGCCCACATGCTGCATTTCTCATGGAGGCGGCCTCAGCCAGAGAGCGGAGCCCCGGACCGGCCAGAGAGCCGGGTCCTCTCCGAACTGCTCGTTTCCTTTCTCAGACGCACATCTAAAGTTTCACTGGAGGAGCTGGAGCCGATCACTCTGACAAACACTTGAAAGTGATCTCCCCAGAAGAGGAAATAAGAAACGCAGGAAGCAGTGGCTCAATTTGTATTGTACAAAAAAGAACGTTTAAATTCTGCAAGTGTTTTGGAAAAACTAAGCTTTTTTTCCTCTTTTTTTTTTGTTGCAGTGTCTGGTTCATTCAGGGATGTTAGAAGAAGAGTAGAAGAAGCAGGGGATGAAATGTACTTTGTTCTGTTATGTGCTAATGTGGTGAGAGCTAAAAGGGCAAATGAGACTTCTACAGTATATATACAGTCAATTATGAAGAGGAATCCAGATTTTACAACAATATATTATATATAATTCATCATTTTCATTATTACTTCACCTACAGATTATTGTCTTAATTAACTGATGACTCGTTTTGCCTAAAAAGTGTAAGAAAGTAATGAGAAATGCCCGTCACAGTTTCCCAGTGCCCAAGATGACGTTTTCAAATGTCTAATTTTGCCCTTAACCGAAAGTTATACAAGATTAGTTATGCAGATTAGTTTTTCTGTTGATCGACTATCAGCTCTACAACATTGTTTTTAAATCTAAGAGCTTTTGAGCTGATGAAATGAACTCTGATGTAACTGTTAGAAGTAAAAGCACTGTCGTGTTGTTGTTGTTGTTGTTGTTGTTGTTGTTGTTTTCAAACTCAGCCAGATGACTTTGCAAACTCTCAGCAGGAGGACTCTTTCTTTGAAATAAAAGTGGACCTTTTAAGTAAACTGTGAAGTTTCAATGAAGTCAGTAAGACGATATTCTGTGATTAACGACGAATAAAAGCTTTGTACGATCATTCCTGCAGGTCTGGGGAGAAGCAATGGGAGGCCGACAGCTGTGCAGGTCGTAGACGGCGTCTTCTCCCGGTGCAACGCGGAGGGGCCTGGCCGCCTTGGTGAGACGCTCGGCTGTTGGACTCCCAGGCGGAGGAGGGATATAACCCCTCCCTCGTAAATCTCCTGGACCATCAACCTGCTCAGAGCCTGGAATAGCCATCAAAAACCCCCCCAAAAAAACCCACTTTCTTCCCGTCTGCTCATGCCTCCGCTTACACAACCGGCACTTAAATCTCAATCGGCCTCCCGGATGGAAAACATCTACGTCAAGAGGCCGTGTGAACAGTACATGACATGTGTGAGTCTGTAGCCTGCGAGTTGCATCCAGGGAGCAAAACAACAGTGGTAGATAAATGAGGGATATAATTGCCTCGTTTGATTCTTTAATCTACACACACGAGCTCGTTCGGTGCAATTTTCTCTCATTATAATCAGACGGGGGAGAAATGGCGGCACCGCGGTGTCCCCTGGGAAATGTGATGTCGGCTAAATGGTGCAGGAAATGCAAACTGTATGTAATTACCCCAAACCTCCAGCACCCCGAGAACTGATTGTACAACTGGAGAGATTATAGTACAACGTTCTAAAAGTCAAGAACTTTCCCAGTTTGACCCGTTTTGTCTTCCTCGCTGTTGTTTCTCGCTCCATCGGCTGCACGGAAATAAAACAAAACACCAGTTGAAATTGAATAATTCTGCACAGGCCTCTGATTTACAGCCCACCTGAGGCTACTCGTGTTCAGCAAAGGGTGAAAGTGCTTCTTTTCTTTTCTTTTAAAAGCTCTTTGGAGCGATGGGCTCAACTCCCGCCGCTATTGGAACCCCTGTGGAGAAGGTTTGGACGGCGATGTGTAATCATTCCTCCGCTCATGCCTTGGCGAACACGTGCGGGATGTTTGGCAACAACTGTGATGGAAGAAGTGCTGAAGGTGCCAGGAAAAGATCATGTAAATCATTCGGCTTTGGCTTGTTTTTTTTTTTTACATTTTCAACTTTCTGATCAGCTGATGGAGGAAATAAATATGAAAGATGGAGCGAAGGAGGATGACGAGAAGAAAGAGTCGAAGCATTTAGAGGGAAAGAGAAGATGAAATGAAGCAAAGATGGAAAGACTAAGACAGAGTGACTTGTAACTTGAGCTCTGAGATGCAGGGACGACACATTTCTGGAGACAGACCAGGAAGCATCGCGCCGGCTCCCTCGACGATGCATTGGATTTTGGATTATTGAAGGAAAATAAAGGGTCTGTGGCAAACACAAGTTCATGATACTTACACGCTTTGTTTAATCTTCACAAATGAACACCCCTTTTATCATTTTTGATGAGAAGTAAAAAGCTAACGGCTATAAACAAACACCCCTGTCGGTCACATGAACCGGCGGACTGATGTTCTAGCGGTGGCGTTTAGTCGTCTCATTTTTACAGGAAAAAACGCTGACTCGTGTCCGTGTTTTCGGGGCTCATTCCTGCAGCACTCTGTAAACCCAAGGAGAGTAGAAGGGCCTCAGACCTGTGCAGCATTTTAGTACAGATAAAATAACCTAATTGTGCTTTCTGCAAATGACCCGTGAGAACTGCTGAGTGTGTGTTTGTTTTGTAGTCAGTAGAGGACTGTGGAGGACCAACGAGACCTCAGAGCAGCTGGGTCACGACACGAGCTATTTCTGCTTTTACCCCCGACATCCAGCCTCCCATCACAGACCCCAACACAAACACAGTCTCTGGTCCAGTCCCAAACTAGATCCCCAAGTCATCAGCTCTTTACTGAAAGGGTCATAAAAGAAGTGCTGAGTTTACCATGAAATCTGAGAGTCTTAAAAGTTACAGAAACTAAAACAGTGGTGATAAACACCAGGTTTTAGTGCCTAACCCTTTTTTAACAAGCAGAAACACAGAAGAATATGAGGAGATACTCATTTATACACCAAAAGTAGCGTCAGTAGACTTGCAGATCTCTTGAGTTGCATTAACAAGATCTCTCCTCCCAAGCCTCCAGTTATATACATATTTATTTATATATAATATATATATATATATATATATATATATATATATATATATATATTATATATATATATACATAACATATACACACATATATATATATATATATATATATATATATATATATATATATATATATATATATATATATATATGTGTGTGTATATAAATATATATATAAATAAATATATTATATATATAAATAAATAATAATATATATATATATATATATATATATATATACATTTCAACTTTAAATTTGTGCTTTTGTCTTTTCATGATGTTTACATTGATGCTTTTCAGGTTTTGGGACTATTTTCTTGTTCTGGAAACAGGAAATCCATTTCGTTATGGAAGCTGAAGTGGACAAAGTTAAGAGAAAAAGGTCTGCTGTAAAAGTAAAAAAAAAAATGGCACAGCACCATAAAATGATCCATTTCCTGATTTATCAAATTTCATTGATTTACGGGCCAGCTTCTGCTCCGTCTGAGCCGACATGAAAGCCAAGAGGAAAAGGGAAGGAAGAGCTTCAGATGTGATGCGATGGGCAGCGATGGCACAAAAAACACATTTCCTGTCTCTCGCCCCGGTCACAGCGCTCAGAAAACAGCAAAAGCAGATGGAGGGACGTACACATTCAGGAGGAGCAGCCAGTTTCCTCAGCTCAGTCTTAGATAATCTGTTTCATCTTGTTTCTATCTCCTTCAGCAGTCACGTGGCCGTAATGTACAAGCTTCTGCACGTTATGAAGGGATTTAGCCGCAGCCACGTCTCTGAGGCCGCCAAATCCAGGGGCGACGTCTGACATGGAGGCGTGGGGGCGGGGCTCCTGTACTTGTGTCGGCCGAGCCGCTGACCGCAGCACAGTGGCTGTAAATGTCACTGGATACAATGGAAGGAGCTTTTCAGACACGGAGCCGAGGGGCCAGAGGTTTTGAGAGGAGCCTCTGAAGGTGGCAGCTCCTGGTTTTTAGGAGGGGGCGCCGAGGTCAGCCCCTTCACGGGAGCTGTTTAGTCTCGGCTCGGGTTTCCTGTCGGGTTACTCCCGTTGCCTGTCCCCCCTCGTGTCAGCTGTCCGAGTCGGCACAAACAAAGTGACTGCTGCAACAACTGTCTGGACAAACTCTGCTGCATACAGACCCGTGTTTGTTTAGGGGGAGCTCCTCTGCTCACTGTCTGGTTCTGGTAAATCACAGCCATGACCTCTGATGCCCCCCGACCCCTCCCCCTATAATGACTCATAACAATACAGTGACTGAGAGAGACAGAGTTGCGCGATGATTCCCTCACCTTAATAAGTTGTGATCATTTATGGAATCAAAATATTTTTTCCCCCCAGGTTTTGGTTTTAGTAAAAAAAATAGATAAATAACAAAACAATATTTGCAGCTCAGACTCTGAAAATAATGTTTACAGTAATCAACAACTTGTACAAATATTTTTACTCCATATGACATTATTTTAGTGTTTTTGAACACATGTTGCTAACAACTGCTGGTGCTGTTGTAGCTGTTTATTTTACTGTAATGTGTATTGTATCGTACTGCCTGCTCATCTATTTGTCTGTAACCTTTATTTAAAGCAGTATTCATAGATTTATTCATTTTTTTGTCCACTTTGGGGTGGGCGGACCAACGACTGGAAACAACAGCACTGTGCTGGAAAAACAATTAAGCAATTATCTGAAAAATGCAAAACAAATCTCTTTAGATTTTAAAAAGAACTGCTGTCTCGTGTATTTATTCATGTTTTTTGAGCTGTAAACTAAATGACATGACTGTACTTTGATGAAACACATCAATGAGTTACAGCTACAGTGTGTAGCATTAAGGGGCTTCTATTGGAAGAACTGTATTATACTATCAATAAGTATAAAGGCTTTAGTGTATTTTACCTTCGACTGAGCCGTTTATACCTACGGTAGCCCAGAAAGGACAAACCAAACACTGTCTCTTAACAAGACCGTTCACAATGATCACAATGATGTAACAGACGGGATCGCCAGTAATAAATCCCAACGATGAGTCATAAACAGCATCCAGGGGCTTTTTAAGAAGACACACCGAACATATTTCCACAACGCACCTTCTTAAGATAAAGAGGGAAAGGAAAATAGATACTGTTATTGTATGTATAGATATTTGGCCACTTGTGAGGTCGAATGTTTTATTCTAATCAATACAAGCTAAGCTCTTCTCCAGACTAATTCACTGACTTTCCTGAGAGGTCGAGTCAGTATAAACAGCCTATAATATGTAGCGATTAAAGACATTAAACAGAGATTCTGTCCCATGAATCTGGAATAAGCATCATCTCTGCATGCCAAGACCAGACCTGGAGACTCTGTTGGTGAAGTACTTAAGAGTTTAGGAGTCTGTTCACCTCTCACTATGCACTGAACATTACTCTCTTTACCTCCTCCGCCTCAGTCTGAACTATATTATAGAAAAGGAAAGAAAAGAAAAGTCTGCTTCTGTCAAAATAAAAGTAAGAAAGAAAGAAATAAGTACTTTTCTCTGACTGCCACCGCATGAATGATTTGCTGCCATCTAGTGGAAGTAAAGTGACATTACATATTCATTCACAAGTGTTTCTGTTACAGTGGTGGGAAATACCAACCAGCATATACTGAAGTACTGTACTTTACCAGTTTTGAGGTACTTGTACTTTACTTGAGTTGTTTTCCATTGTATGCTACTTTACACTTCTACTCCACAACATTTCAGAGGGAGATATTGTACATTAAATCCACTGCATGTATTTGACAGCTAGCCGGGCGATAATTCAGTATGAAAGTGTTTCGTCTTTCAACCAAATCATATAGTGATGAAATCATATATCAAGATATAGTGATGCACAATTATGTCCTCTAAATTTATAATAACAAGTACACAACCTCGTTATTTTGCACTAAAGTTCTTAATTAACTGAGAAAATACTCAGTACTTTTCATTTGTCAAGTACTTAATTCACACTAGTATACAAAACCATGGTACAATTTCATATTGCTAATATTATCAGAAAAATGCTATATCGTGATATATATATATAGTTATCGAGTTATAAAGTGACCTTTATCGGGATAGAAGATGTTGGCCATATCGCCCAGCCCTAATGACAGCGATGATTATTAGTTATTCATTTTAAGATTTTACATAAATATACAAATATTATGAGATGATAAAACACATTGTGTTGTGAAAGATTGGGGCCCGTTGTCGTGCTGCAGATGTTCTACGTGTGCTGCTTATTTGATTTTTTATCTCCCATTTTCTTTTTACTCTTTTCAAAACCTATTGATGTGTTTTTATATTCTCCTGTGTGTCTCAATACCGTTTATGGCTGAAGTATTAAAGCTCCTCGAACGGCCCCGTCGTTTAGAGGTGCTTCAGAGGTGCCTCCGCGTGAAGATGAAGATGAAGATGAAGATGAAGATGAAGATGACTCACTACAATGTGACGGTGTAAACAGGGTTTTTCTATTGTGACTCTACAAAACACGAACCGTCTTCTTTCTACTTTAAGAACGTCAATAAAAGGTCTGCCTGACACGAGAGTCTCCAAAAGATGAAACAAAACGTTCCAAGATTTCTTTCTTCAAGACAGAAAGAAAGATTATAACTACACATAACCCGCTGTTCAAATGAATATTCTAGCTGCACCACCAACATTGACACTGACACTTGGGCCACCCTCTCCAGCTGCACCAATGCAGGTCGGTGCGGGACAAAGACTTCTTCTACCCAGGGGGCACTTTGTTTGCACAGTTGCTAAGTTGCTGTTTTTGTTGCGTTCAGCCCACTTAATTCTTTTTGTGAAGAAGAATGAAGGCGCTCGTTACCAAGCAGCACTTTTCTTTTACGCGTAGTCAGCAGAATGCCACTTTCTCCCCGCTCTGTTCCTGACCGACCAACAAACAGCACGAGATCAAGCTTCATGGATTCACGCGTATAGATCAGAATCTCTTCAAGGTTCGAGCAGATCAAATGGTTCTTTACAGTTTGTCCTCAGTTGGCTTTGAAGACAAAATCAAATTCTCTGCAAGTCAGCGTCTCTCTTTCGCGAGAAGCAAATGGTCCACCGTCCCCGAGACTGAGAGCCACAGCGGCGCGTGGAGCATCGAGCCACCGGATTTCTCTCTCAAACTGTACAGATCTCCGTCGGGTCCTCGGAGGAAAGAGAGAAAGACGCGTTTAAACCTCGACGTGCCTCGACTTGGCGAGGCGAGGAAGAGGACCGGAATATTCCTCCCGAGTGTTGCACCCGAGGGTGACCAGAGGGAAGAGTCTCCAAAGTTCATCACGTCACACAGGCCTCCCGACGCTCTGGACTCTGAGCTGATGTTTGTCAGGGCTGGGAAGTACCTTTCTGGGCCTTACAAGAACCCCAAACCACATGACTTCAGAGAAGTACGCTGTCTACCTTCTTCTGTGTGTCTGTCGTGTGTCTGTCGTGTGTGTGTGTGTGTGTGTGGGGGAGACAAAATGGTGATGACTGAACGCAAGAAAGGCGAGCAGGGTCTCACTTATTCTTTGGCTTTGAGTACGGCAAACGTCTCTGTGGTTGTAATGTTTGATTTAACCACAAGATGGCGACAAACACAAAAGTAAAACGTAGTGATTTTGTTTTATCACTGATTGCAGCTCAATGAGGACCTTCCACACATGGTTACTACATACGAAAGGGATCCTGGGAACCTACATTTCAATTTAAAACACTTGGACATGAGTAAGTGAATGAACTTCGCCTTTAGTCGTTTTTTTCTGATTTCGTTTTAGCTGAAACTTTGTCTTAGAATTTGGTATTCTCAATGTCTTCATTTGTGCCAGCACAACTTATTGAAACAAATGCATTTTGTGTAAACGTATGCACATAAACTAATAACCGCACTGAGAGAAGATTTGTTTGAGGAGGATGGAGCGTGTCTTTTTTTTATTTACATTTTAAAATACCATTGTAAGGGGACAAATGACGGACTGGATGAATCTGTTTTCCTTTTTTCCAGTTCGGACCCCCAGGTCGGAGTCAAACTCAAGTTCACGGGACACCGGGGCCCGGATGGACACGCACAAACCGGCAGAGCCCGGATGGGACGCGAAGCTCGTTCTCCCTCGGCTGCTCTGGCCTCCGAAGTCAGCCTCATACACGGTCAGCGGGGTCAGAACTCCACGAAGAACCGCTTCACGGTTACATTTCACATCAGTCCCAAAGGACTCAAACTACCATCACGTAATCATCATGCAGATTCTAAGAATTATGACTTAAAAGGGCTTTATTTAATGTGATTACTACATTTTAGTGGGAGGTATTGTAGTTTTTACTACATTTCTCTGACAGCTATATTTACTTTCCGTTTAAGATTTAACATAAAAAAAACATGTGATGTGTTATTAAAATGTGATGCATTGTTATGGATCAAACTCACCACCTCACTATGAAGTAGTTTAAGTAGTTGAAGATAAGTTTGACGAGCAGAAAAACAAAAATCTATATGAAGCTAAATAACTACTCCCTCCAACAAACCATGGGGCTTCTAATACTTTACGGAGTAATTGTTATATTACTTATCTTTTCTAACAGAACGGGAGATATTTATCATGTACAACAGTTAATATTACATATAGCTATAATAATATGAACACTAAATGTCTGTTTCACAGAGACATCGACGAAGAAGAGGAGTGTACAGCGCGTTCCTGGACCGCGTGGAGGAGAAACTCTCCAGATCGTGGAAAAATACATCATGACTTTCTCTTTTTAAATTCTTTAAAACAATATATAGTTTTACTGGTGCTTTCTTCGAGCATCAAGCATAATATTTTAACAAACAGACCATAGTTGGGATGTAGAATGAAATAAAGTTTTGAGTTGTAATTATAGAACACAGTAAATTTATATACAGTATATATCTATTTATAGATATATATATTTCTATATTATTTTTTTTAAGCCCATGTCAATAATAATGCATGTTTTAGACAATTTACTACATTTCAGATCTACGAAATATTAACTAAAAGCCATTTCTGGACACATATTGTGCTTTTTTATTTTATCTGAATGTGCTTTTACTATCTTGCAGGAAAAGGTTTGGGTTACTTTCAATACAGTTTAAATCAAATATATAGCGTGGAGTCGTAACAAAAGGTGTGAAGTTGTGAAAAGGACTAAATAGAAGCGACATATTCAGATGATGGCGGAAGGCGTGCGGCGAGCGTGGTGTCACGGAGGTCATCGAGCCCACTGGTCCGCTGACAGCTGCTCATTCCGTACCCCAAGAATTATAAACATGTGAAGCCTGCACGTGTTTCCAAGGATATCTGAAATAGCTGCACACATGTGTTCAACGAGTCATCTGTGACGAGATGCATAACTCGCAGACTAAATATAAAATGAAAAGAAGATCAGTCGCCGCGTCAAACCACCCGCCCCCCCCCCCCCCCAAAGACCATGTGTTTTTCTTATTTTAATCCCATGTGATCCGTTTGCTCGATCAAACAATGTAATGAAGGCTTCGATTTCGATAGAGATGCTACTTACTGGTGTTGTTGTTCTTCCGAGTGGCATGGCAGTCGTGAAGAATCTAGACAGGGGAAAACACAAAAACAAGGACAAAAAAAAGAGTTATTAAAAAAATCCTTGGGAAAACAATCGTTTTAATCTAAGTGTGTCAAATAAATCCTCTATAAAGGAAGCGATAAGAATTTAGCACAGGCCTACCTAAATAAACAAACAACTGTGTCATTCCTTTGTTTTTATTATATATGTACTTTTATGGTCATTTTATTGTATCATTGTTTGTGCTGGGTTTTTTGTATTTTTTGTTGAGTTTTATATATTTGTACAATAATATCTACTTCTAATCCCTTGTATTTCAGAGGCAAATATTGTACTTTTTACTGTGCTACAATTATTCTACACTTGTAGTTACTTTTTTTGCATACAAAAACAAATGATACGCTTATATTATATGATGCAGTACTATCCTAACTAGCCAGTAGTATGCAGAGTATCTGAAAATGGCTCCACATTGGCAAACTATAACATAAAAATACTCTAAATAAAAATATATTTTTTTAAAAGGAGCCATTCTGCATAATGTTACTTTTACTTTTGATACTTAAAGTACATTTTGCTAATAATACTTCTGTATTTTTTATCTATGTAATATTTTGAATTTAGGACTTTTACTTGTAATGAAGTATTTCTAGAATCTAGACTATGATATAGCAGAGGCAGAAAGTAACTAACTGTTAAGTACATTTACTCAAGAGCTGTACTTAAGTACAGTATTGAGGTACTTATATCCAGTATTTCCATTTTCTGCCACTTTATACTTCTACACACCACAACTCGGAGGGAAATGTTACTCCTACTTACTATTACTTTGCAGATTTGTATTCATAATACAAAATATATTCAACCAAATCAACCATTATGGTATTATTATGATCAATAGCTACCTGGCAGTTTAGAAAAAAACAAGCCCCACCTCTAATAGCTGCCATATTGAAGTAATTTACATATTAAAGCATCTATAATTCCAAATCAATAATATTATTCTTACTCCGGAGCCATTATGCATAATTAAAACTATTTTTTTAAAGTGTATTTTGATGCTAATACTTTTGTACTTTTAAAGTAAAATTTGGAGTGCAAGACCTTTATTTCTACACTGCACAGAGATAACCTGTTTAGTGTTATATCCCCTGCCTCCCTGTTGACATAAACAAAAGCAACCCAAACGGTTGTGACCCACAAAGGAGAAGAAACAAAGCCGGCCAGTTGAAGCCGAGCTGCCGGTTGTTATCCTTCGTGCATGCGGGAGAAACGTGGTGCTTTTCCGGCCTCTCCGGCCAATCGTTTCAAACAAAAACACGCGGATGAACGGGGCGGCGCTGTTTCTGCAGAGGGACACCACACACACACACCCTTCTCTCCCCCCTACACACACACACAGACTCACACACAAACGGACAGAAAAAGGGAAAACACGCCGACTTACCGACTCGCCGAGCTGAATTCACGGTACGTTCAAATTTCACCTTTAACGGCTTCCAACAGTTTTAACCGTTACAACGGTTGCTAAGCGAGCGTTGAAACGGTTGCTAGGCGAGCGTTGGCTTGTCCGCTTGCATTCCATGGCGTGTTTTTATAACGCTATCTGAATGTCCGTGTGCGGTTTAATGTGGGGCTACGAAATACTATAGTCATAAATGGAAGCCTCGAGATTGTAGACTGATTAGCTGGCGTGTTGAAGTATCATGTGGACGACAAAATGAACGACATTTGGTCAAAACGTGGTGGAACGAGACATTTCTTATCAACGGTCAACAAAACGTAAAAAGTAAAATCTCGAGACATTGCGCAACTTTTAAATGAAATGTACCTTTTTCGCCTTTTTTTTTTTTTTTTTTACGAAAACGTATTTAAAACACATTGGCTTGATATATATGTTTTCGGGTCAATAACTATAAATTATTAAAAGTAAAAAAAAAAAAAAAATGGTGTGACGGACAGACGAAGCAACAGGTGATCCTGGTTCCCGGGCAGGACGCGTGACGGACAGCCGTCTCGGCCAATCGGCTGGCGGAGAACGGAGTGCGCGCGCCAATCGCTCGCGTCCGCAGTGTTCGTGTGGGCGTTGCTCCGGACTGACAGCAGTGTCATCGGCGGTAGAGAGCCACACTGGGACACCGAGGACAGACAGGGAGGGTGTCTCCGCTTCTGAGGAAGGATTTGTCGGTCGTCGTTGCGATACACGAGGTGGAAATACACCGTGAGTTACATTTCATGCTGTTTAGACGCAGGAGAGGACCGCATGTGTGTGTGTCTGTGTGTTCAGAGACGAATAGGTTGCATGTTTTCTCTACAGATGGCAGCCTGGTCATTAAAAAAATGCACCTGTCGTGTAAATACTTGTTAGTCCTCTGGACATTTAGTGCAATGTGACAATCCAGATTAAATACGGAGCCATTGGAGACTAAACTCCATTTTTTTTAATCACAATTAGGGATGTAATACTATTCTAAAAATGACAGTAAAACACTGCAAAATAGCAGACAGGCCCCTGTAGGAATGTTAGGTGACACCCTGTGCAGAGGAATTCATTGAACTTAAAACAATATGGTGGCTGAGAAACAATATTTTGGTTTTAAGGTGGCTTTAAGCTCCTCATGTGTAACTTTAAGTTCGGAATGAATGTACATGTACTGTCATGGTACATTGGATAAGCTTTGGCTCTGTTACAGCTGGGATAAATATATTTATATATATATATATATATATATATATATATATATATATATATAAAATGTCATTGCGATATCACACTAGTATATTGCTCAACGACCATGGTCATAAAGGATGTTTTGTAGCAAGTGACCACTACTGTGGACGTTGACTTTGAGTGACATGAAGAAATGAATACGCCCATATGTTTTGATCCTCGCCCACACTAATGCTCATTCCTCAAAGAAAAACTGTTGCGTGGGAAAATCGTCCGAAAGTAAATGACCCTAAAATGCCGCCACACCTTCACACTCAACATATTCTTACTTTTATTTGTTTTGCATGCTGATTTCATCCCCACTTAGCGTTGCAGATTATATGATAGAAACACATTACACACTGATTTTGGAAAAACTATTGACAAGTGCGGCTCTAAAGGGAGATTGTTTACCTTTTTTAAAAGAAAATGTAATACAATCTTTCTCTGCCAAATGAAAAGTTTGAAGTACTTGGAGTTGACTGGCAGTTCATGGTGTTGGCAAACTTTGGATATATGCTGTTGTGCAACTCTACTTGTGCTTTTGTTCACCCAATGTTCGTGTCTTTAAAGCAACAGACTCAAGAGGATGTTGGGATATTATCAGGAAATGATCAGCTGTTATCTGGTAATTGCCACCTGTGGCTGTTCAGTCAAATTTACATAGTCTGTGTTTCAGCCACAGTAACACTTGTCGTTTGCTTTCAGGTAATCGCTGCAGTCGTTTTGGAATATCAGCAGCTCTGAGGATTATTGCCGGACTGGACTTGGATCGCATCTCCCAAAACCGCCAATCCTTCCCCATGAGGAAAGATGGGGAATGGATTGTCTGAACAACCCGGCTTCCTCTCGAACGTCCCGTTCTTCCAGTCGTTTCACATCGCCATCCTCGGCCTGGACTCCGCGGGGAAGACCACCGTTCTGTACAGACTGCAGTTCAATGAGTTCGTGAACACGGTGCCCACCCGAGGCTTCAACGCGGAGAAGGTGAAAGTGTCCCTGGGCGGCCACCGGACCGTGACCTTCCACTTCTGGGACGTAGGGGGCCAGGAGAAGCTGCGCCCCCTGTGGAAGTCGTACACGCGATGCACGGACGGCATCATATTCGTGGTGGACTCTGTGGACGCGGAGCGCATGGAGGAGGCCAAGACGGAGCTCCATAAGATCGCCAAGACCTCTGAGAACCAGGGGGTGCCCCTGCTGGTGGTGGCCAACAAGCAGGACTTGAGAAACTCTCTGGGACTCGCCGAGATTGAGAAATTGCTGGCGCTGAAAGAACTGGGCCCCGCAACTCCCTGGCACCTGCAGCCAACCTGCGCCATCATAGGCGATGGACTCAGGGAGGGCCTGGACAGACTCCACGACATGATCCTGAAAAGGAGGAAGGCGCAGCGGCAGCAGAGAAAAAAGAGATAAAGTCGCGGCGGTAAAGACTCGCCAGCTGTTATATGTGAAGGAAAACAAAAAGGATATTCTCCTGGGTGGATACAGACGTGTCCACTGCAGGTCCAGATTCAAAATGCTGAGTTTTATCAGTCCAAAAGTTCCAGGTCTTGTGATGACGCTGTTGATCAGGAAGTGACGTTTAAAGGAATGCAGTATGAAGATGAGAAAGATTCAGACATGTGTGGTGATGCGATAAAGAGTTTGTATGGATTAAGAAGCACGGAGGGTTTGGGGTCTGGAAGGGTGATGGAAGTAAAGGATGTTTCATGAGCGGCTGTTCCAAACAACATTACCAAAAAAAAAATGTAAGAGAACTAGTTGAAGGTTTATTTGGTAAATGATTGAACGTTGTTACACCAGAGGAGCAACAAAATATATACATCCGTTTTAACTTTACTGTTTCATACGTTGTTATATCTCGTTCATTTTTTACACTGGACTTTCTCTGTGAAAGAAAAGTATTATCATGCATTGTTGCATTATTATCAATTTGCTTGCTGTCTTTATATTCAAATTTTTTTTAAAGCACTTTAGAGTATCTTCATATGAAGTTTAAAGTTTCTAAATAGAGCATATTGTGTTGGATTTTACAGACATGTTTGGGCAAAATGCAACAGATGCTACTGTAGTTGGTCCACATTGTCATTAGACAGGTTATGCATTGTGTTTTGCTTAATAAAACATATTTAGAGCAATGTCGACGGTGGTTTGGAGGGTGTTATTACGTCCACTTTGTAATTTCTCAAAAGATGTTCGGGATTGTAACCTTCAATTGGTTTGGGTGTTTGCCGGCTGGAGCTTGGAGAGGCTGGTTAAGGGTCCGCAGGGAGGGACGAAACGAGCAATTTTGTGAAAACATCTGTCAGGTTGTCTTTCAACAAGGCACTTAACCACCAGTTCCCCCAGCACAGCTCACATTATGGAACCAGTTGTTCTGTCACACGTAAATGTGAAACAAGGGGTTTCCTGAGGAAAAAAAAAACTAAAACACATACTTTGCTCAGTCAACCTTTGCTCTAATTATCACTTTGAAAATGTCCTCCGTTTCATTTCATGGCAACTTGCACAATGATTGTGTTGACACAGGAACACGCCCAAAAACCTGAAGGTCCATTTTAAATGATTGTGTGCCGGTGAGGAGCGCTGACTTGTTTTGTAATGGAAACTGTGACGTGCCTTTATCAAACTGCAGCTTTCGTTTCTCGCCCAGTTTACACGCTGAGGTCCATCGAGCTAATGACGCGCATCGGATGGTGCGACATCATGCGCGTTAAAAAGGGGCGAAGCTGGTGCACATCGATTAAGACTAATACGAAAAAGAAAGGAAAAACAAACTAAAGCGCTCTGCAGTAAACAAAACAGAAACAAAAGTCTCTCCAGCCTCGGCTGCAGCGCAGACAGGCCGTCATCAGGACTTGAACATGTTGTCAGGGCGGTCTGAAGGCCAGATCCAGTGCAACAGGCTCGGGGTCCGGAGACTGCGAAGCCGTGGGGGGGGTGGGGGCCTCACCGAGTATTTCTGGACTGAGCCGGGTGGGTATGCAGCCCCCGTGTGTTAACGCCATTTGCCCTCAAATTCCTTTTGAAACAATTAATGACTGTAAAGCCCGGCAGCCCAGTGCAGCAGCTGGCTCTCTAAAATAAGTCGGCGATGCGGAGTTGCACCGCTCGCAGGCTGAATCGCCGACCGTGCTCCTCTAGCCGTATAAATATCCGCATCCGCTCCAGTTAGATGTGATGATTGTGACCTTGATGTGGGGTTTCCATGCCGTGTCTCAGGGGGGGATCAGTTGCGTTTGAAAATAGAAAAATGCACTTCATTAGCATTCATTTTCACACATTTGTATGACTTTGGAGCTACCGCAGAATTATACTGAATGTTTTGTGGCTATTTTTTTTTTTACGACTTCATCGGATAGTTAAAAGCAGAATGTGGGTGGTGGGGGGGGCATGAGTTATGGCAAGAGAGTGAGGAAGATGACACCAAAGTGCTCTGGCTGGATATTTGAACCCAGAGTGTTGATTCCCAGAATGCCCCTTTTTTTTTTGTGTGTGTGTGTCAGAAGTTGATGAATCATGTTTTTTTTTCGTGTTTGGTGCCTCTTCCCAACTTGTTTCCAAGGAAGGAAACTCAAAGGCCAAAGGCACATTCACCCTTTTCCACATTCTACTTCCTTTTTCTCAGAAAGCCACGTCAGCCTTCTGCGTGTGTGTGTGCGTGCGTGTGTGTGTGTGTGTGTAAATCAATTAATGTGTCATTTCCTGCTCGGCCTTGTTTGTACTTCGGGCCATGTCTTTTGATCTGCTGAGGCACTCACCGGGGGAGGGGGGTGGTTTACTGTTGGTTTATTGGCTCTGTAAATCAAAAAGCATGTTACCTGTCTTTCGCCGACTCATTTTAATATGTCTCGAACCTCAAGGAGAGGCTGAAACAACCAAAATCACTTCCCTGGGTCACATAATCACTTTTCTCGCATGCAGAAAGAGCTCCCTCGTGTCCAATCCTCTCTCTCGGCCTCGTTCTCGTGAAGTCTTCGGTGGAAGGTGGATTCGGGGCGGATAAATCTGGTGTCCAGGGGCCACGCATTAACCCGCTAACCTCGGATTGGTGCACCGCCGCGCTGTCCTCCATGTCTTATTTGGAGGAGCTCATCCATGCAGGAATTCCTTCCCATTACTTCTATTACAGTGTGCTGCACTGGAGATGCGCCTCAGGCACGACCGAGCTTGGCAGTTGTTTTCCAGGTTTTGGGGCGGCACGCAGCTGAATACTGTACAAAATGTTCTACCTTGTGTGTGTTTGATGAGAACACATGTGGAGCGGTGACGTTCCTCCACAACATTTGACGGAGCTGAGAGAGGAGCCGCTGGCTCCCGGAGGAGTTCTCCCCGCACTGTAAATTCCCCACGTCAAGATTTTTTTTTTTTTTAATGATATCCTCCGTGATCGTGAACGCGGACACACCCTTTAAAAAAGACTCAGCATACTGCAGGAACACAAGCTATCACGCAGTCTCGTGGGTAACTTTAAGATGCGATAGTTTCATGTTTTATTTATTTGTCTCAATTGTTTTAACTGAAATTGTAAGACATTATGTTTGCCATATGGCAGATGGCTGGAAACACTACAATACCCATGAGCCTCAGCCACCGTTGCCTTACAAGATATTGCAAATTTAGTGTTACATAAAAAAAAAAAAAAACAGCATAGTTGCTGAATCCAACTAACACTGACACAATCCATAACCTAAAGCTTTCAGCTGCAGGTGTTGAAGTTGTTTAACTGGATGGTTCTTTCTGAAATGCTTCTTGGGAGTCGTAGTTCTGTTTTTAAAGGGAAGGGCCATTATTTTTTTTAAAGGTTTATGTCACTCTGTAGCTTCCCCAGTGGTGTTCCTTATGTATTCAAACAACAATTTTGATCAAAGTACGTATATTTTTGCAACATCCTATTCCCCCCCCAAGCCATTCTAAAAACCTTTCGTCACATGACCTGGTGTATAGGTTTCTGCAGGCTGAAGTTCTACTTATATTTACATGACATATCAAAGTATTACCAACAGTAACCCAGTTTGGAGAAGCAGACAGGAGTACCAGAGCGGAAGCTAAGCAATGTTCTGCTTTTGAGGCCACGTTAGTTCTGATCCAGAAGTCACAAGAACACAAACAGACCGATTGATGTGGACCAGCGGCTCCGGTGTTCTGCAAAGTCAAATTACTGCTTTTGTCAACGGAGTATGAAGGCTTTGAGGAACTGAAGCCGTGATAATATTCCACATATAGTCTACACTTCAACTGATGTGCATTTTTTTTTTCAGGTCCAAGGTGACCTCGCCGTCAGACAGCTCTTTTCCGACAGGAAATATCTAATATTATATATCGCTCTCTTCAAAGCCACCAGACTCCGAAAGTCCGAACTAACCCTTTAAGTTATTTCCAATCTTGGCACAGCTTTTGACTCAGCTAGTGCTAGAAAATTATTCATAACCTCATTGATTAGCTCCGACACTGCTTTTTTGCTCACGGCTGAGTGGGTGTTTCCATTTGAAAGAGGAAAAAAAAAAAACCCAGAAAAGATTGCAGATGGACTTGCCCTTTAAGGGCAAAGGCTTGTAAAGTGCTTTTGACTTTCTAAAAACAGGGAACGATGATATTTTTTCTAACATGTTTCAGTGATTCAACCAGGAGAATCTCATGTTCATACATGCCTTTGAAGCTGCTGACTGAACCATGGATGCCCAAAATAACAACTCAAGGCACTCCTTCAATACATGCTCCCGCACCCTGTTCAGCCAGTGACACCAGTATGAATACATGCCAATAGGTAGAATAAGCTTGGATTTCAAAGGCAAAAACATGATGCAAGCTGTGTGTGTGTGGAGACAGCAGGCCAGAGTCATACTCTAACAGGGAATACCTTATTATATTGTATTGTTTATGTATGCCAGGAGTTAGAGAGCCAATCCCCACAGATGTAATGTCGGAAACTGTGACTAATTGTGAAGTAGAAGCTGAAGAATGTTGATATCCGCGTCTCACAAGTTGCCAAAGCATCCTTTGTTCCCTAAGCCTTACCCAGACAAGGTATTTGACAACCTAAATCTGTCCATATTTAAAAGATAAATGAGTGTCCGTATTGTACTGGATTGTAAAATTTGAAGGTGTCGTTTTCAACAAAGATAAATACATTTGTGTTCGCGATCCAAAACAACATATCCCATGAGTTTTAGCCACAGAGGTGTGAAAGCTAGATATGTAGTTGTTGCTGGAATAAGTCTCTTTTCATCGAAGGATCACAATGAGAAATGACATTGAGCAAAGAAAGAAAGGTGGGACTCTGGCGCACCTTGAGATGCATTAAAGAGACATGTAAAAGATCCTCAGCAAAGGTCAAAATAAGTACGAGATGAAAGGGAAACTGAACACGCATGTGGGTTTGTATGAGCGAGGCGACGTGTAAATGCCTTGTCTTGACCTTGAACCCTGGGCTACACTGTCAACGCTCACATGCATGCTCAATCTGAAATCTTCCTATGGAGAAGGTTAAAGGCATGTTCGGGCGTAAAGGGAGGCATATTTAAACAAAACAGAAAATGCACACCATAAAGCTCTTTTTACTGCATCCATGACAAAGTAATGTTGTGTCAAACTGCACGACTTCACTTTCCCATAAATCCACCTCCAGAGGGTTCTCAAATTCTGCTGAGTTTGTAGATTAATCCCATTGTGTACTTTAAAAGAAGACCTCGCAATATATGCACACTCCTGGCCTGTTTACTATGCAAGGTTATCATGACGGGATTCATTTTTCTTCCCCGAGTCTATTGAGAGCGAGTGGCCTATTTACATGTGAATTCTTCCCTGTAGCCCTGCAGCCTCGCTCAAAGTAGCGAACGGGGCCACCTGCAAGGGGAGAGGGGGGAAGGAGGGGGGAAGGAGGGGGAGAGAGGAGAGAGGAGGGAGACGCTGTTCGAGGAGCTAGAGAAGTGCACTCCTGTTTTCTTTGGTGCGGAGAAGAGAAGCTGGTTTCATTAATCCCTCAGGATCCATGGAGACAGAGAGTGAGCTGTGGCAACACGAACACAGGCAAAAATACAGACAGACGTTTCTTTTCTTCCCTCACCTGAATACTGATCCTCCATCAGCTGCTAGTGCTGTGAGATCGGCCATTTTTTTTTAAAAAACACTGATTTCACATTCCGGAAATATGACAAATAGCAGAGTTTATGTGAAAACAAACGACCGTATTTCCCACTAAAAATACTACCTAACCTGCTTTTGTCAAATACGCGATGCAGGATTATATGAAAGACTAACACTCACTTGTGGAGTACATTTACTCACAAGTACTGTATCATTTTGAAACATTCAGATTTAGGATTGCGCCATGTGACGATACAAAATCGTGCAGGATCGTCGGTATCCTGCTCAAGGGCTCTTTCTCTCAGCAGCAGTCGTGTGACTCCAGTGTTTCCCCTGCACGCAGCAGCGCATGCTAAATGATTAGCGCCGCCGCTTTATAAAAATCTCCCCAAACGCAATAAACTCGTTATCTCCAAGCCTACTTTCAGCAGCCAGAGTTGGAGAGGAGCAAGAATTATAGATCGAACACCCCCAGACTTTGCCCCTGTTTAGTCTCTCCAATAGGCGACGCTTGCACACAGGTTCGGCCTTGAACAGCAAGCTAACGCATTGTTGTTCAGTGTTTTTGAGTTAAGATAGCCTGGAAACTATTCACTTAAAACAGATAGGTGATTCTGTTTTGTGCTCATTGATCTCCATTCAGTTTGCTGGAAGTGATGTAATTAAGCCACGGTGTCTTTTTTTATGTGGAAAGAGCACTGCGCCAGAGTCCATTTAAAAAATAGCCTTTTAAATGTTACATTGATGGTAATTTAGGAGCCAATTCGGCCTTGTGTGCTCTGATAGATGTGGCATGCAGTTAAAACACCAGTCATAATTTAGTTTTTATGAAAACTTCTGGCATTTGCTCCATGATGTTCTTCGCCACTGTTTTAGAAGAAGGAAATAACGGGAGTAACGGGCGGACCGCCCTTTAAAAGGCAGGGATTTTCTGTGAAGACAATTTATGCCGGTTCATGTGGATTTCGACAAGTAACTGATGAATATTTGGAAAAGAAAATGATGACTATTTAAAGAAACTTTAAAGTGTTACATTTGAGGATGGAATTTGGTGTGGTGATTTGTTTTGAGGATGGAATTTGGTGTGGTGATTTGTTTCTCTATGTTTTTAGGGAATAAGGAAGTTAGTTTGTTTGTACTGGTCAGTAACTTGCAAAATAATAAAAAACCCAAATATGAAAAATAAATATGATACGCTCTGATATGATATTTTTGCCATATCGCTGACCCCTACTCATTTAAGATGAGCAATTATGCTACAGTACTTTTACTATTGTATACTTTAAGTAAATTTGAAACAAACTTGTTCGTTCAATCTGTCGTCCA
This sequence comes from Ophiodon elongatus, assembly GCA_016806645.1. Lineage (NCBI taxonomy): Eukaryota > Metazoa > Chordata > Actinopteri > Perciformes > Hexagrammidae > Ophiodon > Ophiodon elongatus. The sequence goes on from JACSYO010000365.1 coordinate 888,651, forward strand.
GCTATATCGGAAGTCTTTAAAGCTGTTCTGAACATCCAAACTCAAAGTTGGGTGGAAATATGGCCGTCACAGAGAGTAGCAGGCAACAGCCATTGTTCAAATATCCTCCAAGGCAGTGATTCTCAACTGGTGGGTCGCGGACCCGTTTTCAAGGGCCTTTGCCTGGGGAAAAAAATAATTGGATTACATTTTTTTTTTTTTTTTTTTATCCTGTGGTTTTATTTTGAAGGGGATTTTTTATGCAGCGGAGTGTCGTCTATTCACACTTTTTTGCCGGCTCTGGTTTCGACTTGTTTTGCACTTGACCCTCCATGTCTTCAGCAGCATTGCTGCCACGTTTCAGCCACTCATTGTTTGAGTTTTTTAAGGCGTCAGTGATTGGCAGGTGATGACAGGTGGCGTTTGCCAGGTTGGGTCAAACCATCCTGATATGGGGGAGACTCTGGGTTTTTAGGATAATGAAATTGAATAGCCTACTGAATATAAAATTCAGCTTATGAACTTCCACTTATATTTTATTGACAATGTATTAAATAAATATTTTTAAAGGATTTTTGAATCTATGCTAATTTTAAATATATACATATTTTAAATCTTCACGTACCCCCGCCATTTTACAGCATAGAAGAACACCGTGACCCGCGAAATTAGTTTTCTAATCAAACATGGCGAAACGTAAGTGCGAAAATGTTCCTCGATTTGGGTCGCGGCTTGTCATTAAGGGGTGATGGTGGGTCCCACAGCCAGACCAGTTGAGAACCACTGCTCCAAGGTATTCGTAGTAGGAAATATGATTTCTTTATACTGCACAAAAGTCACAGGGGAGGAGGTTGGAATGGTTTTGTGGCCGGAGGATTATAAAGTACAGATCTTTGACACCAATGTCCGGTATCCCATGTGTTGTTAGGTTTAGGCTACAAAAAACAAACTTGGGAACATCGGCAGCTGTTTTGAAAGCATCACGTTTGACTTAAACTATCCAACAGAAGCACACCTGGTAGACAGGAATCATGAAAAAGGAAACATTGCATTCACACATAGCGTTAGCACTGAGTTTATAGAGACACGGGACCGTATTTCGGAAAAAAAGGTACAGTAGTGAATGCCAAGAGACCCGTTTGATTTGCGCTATGAATTACACGTCTGATGTTTGTGGATTTAAAAGTCAAGGAAGTCGCAGTTTGTCAAAGATTTGTTGTAGTCCCGTTTAGTTTAGTGTGAAAACCGATCAGGGAACTACTTCTCTCATCTTGCACAATGTGCGTCACCAACATCAACATGGCCGTTAGCTTGGCTTGTTAGCTAGCTAAGTAACTTCGCTATATCCCCGCACAAAGGTAATGTTAGCTTACCTGAGGTGTTTCGGCCAGCGACTCTTCTGATCAGCCGGGAAGCGAATGAACGAGTGAGACCTGTCGTATGTGTGAGTACATCCGGGTACAAAACACACAGGCATCGTAGCCTCAGCGACAAAATTAGACTTTCTTGACGTGCAAAATTATCTATTGAATTGACAAACATCATACGTGTAATTCATGGCAGAATTGAAATGGGATCAAATAATTATTTGTTCTCTTGCTGTTGACTTCTGTACACATTTTTCAGAATGAAGGTACCATGGTGGTCAACCGCAAGTTGTGGAAATTTGCCTCTATTAGAAATAAAATTAAACTTTTTCTTTTGACTGTTGGGTTGTATGGGCGATACAGTTTCTCAACAGTTTCTTAATATTTTGTCTGCAATGCGCGGTTTCTGTTTCTGTTCACAAGGTTTTGGATTTGAGTTGCAAAAGTCAGCACTAAAACCTTCGGCTTTAAAGATAAAGTGTTGCACTGGCACTTTAATACACTTTCAAAGACAAAACGAAAGTTTGTGTCAAAGACAGGGTCAACTCTATTCTGCTTGAAATGTGAGACACTATCTGCGGGATTATTGAATATTACAAATTGTAGCAACAAGGCACCAGAATTTGATAAACTATACCGTTTGGCCTTCAAGCAAAACCAACCTGCACAGCTAAATGTGGTTATATTCAGACTATTATCACTTCTGAAACAGTGTTTCCTGCGATGGACAGGCGACAGTGCTCATGGGGCGACATTCCTCCGCTCAGCCTGTGTGAAAGCCTCATTTTCGAGGTGATGATTGCTCTTTCACCTCTCAGAGGAGCATGACTGTCGGCAGCTGGAACGAGGACCGGGTGGGGGGACGAGGGGGAGATAAAAGAATCAGTATGTGCGCGGCTGCGTGCACAAAATGATGGGCAAATTACCTTTTCATTCTCTCTACCATTTTGACCTTGAACTTTGGGCCACGCAGTTACAGCCCCCGCAACATCCACAGCGCACCCATGTCCAGACACAAATCAGGTCCACAAAGAGCCGTGTCCCCTCCAGACTGGGTATTGTGAGGCACAAGCCTGTGAAATCTGTCTTTGGTCTTGTTTGGGCATGAGGGATTACGGCGGGTTTAGGCTGCGGTCTCCAAAGCTTTATGTTCGCACACTGACTGATGGGGGAAAGTCATGGCGAGCTGTGGGCTCGGTGGAGTTTCATCATTCAACAGACGAGAGGCCCCGAAATAGTTTAAAGATTTAGGATCCTTGATTCAGAGCTTTGTGCAACCAGCAAGTTATGTTATTTGGTTTTGCAATAAAATAACACAATTTGCAGGAACGATACATTTGCAACAAGAAACCTCTTAAATGTAGCAAAAGCCATGATCAGAAATACTCAAATGTTTTGGTAAATAAATAAAAAAAAAAGTTTAATGGGGATTTTCATGTTTTTATATAAGTAGAAAGATCAAAGCAGACGAAGGGGGAAGAACAAAAATAAATAAGGTTATAAAGAAATACAAAAAGATACGGTCACGATCAGATGTACAGTTCGAATGTGTGTAAATGTTTTTAAATACACTGCAGTGCAAGATTTTAAGTTGAAATGCCACTAGGGTCTGTTCATCGCTGCATCTGCTGCAGGTCGATATACTTGTCAGAGGCCTTCGAGTGAATAAAGACGCGGGACAGTTTGTCTGCCCTCCGTGTGAGAATTTAAATTCAGATCAGATAGTGTCTGTGATTCACCTAAACGCCTCTTAGCAGTGTCAGCCCTGAAATTAATTCCCAAACCAGAAGAGAGACGTCTATGCCTGGGTTCACACCGAGGTCGGACACATGTCTTCTCTCTTTAGATATTTTAATTGCACATCTGCCTCACGAGATAGTGTTCAGTCGGGAGGGGGAGAGAAATGAAATGCAGCCGAGGTCAAACGTGGGATTCAAACATTTTATAAGCACATAGCATCTCTGGGCCTTGTCTTCTGAGTCATTTGGATGTTTTTTGTTTGTTTGTTTGTTTGTTAAGTACTTAACTACTAGCTAGTTTCAAACTTGTGATTTACATAATCCGTTTGCACCATTAAAATAAAAAAAATGTCTTAGCTAAATTGTTACATAACTTCCACAATAACACTTATAGAACATATTAAACCTAACCCTTGTGAAGTAAAAGGAAAGTCAAACGTAGTTTTGTTTGTATATGCATGTGTGGGGATATACAAGTGTGCTGAGTTAATAGTAATTCTGCAGTTTAGAATGAGTGAGCTTAACATTTTGTAATTTTGAGGTATATTGCGATATTCTGTAAAAACGTAATTTATAATCTTCTCATCATTGATGTACTTAAGCGGGTTAAAACTGAATTCACTCATCACGATTTGGTAAATAACATAACAGTTAGGACCATCTAATCTAAAAAAATGTGGTCCTTGTATGTATGTAGTCTAAAATAACTGGAATAAAGTTTTGTTATTTTAGTTTTTTTATTGCTTTTTGTCGAGGGAACTTCCCAAGTTGGCCTACAAAAATACGTCATCCCAGAAGCTCTCTATTAATCGTTTTTGATCAAGTGTCACGTCTTGACCGTATCAACCCATATCTAAACGGTCATATGTACAAGCTACTGGTGTTTAGTCAGTTGATTCAGCTGGGCTAACGGTTGTTTAGCTAACGGTTGTTCAGCTAACAGCATCAGCTAACAGTGTGAGATAAACGGCCGCTGCACATGACAGTTAGAAGCTATTAAACTAAACTAATTTGTGTGGCACAAACGGTTTGAATCTCTATTTATAACTGGGCTAAATTTGAGGTCAAGAGCTGGGCTAAATTTGAGGTAAAGAGCTGGGCTAAATTTGAGGTCAAGAGCTGGGCTAAATTTGAAGTCATGAGCAGCTAAATTTGAGGTCATGAGCAGCTTCAGGATTTAAACAATTCGTCTAATGTTATGTGTTTGAGAAAATTTCCTCGAACCTTCAGGGACACCAAACATAGCTGCTCTCAATGACCCACTTCACATTAAATCAATTAAATCAAAATCTAATTGTTCTCATTGGAATCACATTGGACCCGTAATCTAATCTGATGTCTCAACTAGTGTGTTGTTTTTCTCCCTCTCACTAATGGAGCGAGATGCCGCTGACCTCCTCTTGGTGTAAACAGCACGACTCCCCTGATATTGGCAATAACACTGACGGAGGTATTTAAACAGCCACAACACGAGGAGTCTCAACTAGGAGTTCATTAACTGCAAAGAAAGGAGAGGCTGAATAATGAACTGGGCCCTTTTTTAGTAGGGGATGATGAAGGGGGAGGGGGGGGTTTATTGATGTTCCTCAATGATTAACACCGCTGACTCGCTGGTCAGAGCTTCCCAATCTGCCTTGATTTCCATGGCAATCAGAGCTAGCCTTTCACAGCAGGAGCCTGTAGCTTTTTGAAGCTGAAGTTTTCTGCCTAGTTACACTGACAGGATATATTTTGAAGGGTTGTGCGCTGGACCTTCTGCCCCACAGCGGAGCAGAAGTTGCAGATAAGAGAGGATTGATTGGGTTTTTACGGAGTCTGGGCCTGCTCCTTATCTGCATCAGAGTCTCTGGGGTGCCTGGGGGGCTGGAGGGTACGCGTCTCACCTCTGAAGGTGGAGAGGCTGAACTTCGTCTTGTCACCCGCTGTGTGTCAGAACTTGTTGCCAAGATTAGGCCATTATCTTAAAAAAAAAAAAAAAAAAAAAAAAAAAGACCCTAAAAGTTCAAATTTGAGTCCATCGGAAATCTTATCAACTGTCTCCTGCTGCTGTATCAGAGGGAGTGTGAAGTGGAACAATCATGGTTGAAGATTTTCTATGAGAACCAGACTCCCAACTACGACGCGGTGTAAATCCTTCGGGGGATGGGGAGGGGCAAAGAGGGTGCAGGGGTGGACTGGGTTACGTCCCCTTAGCCCTCAGAGCCATAAATCAAAAATAAATTAAAGTCAGGCTCCCACAGCACATATGGTGCCCCTCAGCGACAAGACTTTCCTGAACCAGGACTGGGTTGCACAAGATATTCGTGACTCCATAAGTTCTTAGAAGCTAGTACCGTAGCTACTAAAAAGTCTCAGCCAACAAACTTTGACTCAAGACTTCCCTGATGTGTATTCTGTTGCAAGGAAACATCTGTAGGGCAACGTGATCTTATCCCTAACTCATCATACTTTGCCACATGGGGGAAGTATCTCAGGCTGTTCTCGTTCGTGCATTTGCAGCTACACCTACAAAAAATAATACTATTTTCCCACGGAACTTTTCATTGGCTTTTCATTGGAGTTAGTCAAGAGACGGGTATTTGAGTCCCTGGGAGAGACCAGGCTGTGGAGCAACAGCCAATCAGAAGCAATGTAGTGTAAAAAAAAAAACACTGCAGCATCAAGAGCTGTACCATGAGTTTGCAAAAATTTACATTTCTGGGGGCGAAACCATGTATTTAACTTAACTGCCAATCCTTAAAATAGAAACAACGGTGCATACTTTGAGAAATATGTGTCAGAGTAGTTAGTATTTCTGCACTTGAGAGAGAGAGAGATGGAAAAAATTTGACGAAACCAAGTACCTACACAGCTATGCTCAGGGACAATTCAACAACAACTGATCGTTATCAGGTTAAAGTACATTGAGAACTGTCTGCACCTCCTCCCCTTTCTTTAGTCTGTCTCACATGGCAGTAAATTCACTGTACATTAGCCCACACTGTCACTGAGCCAGCGTTAAGCCTCTTATCACTTTCTCTCCCACAGTGCTCTTTTGTTCGTGTTACTCTCAGTTAAACCTTGAATGTCCGATTTTGGGATTAATTTCCCTGCTTGAGGTGAATACAATCTCAGCATGTAAAAAAAGGCCTTTGGGAATACCGTCTACAAAGTATGATGAATATAGTATGATGTGCTCTCACGTTGGAGTAATTTAACATCATCAATTAATATGACAGATGATTGGAGTTTTCTTGCTTGGAGTGTTGCAGTACAGCTTTCAAACTGATCCTTCTCCATTAAACTGTGACCACGCAGTGAGTCTGTGGCTTAGCTGAAGGGTCTTCCTCGAACATTCATCCGATCTCCTTAGAAAAGACAGTTAAAGCAGAGTAATCTTCTATTATCGTTCTTGTGTAATTAGCTCCGTCCTTCATAAAACCCGAGTGACCCCCGTGGATACGTCACCTTCTCCATTTGGCATCGACTACCTCAACGAGTTCCTTTTGGGAGTCTGTGACGACCTTACGGAGCTAACGAAAATACTTGCCTGACGACAAATAGTTAAAATGGTGGTTGAAGTTTCCGGAATGATGTTCCCATGCAGCTTAACTGCATTCTTAATGTTGTTTGGAGATGAACATATTTTCTCAGTTGCAGTTTTAAACACGTGATTAACATGGTAAACTGGAAACAAAACAAAAACGCTACTTGGTCCTGTTTAGGCAACGAAACTTAACTTGAAATACATCGTTTTTTTTTACCACGTTATGTCACGCTTGCATTTTGGTTTCGCACGAGACACAAGCAGCAGTCTCCTGGGTGAAAGTCCTGTGTTGACCCCATCGATCCACTCGAATCTCTGCCTCTACATGGACTTCTGTAGATTATGATCACATGCATATTTGTGATACGTCAAAAAAATGATCTGCGAGGAAATTCGTTTCCCTCGAAACACAAATGACCACAAAGTTTCATTGTTTGGAAACGTCATTTTTAGAAAAGAAGGCTGCAAGAACCTTCACTGGTCCAAACTTGGAACTAATTTATAAGAACTGGTGATTCATTAAGAGATAAAGAATTTGACTTCTGGACCTTTTTGTACTTTGAGGAAACAATCTTAAGTGAATGAACAGGTTGAACAGGACAAAGCTAGTATTCACTGCAGCGGTGTATTGATTGTGTTTCATCGCTCAGGTATTCACATTACTTTGCTCAGCTCTGACTGTTGGAGACAGATCACCGACAAGGAACTCTGCAAACCAGTTTGTCACCTCTGTCTGCATTTAGAGACACATCTCCTCCCAGATTAAATCCTTTGTTTTGTTCTCTGTTGGAAACAATGCCTCCTTTTGTAGGTCAGCAGATTACTCTCAGATTTGTTTTGGTTTTTGTTTCCACGTTTAAATTCATCCAGCAAACATGTTTAAATTTACATCCACAAATCTACATTTAGATGAATCACGAGGATAGCTTATAGTAATACTAATTAATAGTAATGTATTTTATTTTGAAATACAATGCAAAATGGAAAACAAAAACACCAGCAGCCATCTTTAATAAATAAAAGACGAGCATTATAACTAATTAAAGCCTCATCAATATTCAACAACAAAAATTTGACTTACAGCATAAAAATGATCATCCTTTCTCCGACATGTCTGTAAAAATAACAATTTAGATCGAAATTAAAGTTGCTAAAAGTCATCTTTTTAAAGCTAACAATTTTGAAGACAGATCAAAGTCAACACTCTGACGTCTCTTCAAATATATTCCGAGAAACCATAAACCACAGAAAAAGAGGTTTAAAAATCCCTTTGAGCTCTACTTGAGTTGCAGAAACGAGAGCAGACTGATAAAGTCTCTCTCTTTTTTTTTTTGCAATGTGAGCTGAAACCTGAGACCAGAGTCCCAAAGCCAGATCTAAGCTCAGAGACTGGAGCCTCATTAGCAATCTCTCTTTGCGGCCATGAAAAAAAAAAAAAAAACGAAATCCCCACAAAGTAGCTTTGTCTTTGGGCAGCGTTTGATATGCTGCAGCGGGGCCCCTGAGCTCCGAGACACAGCGAGGACTGAAAGCAGAGACTTCAAAAGTAGCCAGTGTCCACCTCCACCTGAAGACAGATGATGCCTTGTGCAGCACTAAGAGCAATCAGTACCCGTCTGTGGCGCCCCCCAAAATCACTACGACCATTACCCTGAGCATCTGAAGCTATTAAATCCTTTATTTTGAAAACCTAACTTGTTTAATGGCACGAGTCCAAAGCTTTTTTTATTTACATGTCAAACATGCTTCAGGAAGTTCAGTCTGGGGGAGTTCAGGGGAAGTTTTTCTTTCTTTCTTTCCTCCAGCTGTGTTTTCAGCATATGCCGTTGCATATTGACATTGGAGAAAAAAAAGTTGAACGGAAGGAAAAGCGAATGACGCAGAAACAGGAAGTTGAACAAGAAGAGAGGAAAAAAGAAGCCTGTTCAATGATGAAGACGGATTACAGATATGTTTTGAGGTGCTTTTGCTAATTTACAGTGCTGTTATTTTAACATGAACCCTCACTGACTGGATCGTGATTCAAAAGAAGGTCTGATGTTGTGAACTGTGCTGTTTCCCCCCAGCTGAAGAAATTATCAACCGAAACTTTATTTATACAGCACTTTTCATAACAAAGTGCTTTGCATGGTTCAACCAGGATTTAAACACCTCAGCACTGCAATGAGGCAAATAAAATCAGACAATTAATATAATACAAAAAATAAATTAGGATAAAATACCAAACAATAATATAAGATAAAAAACATAATTAAAAAAAAAAAAGATAAGAAATGTGGCATGAAACTGTATTGATGAAAAGCTTTTTTGAAGAGATACATTTTTAGAAGTGAGTACAATGATGTCACTGATTCTGCAAACGGCGACAAACTTGGGTGAAATAAATGCGGCTGCAGAAGTTGTTTGTACGTCACAGGTCTTAAATAGACATATTTCTTTGATCAATGTAAACAACAATAAGTTGACTTTTTTTCTTTTTTTCAGCCGCTACAGCAACTTCCGTTTCAACTTAAAAATATCATCGGCAGGACGGATGTGTCACTCGCTAGTGAAGTAACCTCTCTCCTAATGAGACGTGGCAGATGTGAAGACACAATTGGGATGAATAAATAACGAATGCCAGTTCGGTCCGATCATTATGTTACGCTAGAGAAAGATGCAGTGCCCACTTCCTGTTTTATGTCTGTTATCATTTCTAGCTAAATCTGGAAATGTTTCTATATATCGATGGCTAAAGTGCAAAACCTCCTATCTGCAAAAGCATCCAGGAAAAGTGGGAATAACATCCTATCTGCACTTTGTATATTTTTCTTTTTTTTTGTATTTTTGTATTTTTTTGTATTTTGTATTATGTATTGGGTATCCTTAACAAATAGCATTCTTCAAGAAAACAACAAGTTTTTTTTTTTTTATTCTCAAAAAAGTGCATTTTTCAGATTGGAGGTTTTGCTCTTCGGCCATCGACCATGCCAGCGCTTTAAACTTGATTTTATGATAAATTTATGGTAAGATAATGCGCATTGTACTTTTACTGTAAAGCTGTGTGAACGGTTTAACTTTAAAGCCAGACGCTTGCATTCAATCACTGCCATACTTTGACATATTCAGCAAATGTGAATTCAACGAGGGGGGATAAAAAAAAAAAAAAAACTGCATGAAATCTGTGCATGTTCTCGGAAAATGTTGGGAGAATAAAACATGCAAAGAAAGAAGAAAAAGCACCGATCATATTTTAGAATAAAGAGAGGGAAACATGTTCCGTAGGTAATAAGGGCTCGGCGCCTCATGAACTCGGAGAGGGAAGAATAAACATTGCAACAAAACAGAGCGGCCTGCGACGGTGTTTCTTGTCATCTGGATATCGTTCTACAAGTTCAGCAGCTTTGAGCACAATGGGCTCCCCTCCCCCCCTCCACCCCTCCCCCTCCTCCACCCCTCCCCCGCACCCCACACAGGGAACGGCACCATGACGCACGCGCATTTGGCTCGGGGACGACCTGTTCGACAGCGCAGGTGTATCCTCGTCCCGCAGGAAGGCTTCGCTGCAGGCCCTGCACACTCTGTGATGGACAAACACGTGGGCACCAGCAGCACCGGGGAGGAAAACCTTGCCGGGAAAACAATCCCTCATCAGCTATTGTCAACATCTGCATTTCAGCGATTTTCTTTCTTTTTTTTTTTTAAACCCATAACTCAATGGTGCTGCCACGATAATTTCACGCAACATGTTGTGGCATGACACAAAATGTGACATTTTTAGGGCTTTCTCTTTAAATCCCAATCTGGGAATGCTGACAGAAAAAATGTAAAATCTCATCTGTTTTGATTCCTTTTGTCTCGTTGCATGTTGGCGTTTCTGTGAGTGGTGGGGCCGATAAGGCTATTTTAAATTCAGAGTGAAGCCTTATTTGACAACTACATTTGGGAGCTGACAGCACGTTTTGCTAAAACACCCCCGAGGACAACTTGTGGACTGACATGATAATCTGAAATACGAGAAAATGAACCTCCCCGGGAGGAAATTCAGTCCTTACAGAAGAGAGGAAAAGGTCGTGAAACACAGAGCTAAAAAGGTAATAAAGGCTGAAAATGTCTCCAGGATATAAACATATTACTTCCTGATGGCTACAGTGAAAAATAACATGGTGTATATTAGATTCCTTTTATGTTTCTACAGGAAAGTACATTTACTTAAGGGCAGTTTTTAAAGTGAGTATTTCAAGGCTTTCTACTTTTTTGTCCACTGCGCCTGTGTAATAGTTAGTTAGTTTGTTTGCATTTTGCCAAAATGTTAACATTTCGGATTATGACAATACAGTTTTGTATTTATTTAGAGTTTTTTTAAAAAGAAGAGCATGCCCCTGCCTTTTGTCAACTGATTTGAAAGCATAGAAATTAAGCCTGTCGGAGAACTACGGTGGCCATTAAGTAATGTATAAACATGAAAGGCTCAATAGAGCCAGTGTTTGGTTTGTCCGTTCTATGAAACATAGTTATGAATATATATATATATATATATAATAATATACTATTTCTGCCAATAGATCCCTCTCAATCCTAAACAGGGCACCTTTAATGGAACCATTTTTCACAATAAATACATTTACTTTCCTAATACAATATCACATTTGGCTACTAATACTTTTACATAAAATATTTAAAAACGTCCAGCAGATGCAGAGCAACATGAACATTTATTTGAGTTTCTGGCGACCCGATTCATGTATTCACTCTCCTTTTAGCTGTTTTGGTCCGTACAAAGTCCAAAGAGGAATTCTTGCGCACAAGTTATTATCAATTGGGCACAACATAACATACTTTTCTTTTTCTGTGACTTCCTTCAGAGACCCCGAAGTCACAAAATAGATATTTTCCCTGCTCACAGAAAGCCAGTCGCTAATGTTGTCTATCTGCTGTTTGCAACTGCTAGGGAGTGTTCTGTTAGTTTATCAGCGCGTGTCTGCAGGAAACAGCTGCCTGCTACGACTGACAACGAGGATGATGAGAGCAATGAGGCCGAATGATAACAGTAAGTGTGCTGTGACACCAAAACAACGAGCTGAAAGTGGCTAAAAAGCTCAGCAGAGCTGCAGAGTTGGGGGATTAACGCAGCTTTTAGCTAATTATTTGGTCGCTTTTCCTTCTTTTGCACTACTGTTACGTTTTGTTAGTTAACTTAATTTAATATTATTATTCTATTTGTTGTATATATTGCGCATTTTTCTTATTTTCTTATTATTATTCTATTCTATTGTTGTATATATTGTTCTTACCTGTATGTAAAAATGCTGATGTAGGGAAAAAATGTCCCCTTGCAGGAGTAATAAAGTATCTATCTATCTAATGGATGAGAACATACAGTATGCCGATGAGTTATTTTCTGCAGGGTTTCTTGTATGACTCTTTTAATTAAAATTTGCCATTGCTTGTAAAGTGAGCAGAGTTGCGGCAGCATCCCGCCTGTTAGCATCAGTTGCTGCAACATGCCTTCATGGATGCTGCTGTTCTATTTCTGCCGTGAGAATATGCAGAGTTTGTCCTGCTGCCATGCAGTTGCCCTCAGCTGTCCCATCACTCAGCGGGGGAGAAGAGAGCTCCTCTCCACCCCCACGTTTTCGAAACAAATGCAGGCGAGACGAAGCAACTAGGTCAACCTCCGGCTATTAAACTCCCGTGTCCCCGTTGAGACAGCGGGACAAATGGGTCCTACTCCAACTCAGACACAAACAAAAGGCCTTCACATCCATCGGAGACCTCAGCCCCACTTGCATCCTAATGAGGCGAGAGTGGAGGGAAATCCATTCTCGCTTTCAGTTGGTTTAGTTCGCTGACCAGGAAACACAATGGGGGTCACATGATTATATGATGGGATCCTAGTTGTGATACGGAAGGGAAAGACATTTTAATCATGGCGACTTGGATTTAGTAGGTTGGTGCTCTCAGTTAGCCTGTTAGAAAACACACACACACACACACACACACAGACACACACATACACAAATCAAATGAAGTTTCAAGAATTAGCATTTCATAATAGGGATGTCCCCTCCCTCCTGCTATACTGATTGATTGCAAGTGGCCTCCCCAAATGAAAGCCTGAATTATTCAAGCACAATATGGAAGGCCGGACTGTGTTCATTTCCTGTTCAATCAGACAGTTTGATGGGTATTTAGCAACCACTGAATATATCATTTAAGAGTAATGGGAAACTATCTGCAGCATCCCACTAAGAATAGACAGCTATATCTTTAAGAGCAGAGGACAACGTTAGACTTTCAATACTTTTTGTTGTTCTCAATTTAAAGAGGCGTCTAGAGCAATACAGCTCTGTGAGGCTGTTCTGATTGCTAAATGCTAACGTCAGCATGCTCACAATGACAGTGCTAGCATGCGGATGCTGAGCAGGTATAATGTTTACCATCCTCACCATCTTAGTTAGTACTCATGTACTGTAATCATGTACAATTTTTCGAGGTACTTTCCATTCCAGTTTCTACTACTTTACAAGGCAAATGAATCAAATCAAATAGAATAAACATCAGAGGGTCACCAAAGTCATTATGATTCATCCTCTGGGGATCTTGAATGCCTGTACAACATTTAATGGCCATCCATCAAATGGCCGATGAGATGCTTCAGTCTGGACCAAAGTGATGGAGCAACCAGCCGTCCATGGATCCAAGTGAGAGAACGAAAGCCAAACCTTTCTTTCTGTCTTTCTGCTGACGTGCTCGGTACAACCCTCTCAACAAACAAACCTCCATTACTCACTTGATAACCCGGCATGATGTCACTGAGCAAACACAGTAACAAAAGCCAGCGGGCTCATTATATGAAACACTTCCTGCACCGCAGTTTGTTGATGCTCTCCCCAGCAGGTGCTGTGAGCTCACTCCGCGGGGACAAAAGTGTAACTCAAAACCCCAAATTATGGGCCACGAAGTCAAGCAACAACAAGCATTAGCGTTGTGTTTGTCTGCCGGCCTGTCGCAAGTTGTGGGTTTGTCAAAAAGAGGAAAAATGCATTATGTATGTTCACTGTTTTTGACCTGAGGGTTGTGACCTCAAGTGAAGGAGCAAGGCACCGGAAACCTGGATGTAAACTGAGACAGAGTAAACAAAATAACCAGACTGCTGTTGTTAGGAAATATTTTTTTATTTCCTTTTTAATTTTCTCTATTTTATTCGTCTTTTTTTTCACTCAACAATTGCCTCACAATGAGATATAATCTTGTACTCTTTGTCACAAACATTCTTTTCCTCATTATGAGACTGAATTGCCAATTTTGTTTCCCCTTCATCATTCGTGTAATTCATTTGATTCACTGAAAAACAATTGAGAGTTCTGAAACAAGGCCTACACGGCGACAACACTCAAAATGAAAACAAGGATAATTAATATCACTCCCATGAGCATTGTCAGTACCTTTGTCAAAACCAACTCATTTAGTGTGAAATGGTATAACGCTTCAAAGCTTCCGGGTAGATCTTCGTCTTTATGTGTACTTTATGACCTGTTTTTAGTCTTAAATATACCTCAGGTGAACCTAATTTAAGAAATGACTTTGTGACTCAACATAAAGGAGCCTGAGGATTTGGCGGACGTGCCTCTGCGGTTGGTGAAATAGAAAGCGTGTGGTCAGCCAAACCTCCTCTGAAGACATTTGCAGAAAGAAAAACACAACCTTTCCCATCAACTGCGTTGACCTGTTGGCAAGAAATGGGGAATATGTTCTTCACTGCCGAGAGTGTTTTCGTGAAAAGGTGCCGTGTTGTTTCAGCAGTGAGCCTCGCCAGAGATCAGGAAAACCAGCATCACCTCTAAATATACGTTTTCAACACTGTTATTGTCTCACTTGCCCAAAACAGTCATTGTGCATCATTACACATCATCGTGCAGCACCGTGATGACAGCAGTTTCTGTATTTTTAAACCAGTGGCAGTGTTGTGCTACGGGGTCAGTTGGAAAAGTAGTTCAGTTGCTATTTTCTCTCCAGACAGTATTTTTTTTTTACCTTGCAGATTTGCAAATTCACACAGAAAATAATAAATAAATAAAAAAATATAAGTCTTCCAAGGGCTTTATAAAAATATCTGACCCAAAACTGCAAGCACCACTTATTTTCCATTTATTGGTTCAAAGCATGGTAACAGCTATTTCTGGCTTCACAATGCACTGTGCATTAAGAATTTTAAACCATATTGGATATTACATTATGCTTAACAATAATAAAGAAAATAGAGGTGCATTTTTGTATCGATTTCTAAGCAAAATGTACTTGTTGGTTCAGTATCTTGACAGTGGACTGCTGCAAATCCTTCATTCGCTGGTGGTCTATTTAAACATTCATTAATTCATGGATACAATTTAAATATTGATTATTTTACCTCTTTTAAGGGCTGTTTACAGCTGTGGATGCTGATGAACAGGAATCTGATGGGAAAGTTGGAATATCATATTTTTTAAGTCATGAAATTTGATAGATTTGTAGATAGACAGCAACCTGTCAATCACCTTGTAGCCCCGCCCTAAAGCATCCCCTGCTTTATGGTCTGTTTGACTCTAAATGGACCATAATTTACTAAATGAACATCATGCTGTATTGAAGAAGACTTGAAACTAGAGATTAAACCATAAACTCATGTTTACAATGTTTACTGAGGGAATAAATCAACACATGAAGCTTTGACTTCTATACAACCAGAGGAGTCGCCCCCTGGTGGTCAGGAGAGAGAATGCTAGTTTAAGACACTTCCGGATTGGCTTCACTTGGCCGAACAGGAGGTTTCCGCCTGGTTTCACACGGTCCTGAGATGAAGACAATGTAAATGTAAATGAAGATGCCGACAGAGGAAACAGCTGATCAGTCACGTGAGTAAAACAATTGGATGTATTCAAGGATTGGCGTTTCCATAATCCATTAAGGGCTTCAACTATTTTTCAACAAAAGGCAAACACCACCTCAAGTGAGTGTAAAAACATTTTTGGACAGTTGAGGAAGTTTTAACGAATTTTTCTTTTACCATAGCGCTTTTCTAATGCGATACTTCTAAATGCACATAAAAAAATATGTGAATGGAAACACGGCAAATGACAATATCAACATGCGTATGTGTGGCAGGTAATAATTATTTGCAGTAAACACTACAGTACAGTCGAGGCTTGAGAGAATGCCCTCAGTTTTGCAGATGTTTGGCCATAAATCAAAGTATTGGACGAATCGAAACACGCTAGAAGGAAAACTTATTAAAGTTATTAAAATTCCTCCTCAACCAAAGGGTTTATTTACTATTTTTCTAGATTTGAAGCTTTCCTCTGAGCATAGTGTGTGAGTGTGGTCAATCCAAATCATGTGAACGTCACACTTCACAGTCCAGCGCTGCTACTGGAACTCACATGACCGCTCTAAATGAAGCAAACCCTGAATATGTGCAGAAACCCTAATGCTGAAGGTGCCTGATGATAAACCTGTGTTAAGCACTTTGTTTTAGACCCATTTCCTTCTTTTCTCATAATCTATTAATTTATAATATTTTCCCTGTTGGTAAATAGAACATATAAGCCCCTGTTTTTTTTTTTTGGGTGAGAAGATCCTGATAAACGTGAGGACTTCCCATGACCTCATGAGTAATTGGTTTAACTGTTAATCCGAAGCAGTGACACGCTCATCTGTAACGACGTGCCCCACATTCACTGGGTTAAAAGAAAGAGAGCGGGCGGGAGTGTGGACGGTAACGCTCTGTGGCCGGCACGGTGCAGCTGGTAACACTTTTACTGCACCAGGTACCCAAGTCCTAACCGGGGAAGCAGGAATCATAACAGCAGCCGTGTAAAACTTTTCTATTTTCCTTTTTCTTTGGGCCTTCATTGCAGGACCTTTACTTGTATGTCAATAATAATTTCCTGTAAAGCATTTGGTCCCCTTAATCAACTTTATTGATGATATTAGAGACAGAGACATGCAGATCACAGTCTACACATCATGTTCATTTACACTTCATTCGTCTGACGTGCTGAAACCATCACAGCTGAGACACCTTTTCTAACTTTACTATTATTTACAGTCGGCTGAGGTTCATGTCCGTACGCATCCGACACACGGGGAGTGACGGTAGCGTTCATTTGTCAGCGACCGGACGGATTTAAGTCCAATATTCACTCTGTCAGCTCTGTTTTGTTCTCCATCTGTGGGACATGTGTCTCGTCAGTTGTTGAATGAATCACTATTATATGTAGCTTATGCTTCTGTATGCTTCATTGTGTGGCTGGAAGAAGTGAACCAAACAGTACAGTTGTGGTGCCGTAAAGCCCCAAAACTAACTAGCTACTAGCTAAACTAGCTAAAGCTACTAGCTAAAGTTACTAGCTAAACTAGCTAAAATGCTCTGGAGAGTCACTGTGAGAAACTGCTCACATTATACATGGGCATAAGATTCATTGTTAATATGAGAATATTGTTTAGGATTAGTGCAGTTTAAAGGTTTTATGAGATTACTCTAGAAGTCGTTCATCTTTCCTTATGAAATGTAACAAAACTTTCCAAATAGAGTTTTGTAAATACAGTGAAATAAAGAGTCTAATGTGTGTCATGGAATTTGAACATTTTAAATGCTGATGTCGTGGTAACAAAGACACTGTGTCCGAACAACGTCTGATCCCTAAATATGATCCAGTATGTACTGGGATTTGTCTCTGGTACAAAAAGAAAAAGAGAAATTCCCATATTCTAGAAAGCTCTGTATTTTTAGCATCACAAGTATACGCAGACTAAGGATTTACATGTATTTGCTCACTCATGTATTTATGCATTAAAATAAATCATCCATAACAACTTTTTTAACTGTATGAATCAATGGTAGTGATGAGTCCCACTTTCTCAACACTGTTTATGAGGATTTGGCTCAGTTTGTTCTGCACTTACCTCAAATAAGACACTCCTAGTCCCTCCCATACTTATAATGTTAACACGCAGTGTACTGGTAAATACTTTGGACCGGAGACAGAATGAGAAACTATGTATCTCAGAGTTGCAAGTGTGTTTTTCCAGACACTTTTCCAAAATAAACACAATTTAGAGCCTTAAAACTTGACCCGTGATCAGATTTTTTTTATCCCGTCAAACTCAGCTCGTAGTCCCAAAATGCAGTTTCACTCTTTTTAACGACTAGATATGAATTTTTACAAGTACAAAAAAAAAAAAAAAAAGAAAGTCGAAATAATTGCTGGTTTCCTGCCAACGTGGCTGGTAAAGTAGAACAACTTCTCACAGCTGACATTTAGCTGGTGGTTGTTTCTCCACCCAGCCTGTGTGCATGCGTCTGCATGTCGGGAAGGACGTTTGTTCCAAAAATCATACGCACAAACAACTAAGTTTCCTTTTAATAATTTGAACCGCTAACTCTGCTCTGTAACTGCTGTCTGGCTCGCCGAAGCTATACGCTTTTATTCTTATCTCAACGAATTTGACAGAAACTCTTGTCGGCTCTAATCAGAAACAGCATGGCTTCATGTGCCAAGTGTTAGTACATGTGTAAAGAATCATCACACGTGCAGGGACCCGTCAACGTTTAAAGCTGAGACATGAATGTGAGAAAGGAAAACGTCACCTTGATTTGTTTAAAAGAAAATCTACAACGATCATGAGGTTACAGTAAAAAAAAACATGATTTTAATACATTTGCAGACCTAAAGTATACATATATATATTATATTTCTGGTGTTGATTCCCCACAGACTTTTTCAAACCCTTGCAGTTTCCATATCAGCAGGGGCCACAAAACCCCGACCATTAAGTTCATGCATAATTTATCGCTGCGTAAAAGGACCCAATTATAATGTGTGTGTATTTCACCAGACTGGGGCTGCAGGACTCACATTAAACTGTGGTTTTTCTTCTTTTTTTTTTACTCACCAAAAGGCTACAAACAGAGGCCTTTGAAACGAATACACTCGGGGATCAGAGATGGAAAAGTCAACAGTGCCACAGTGTGTAGGAATTCATAATCCGCCAATTACAGCCCATGCATACATTCAACTCCCCGGCTGTTTAATACGCGAGTGTCTGGAGGGAATTCTTCTTAACGTGAGGAAGGAGAAGAGAAACCGCACTGTGTGTGTGTGTGTGTGTGTGGGATGGGGCGGGTTGGGGGGGGGGAGTTAAATGGAGAGTAGTAGCTGCTGATCCACGGGGGGTTAACAGCAATCGTGCACGGGGGGTTGTTGACAGTCAAGACATTTGTTTTGGTGCTGGAGCAAAAAAAAGCTGCTCCCTGCAAAGCTTCACCGAGTCTCAGCCTCTCGCCCTCTGCCTGGATCATTTATGCAGAGTCGGCCCCCGTGGGACTGTGTGGGAACTGCAGGTACCTTTTGGGATCATCACATTAAGAATTTGTTCGGGGTTACACCCGGCTGCAAATATAGGCCGAGAACAATTGGCCACACTAATGCATGTGTGATGTGGAAGGTGTCTCTCACAGTGACGAGCCCACGGAGAATCATCACCCGACTCTCCGCAGAGCATTTTAGCATCTTTCAGCTAATTTCTTTTTTACACGTAGACTGTAGATAAGAAGTGGATCCAGTCACCGTGACGTCACCCATTTGGCTTGTGGATTGTTGTTTTGGGGCCTCGAGTTCTGCATTTTGGCTGTTGCCAATTTGGCTTTGACGCGAGAGGGTGGCTGAGACATTTTTAGGCGACGAAAAATGTTACAATTAACTTTCATGAAGTGAAAACAACACACTGTGAAAGGTTTAAAGTTGTAAGACAAAAACACAAACAACTCTACATCGCCGTGGTAGCGACCCGTCAATCACCTTGTAGCCCCGCCCTAAATCATCCCCTGCTTTATGGTCTGTTTGACTCTAAATGGACCATAATTTACTAAATGAACATCATGCTGTATTGAAGAAGACTTGAAACTAGAGAATGAGACATAAACTCATGTTTACAATGTTTACTGAGAAGTAGGGTCATTTTCTCGTAGACTTCTATACAACCAGCCTTCTTTTTTAAACCAGGAGTCGCCATGGCCATGAGAGAGAATGCAGGTTGAAGGCACTTCCATATCGGTTTCACTTTTAAGATCTGGAGGTTGCATCCGGTTTTTACAGCTTTAGGCCACTTTACTGTTTTGGTTCAATCCTCGTTTTTAGCAGAAGAGGTCTGATTAACCCACCAGGGAGGAAAGTAATAAAGTACATTTACTCAGGTACTGTACGTGTAGACGTGTGATACTCTCTTGAATACTCTGTGAATACTTTGGCTTTGTGTTAGCTTCATGAGCATCAAGCCGGTACTGTGGCTCGCTTCACTGATTTGTTTACAGTCTGTCGACAGGCATCTGCCTTTGTGAAGCTTCCCTGAGCGAAACAATGAATCTTCACCCCCTCCAAGTCCTCCCGACCTCTGACCTTCCTCTTAAGGGGGCCAAGCAAGTTTCCCTTCACACACACTCAACTGATGTACTTTAGCTTGCACTCCTTTTCCTTACTTTGAGGACGCACACACGGCGAGGTGCAGGAGGAAAGATGACTGTAGTCTTATATTCTGTGTTCATGGTCGTTATTATTTCTCTTGTAAATAGTGTTTTCCGAAGAACAGGGTGATCGTAATATTCTGTATTTATGGTATCTGTTGTGCTTTGTTCGACACATGACAGATTACACAAAGGAAACTTTGGGAAGATAAAGTATGGTGTACCATTTGTCAAAAAGGGAGGACCAATATAATCCACGACCTTGGCATCAGTGCCATCATTACACCGTAACACTGACATCTGGTGACAAGGCCCAACGAAGGCAGCTAGCAACAACACGGCTGGCTTCTCGACCATGAAGGTTTGAATAAGAGTGGAATACATCAATATTATTGTTGTGATTATTATTGCTGCGTTGTTTCTGCATTTTTATGTGTATATATATATATATATATATATATATATGATATAAAGTAGCAGCAAGAGGGACAACAGGAGTAGCAGCAGTAACAATAGTAGTAACCAGCTCGTTGCACTTGCTGCAGTTGAAGTACTGGCAGAAGTAGAAGTACTAGCAATAAAAAGTAGAAACTCACATGCAGGTATTTGCTGCCCTCTGGTGTACAAGTGTGATGACCTGCTCTCTCCACGACTTTGTGGAAGCTGCATGTTTCTCTATTGACAGTATTTTATTTATTGCTGTGTCCTTCTGCAAAATAACACATTAATGATTAATAACACATTAATAACACATTGATCTGTCTGCCATTAATATTTGGTTATTGGCACACAAGTTTCAGTCTCAAGGTGCTTTTAAACACAGACGCATGCAAACGCACACACACACACGCACACACACACACACACACACACACACACACACACACACACAGCCCCGCCTGCCTCCCCCACACATCCATCTCACTGTCATGTGATCAACAATGCAGCTGGCTGGTGCTTCATTTCAGTCAACATACTGTGGTGTTAATGAGGGCCCATGGGACAGTAGGGCACACACACACACACACACACACACACACACACACACACACACACACACACACAAACACACACAGTTATATTTGTACAAACGGATACTGTACATGTAGGTGTTTGTACAGGTGTTCCCAGTCAACCGCAGAGTAAAAAGACACAAGCTCTCCATACAGTAGTAGAATTCACTTTAATCTATCATCGACTTTATAATACTTTCAATCTTCTATATTGATAATTCTGACAAACATGTATGTAGACATTCCCATCACCATGCTTCTGTAAAATAAAGGAAAAAAAACTAGAATTATGAATAATTAGGTTAGCTTTGGTTATAAAACCACCTCACTTGTCCCCAACTATTCACCAAACGAACAATCAACAAAAAAATCAATGCAACGTGAAACATAAACATGCAGCAACACAAACTAAACAAACTATAAACAGCATGCATCTGTTGGGCATCAAACATGACACGGGATCAAAACACTAAAAGTTAATATTTAGAGAAAGGCTCAGTAAAACATGCCCCTGAGTTAGATGTATAGATTAGATAAGATATTTTATTATTGTCATTACACAGAGTACAAACACAGACACCGAAACGCAGATTAGCATCCAGCCAGAAGTGCAAAGATCAGCAACGTGCAGAGAACTGTAAATATATAAATATATGTGTAGTGGTAATATATAGAACAAACGAAGGAGAATTTATGAATGCACTAAGATATGTGCAATATGAACCGTATGTGGAATAAATACAAGTATAGACAGCAGTATGAACATGAATACACTGTAGGTGAAATAACTACAGTATGGACAGTAGTATAAATATGTATGGTAAGAGCATATGTGATGGAGACGTTGGCGATAGACATAAAAACATAAAGCTAAGCGTGGTGGTTCTGAAGGCCCACAATAAAGATGAAGATAATCTCCTTCCTCTTGGCTTTCCTTCTCCCCAAAGCCTCAAGAGGGAGCCGTTGTAACTCCGATGAACACACGCAGCTCCCCGCTCTCCGTCACACCCTCCTCCACTTCCTTTCAACCGTTTACGAGAGTTCACTGTGTTTACTTTTTTTTTTTTTTAACGGCGCGTTCATGTTTTTTCTGTCAAGACGAGCGGAGAGATATTTCATCGCGACGCAGACAAAGACGCAAACGTCGTGCCATTTAAGAGAAGGTTTTAAAAGATTTCACTCAAGTTATGGATCAAATGACTCAGACTCGGCTCCTCGCAGCGTTTTAGCGTCCATCGGCTCGTTGTTTCGTTTCTCACCATCGTCATTTCCAGCAGCGGCAGGGAACTGTTTGCTTTTTTTTTTTATGTTGCAAAAAGACTATGATAAAGTAAGCAACGTAGCTGTGTGGAGCATTAGCAGCTAAAGAGACGGATGTTTCCCTCGGGAGACAAAAACAGAGTGAATATTGGACTTTAATCCATCAGGTGGACAGAGTGAAAGAAAGGAGAGAAGAAAGTCAGTTAACAAGCATGACATGTATATTTATAGCTTAATCAATTTGCTTTTTTTGGTAACCACACAACGACACTAAATCTAGCAACGCCTTAACCCAAAGGAACGTTTTTTTTACAAAATAAACATAATTTTTTAGTTTATGTCATCGAGAATAAGGAAACATGGTGCAGTTAGCTTAGCTGGTGGCTAATCAAGGATTCATTTAACTGTCACCTAGATGTTATGTTGATAATCGTACTGTACTGTGTATATCAGTGGAAGCAAATGGGATTTTGCCGCGTGGCGGCCAAAAAGAAAAAACAACCCTTAAAATCTGACAAAAAGCGAATCGTCTTTATTCGCGGATCGATTTCACAACTTTGCTTTTCTCATGAAGACTAATTAAAATCAATCACAGCCTTTTTGTTCAAACTAGCTTCTCCTCTGAGCTGCCCGCGATCACACAGTCTGCCTTCTTTGTTTACTTCTTATCCATCTTACTTTTTCCTTCCGCGGCGATAAACACAGCAACCCTCGTCGCGTTCAACACAACAACAACACTCGCGCGGCGACGCCTACACACGGCAGCGTCGCTCACCACTGCTTTTGTCTGCAGTTGCATGCCAGGTCGTCTCTGTCTGTGATTAATTAACATCCAGTTTGTAACCCCCCCCTGCCCCCCGCCCGCCTGAATTAGCACTCGGGCTAATGAGCTGACTGTGAACCAGGTTACAGTAACCAGCACAACTCATCCGTCAAGCCCTGCAGCCTGGTGGACTCACACAGGCCTCCGATCAGCTGGACCATGTGTCTTCTTGTGAGAGATGAAGTCATGTCAGCAGCTCCTGACTGAACAGAGGTGGAAAACAACTAATTACTCAGGTACTGAATTACAACTATCAGGTACTTGACCTTGAGTATTTAGATTGTCTGCAACTTTCTACTCTCTACTCCACTACATTTTGGGAGTAAATATTGTAGTTTTCTTTTTACACCACTACATTTATTTGAAAACTTTAGTTAGTTTGCTGATTCAAATTATTTATACAAAATGTAAATCAATGAATACATTATTGTTGATCAAGCTACCCGACAGCATAAAAAGCAGTAAAATAAAATCAACAATTGTATAATATATATTATTCTTATTATTTAGGGACATTCTGCATAATGAATGTATTTGGTAATTTAAATATATTTTGAATTCAGGACTTTTACTTGTTTATTTAGATAGATAGAATGATAGATAGATAGATAGATAGATACTTTATTAATCCCTCAAGGGGACATTTTTTCGCTACAGCAGCATTTTTACATACAGGTAAGATAATATAAGAACAATATATACAAAAAATAGAATAGAATAATAATAAGAAAATAAGAAAAATGCACAATATATACAACAAATAAACAATTATCTATTTATCTATTAAGCAAAGTAAATAAAGTTAAACATAATAAACATAATAGTAATTCAAAACACGAGGCAAAAGGGAACAAAAAACAGAAGATAAACAAGGACACTACAAAAACAAAACTACGACAACAGCATTAACAAGTACACACAGTTTAAACAGACAGTCAGTAAAAAAAGAGTTCCTTTTACTGCCTTCTTCCATGTCACAACAATAAATAAGCGTAAAGTGTCAAGTTCAATTCTCTGAAAACAATCAACAGTCTTCAGTAGTTCTTCTGGAGCTCGTGGCCACATTGTTCTTGGAACTGTTATTTCTGAGTTCAGTAATGAACTTTGACCTTTTCAACCAACAAGGAGGAGAAGTCATAAAAAAAATGTAAATAAAAAATGTAATATCTGCAATTCAATGATTTTCAAAAACTCCCGCTATAGCTACTAAATGGGCCCCGTGGTGAATCGTGAAATGGCTCATAATGGAATTGATGCAGTGTTTGATGCACGGAAAAGTTTCGTCTCAGTTTAAAGTTTCTTTTGCGATGTTTGTGTACGGACCCAAAAGGCCTACGCCACACAACGCGCCGCCATGAGGCTTTAAACACAAGCTGCCAATTAGGAGAAACAGCTGACTTGAGCTTTCGGCTTGTAAACTTACAAATACGACACGTGGGAATTATTAGTAAGCCGACATCCTGAACTGAGGTGTGAGAGCAAAGGTGGCAAAAACCTCCATGAAACCACGGAGCTACAGACGCAGAAACCCAAATGATCACTTATGTTAATTCAAATATCATAATTCCTGCGAGTAATACTTGTTGTGGATATAAAATTAATGACGGTTCCCATTGCAGGTGTTCCAATTTATTAAGTAGATTAAGCTTCCCAAGGAAAAAAATTTAACTTTTTTGGTTCGTTCACAGATTTTTCGAACAAACCTTTTCCTCAGGCTTTCCCATAATGCACCACGCCCGACTACAACAACAACCGGGCCTCACGGTCGACTGCCTCCACACCCTCAGTGAGGTCTGACCCACTTGGCCACGCGGCCCGGTCCAGAGCCGCCAGCTGCTGTTGCCGCGGGTGATGATGAAGATGTTGGCACAGGCGTCAGCTCAGGTGCCGTCTCCAAGGGAACCAGCGGGACTGTGACAATCTGATCATCACCGCGGCGACTGACACCTGACTGCACCCAGAGATACAGGAGGCGTATGAATGGCATGAGAGAGGGCCAAAAGGACGCAAGTTCTCAAACTAATAGTGACTAACTGATAATTTATCAATATATATATATACATATATATATAAAGTTGTTTTTTTTCCACTCTGTGTCACAAAGTTTTTCCAGGTCAGAATATATATAATATATTAGCAGTAAATATATATAATATATTAGCAGTTTAGCTCCCGGGTTACTCAATCAAGTTAATTAGACTGCAATCAAGGCTTTATCATTATTTAACATTTTGCCTCTTTGATGTTGATGTTTTGGGTTCATTGCTCTGAGCGTGACACACACACACACACACACACACACACACACACACACACACTAGTGTTTAGGTGATGTTGCGCCACAGGATCTGAACTCGTGTTGTAACACCAAAAACTTTTATTTTAATCCAGTTATTTTATTTGACAGATTTTTTTTTTTATTTATTTATTTTTTATCATAAGCGAAGGTTTCAAACGCTTCAGATTACATTTTGTTCTCCAAAACTTAAATGAATCAAAATGTCAAAAGTTCAAATGTGTGGCCAGCTGACCTCTACAGCGCTCACTTTGTAACCCGTGGCCCCCGTTGATTTGTCATTGGCCTGCACGCTAACCGGGCTGATTTCTAATTGGATGAGGCGTTCACGAGGGCCGCTCTCATTGGTTCGCAGGCCAGTCATCGCTCCCCTCCCTATGACCCCCCCACTTCCTGTCCCCCAGGACACCATTAGGCGCTGCCAGGTCCGAGCCCGTTCGTTAAAGCCTGTCACGCTGCGCCGCTGCCGCACATGACAACAGCAGAGCGAGGGGAGAAAAACGACTCAAAGCGCCCTCCTTAAAAACTGTAATGCTATATTTATAAGCCAGTATTTATAAACACATTTGCATATATCAAGATGAAAAAGTTGTTTGAATTGGGGGCAATTTGCATTTGGTGAAACATATGGCGGAGCCGCGGAAGCCATGGGCCATGCCTTCATTACCCGATCTTCGTTTCATCAGCCCCTTGCTCCCCTGCTGAGCCTCCCCACGGCGGAGCCTTCTGTCCCCGAGGTTTCAGTGACAGGGGACAATATGTCCCCAAGGTGAGGAGCAGGGGGAAAGCCGCACGCGCACCGCTACTCCAATGATTATTTAATCAGACTCTTCACTCTGGATCTGAAAGAGGAGAGAGGTACAAAGTGGCGCTTATTAGCCATTTGTTCAACGCAGGGAAAGGAGAGCGCGGGAGAGGGGAGACAGAGAGAGAGAGAGAGAGAGAGAGAGAGAGCGGAGGGGAGAGACGAGGAGCGAGAGCTGACGGATCGGTGAACGCAGAGTGGGAAGGTCCAGAGGGAAAGAGGAGTTGAGGAGGGAAGAGGAGGCGAGGAGGGCAAGAGGAGGTGAGGAGGAGGAAAGGTCAGAGAAAAGAAAAAGAAAAGAGGAGGAGATCTGAGGACAAGCGAAGAAAAAAGGGCCCGTGATTGAACAAAATAAGTGAATGAAAAGAGGTGATATCAAAGACATAAAAGAAACATAACAGGATTTAAAAACACCTTTTTGTGCCAAAATAAAGCAGGATGAAAACATCCAAGATATCAATCATATTCTGCAGCGGGAGGGGGGGTGGGGGGAGGGCTGTACAAATGTGTAGTACTTTATACTTCACTACAGTTCAGAGAGAAACAATGTACTATTTACTCCACTACATTTACACTTTACGTTTCTGCGAACCGCGAGCAATGTCAACGTTTATGAAAAAAAAAAAACAACATTTCATAGATACGTTTCGCGCTTGCAAAAAAAAAAGAAAAAAGAATAATGCATCCGGGGTCGACGCTGTGAAACAATTGGTTAGATTCAGGAAACAAGACTGCTTGGTTAAAAAATATCAAATCAAAAAGTAACAACTTAGCGTAAAACAACTTAGCGTAACAACTTAGCGTAACAACTTAGCGTAACAACTTAGCGTAAAACAACTTAGCGTAACAACTTAGCGTAACAAAGTAGCGTAACAACTTGGCGTAACAACTTGGCGTAACAACTTGGCGTAACAACTTAACGTAACAACTAAGCGTAACAACTTAGCGTAACAACTTAGCGTAACAACTTAGCGTAACAACTTAGCGTAAGCAACGTAGGTAACACGTGGCGTAACAACGTGGCGTAACAACGTGGCGTAACAACGTGGCGTAACAACGTAGCGTAACAACGTAGCGTAACAACATAGCGTAACAACGTAGCGTAACAGCGTGACTAGCGTAAACAAACGACAGCCTTCCTAAGCGTTGTTACCTAACGTTACGTATGAACGTAACGCCAATGTTTACGTTTTGGTTTCTCACCAGACACTAAGAGCTGTCTCCTGGGTGAAAGTCCTGTGTTTGTTTGACCCATCCACCACACCTGCCCTCAGCTGACTCTCTCTCACTTGTGATGATATCACATACCTTTAAATAACTCGATGTGCTGCATCGCTCGCTCTGAGCTAACGTCACCTTATCGCACGATTCCAACATTTTATTTCCTGACGACTGGGCTGTTCATGTGACAGGTACAGTTACTTTTACATTCAAAACACATTATCAGCTTCAGAATACACTGAATTTGTATAGATTAAGTACCCAACAGTAAGTAGTAAAGTAGTTAAAATGATCTGTGACCCACTGTAGCATTAAAATGTATCCACATTAACACAGCAGTAATACATAATAATATATCATACATCGCCCTGAAAGCAGACAACATGTTCTTTTACTCGAGTTCAATTTTAAACACAGTACTTTTACTTGCAAGCGGGTATTTTACATTGTGTTACATACACTTATACTAACATAAAAGGATCCGAATACTTCCTTCCAGCCGCTGATGGTTGGTGTAATCAGGCTTTCAACCAAATATCAAGCAACAAAAGGTCGGAAGTGAGGATAAAAGAACAAAGTGGATGTGGTTTGATGTTGGTTGGGTGGAGGTCCCGCAGGTGAGGGTTCAGCCAGTCTCTCTCTCTCTCTCTCTCTCGCTCTCTCTCTCTCTCTCTAGTTTGCCGTGCCGCTCACACCAGCTCCACATTTGCATGTGCAAAAAAGCCCTGAGTCGGAGTGCGGCGGCGTCTCCCCCCCACCTTCAGCGTGTGCGGTCGACCCGCCTGCGATTTGTTTAAGTGCTTATGAAAGCTCCTCATCCCACAGCCACAGTCTGTCCTCCTCAGACCCGACGGGCTTTTTTTCGACATGTAATACCTGTTTTTTCCCCCCTCCGGGCTCCTGAGGTTGTTTTTTTCCCCTCCAGGAGATATCTCGGTGACCTGCGTGCCATTTTTCGAACCCCCTCCCTGCACAGTTGTCTGTCACGGTTTCTGCCCTCAATGTTTGTCTTTCTATTTCCATACTCTCATTCCATTCGGAGGGAGCCGAGTTTAGAGTCAGGTGGTTGGCTTTGAAGGTCGTTTCAGGAGTACCTGTCCACAAGCGCTCACCTGAGAGCCTAAATTTAGGCCTCGCTTTAAGACCCGTTCTGCGGCCGCCTGTTTTCGTCCATTTCACATGTTGTGAATTTGACACGAATCGTTAAGTTGCAGGGCTTTCGAGAAGAGAGCTTTATGTGTAATCAAATTAAAGTGGCTGTTTACGGAGACGTATTTTTACCCTGCAACTTTTCACAAGTCTGTTTTCAACTTTTTGGGGGGGGGCGGGTTAAATGTGGACAGAATAAGAAAGTCTGTGGTCACACTTTTCCACGCTGACACCAGCTTTCTCTAGAATAAGGATGACGGCGGACACATTGCAAGTTATTGTGACATTTCATAGGCGTGTTGTTGTCCAATTAAAGTACAATGTGACTGGTTGTTTGTCTTAAGTATGACGTTTACAGAGTACTGACACGTTGCAAAAACCTCTAAACAGTGATTTGTTAGTAATTGAAAACATCTGAATTGTATTCTTGAATCGCTTCTGAAAGATCCCTTTTCTTTAGGTTCCCTACTTCTTGTCATTGTCATGCGCCAGATGTTATTTAATTGATTCTAAACAGGATATTATTCAACTATGTATTATATAATTATTTTTTTTACTGTTTATCAAATACTTCATTTGTTTACCCGTCACTTGTGTCAGCTGTTATCCCATGCCTTTTATTTTTATTTGACCCATTTATCCATTTCTTTTAGCCATTTCAACAGTTTTACCTTTAGCTGCTTTTAGGTCACCATTTTAGCCATTTATCCGTTACTTTTATATCCGCTATTTTAACTGTTTTATTTTTTTGATTTAGGTTACATTTACCCATTTATCCATGTACTTGGTTAGAAAATGAACAAAGAAGTTGAAACAGTTTGCTATTATTCATGCACTCTTGAACAATTTAAAAAACAGCTACTTTACGTAATCTTTGTCCGAGATCTCATTATCGGGATACGCGTTTTTTACCTGGCAGCATTAGTCTACGCCATAATGAACGTTAATGCGCTGGTTGTTCGTCCGCCAGGGTTCAAATGATAATCTGCCGTCCCCCTGAAGAAACGGTGCCATTTAATCTCAGATGAAAAAAAAAACACTCCTCCGCTATGTAAACAGTTGATTCAAAATACTGGTTTAATTAATCTCCCTTTATGATAATGATTCCATCTGAGCCAATAAATAGTCATTTTTGCGATGCTTTTTCCCCCCTCAGTGTAACCCCAATATTATTTCTGCCGTTTAGTTGGAGCTGAAGCGGGGGCAAACAGGATGAGCGCGTCATTAACGCCATGCGTCGACACGCGGCAACTGGGGGAAAAGTATCCAGTCTGTTAATAAGTAATGACTGCCCGAGATCACAGGAACCTCACGCTACAACAAAAACAAGTTAAGCACAAGCTTTGATAATGACTGTTAATAATTCAATATGTGTAATTATCGCTTTACAGGAAAGCACAATGGCGGCGGCTTGCTGTAAGGGATGGCGGTGCAGCAATTAAAAAAAAACAAAAAAACGAGTGAGATTGAGGTCAGCGGATGAAGGAAAGTCGACAAACGCTGACCTCACATGAGAAACATGAAGGAAAAATAGCAACAAGGGGTTTCTATTTTCAATTTTTTTTGTTCTTTCCTCTTTCGATTGAACATTTGGAACATCCTCACGTCTTGATGTTGCAAAAGAAATACATTTCTAGATTAATGGGAAACCCTCTTGGCCTCAGTTTGTGTTACTCACAGCTTTTTTTTTTCTTCCCCTTCTGCTCTCTGTGTGCGGTTTCTGCCACCTACTACTTCCTCAAATTTGCTTCCCCATTGTCCCCGAGACCTTGACTCGCACCAGCCAAATGTCGAGGTTGCACATTTGCAACTCAAAACTATAGCCAGAGCAATGGTGAGCGTAATCACTCTATTTGTCATTCCCAGATTTGAATTTCACAATGAGCGCGTGGAGAGGAGGAGGATGAGGAGGAGGAGGGAGAGAGAAAGAAAAACTGGAAAGATGTCTGACTTCTCTCAAAATCAATGTCTTTCAAAAGCCCTGCGCTCCTCTTTTGACGGGAAAGGGCATTCACGCGCATTTGGCGGCCATTGTCGGCAGCAAAATGACTAATCATAACATCATTGATGTGTTAAAAAAAAAAAGAAAAAAGAAAAAGAAAAACGACTACAGACGACAGTACCATTGACAACCTTTGCTCCCATCCAGAGAGAAAGAGTTAATTTGATCATGATGACACCAGTCTCTTTCAAGCCCCTTTTCAGGCCAGCAGCAGCTGGGGCTGGAAGAGCAAGAGATGGGATGAATCCTCTGCAGAGCGAGGAGGGAAGGAGGGAGGGAGGGAGGGAGGAAAAAAATGACAAGAAGGGTCGTTATTACGTCTCCATTTTTGGGACTGAGAGGGGTTTCTGAATTGCCCTGGATTGCGATCCTGCGTTCGTTCATTCCTATATAGGCCCTCGGAGCGGCAAATGGGCCTTGGGCCAGTGCAAAGGCGCTGGAGCTGGAACAGGAATAAGATCACAATTACATGTAAAGCCCAGAGAGGCAAAGAAGAGGAGGGGAGACAGAAAGAGGGAGCCTATGAGCCCTAATTGCCAGATGGTGAATATTTTCGCTCCCTTTCAACGGCGCATTAATTGCAGGGCTGCCCGGGGGTTGAGACGTACTGATCAGTGTGGCAGAGGATCCTGACCCTGATTATCCCCCCTCAGACTCCCCCCACTGGAGAGACAGTGAGCAGTAAAGGGGGGGAGGTGGGGTGGGGGGGGGTTGAAGGGGGTCTGAGAGGGGAGGTGAGGGTTTTTTTTTTTTGCGACAGTTACTCACCCAATCATTTGCCTATCGAGCCACCTGGGCCTCGACACTTTTAGGGGCTTCAAGTTGGAGAGGAGGTGATGGCGAGGAGGCAGGGTGGAGGGTCTTTTAGGGACAAGAGAAGGGGTGTGATGAGGATAGGTAAGGACAGATCAACCCCCCCCCCACCCCCCCGCACCCCTATCCTCCTCCTCTCCTCCCTCCTCACCCACCTTTCCCTCCTCCTCCTCCTCCTCCTCCTCCTCCTCCTCCTCGTCCTCCTCCTCTCCCAGCTCCTCGTTTACATATCTCCAAAAGATGTAATTGAATTAAATAAAGCTTTCCTTCGGGGCAGCTGCCACAGCTGCTGTTTGTGGCATGTCAAAAGGCCCGCCACTTTAAGAGCACTTACATATGCTCCAAATTAGCAGGTCAGATAGGCGGACGCGCGATGACAGGGCCGAGGCTGCCAGCGCGACAAGGGGCCCGCAGCTGTGAGCAATTCACTGGCAGAGTGGGGGCTCTGTCAGACCCCTGATTATGAAGGGCAGCAGTGCACGTGCTCATACACACACACACACACACACATGTTAACAGGCGTGTAACTGTAGGCACGTAGACACACACACACACACACACACACAGATGTAGACTCGAGGGTCACCGCGGTATTTAGAAAGAATGAGGATGATGTGACCCGGAGGAATTCCTTTAAGAAAACACTGATTAGGAATAAGGAAAAACAAATCAAATGATCAATGAAACATATTACAGATATTGGGTGTCTGTCAACACAAACATCTGCTTCTTAGATCAGGATCGAAAACACAAATTAGTCACGTGCACAACGTCGGAAAGGGAACGGAGAAACTTCAAACTGCAGATATTATTTCGTACGCTCACACTGTGCTGTCTGCATTCACGCCGCGTTACAACTATTTGACAGTTATTTTTCATTGGCTACATTTCCTTTGAAAGTTTTTTTTTATTACATTGTAATATGATAAAATATGGTATTATCCTATCATGAATGAATTGGACCCTTTCAGTCACCGTTATAGTCTCGCTTGTCATTGATCCATCGTTTTGTGGCCGAGTAAGCACTTGGTTACGTCTGTTTTCTTAAAACATTTAACAACATTTGGCATATTGTGCACATATTTGGATAATTACACATTTTGCTGCTTTTTTTTTTTTTTTTAGCCATGCATACTGCAGAACACTGGATGGGTAGTTAAAGTGCAGACAGGCCTCGTTCAGTCAAGACAGCAAAAGCACAGGTGTGAACAATAACATGAACGATGGCTGGGTTCCATTCAGCTGCATCAGTTTCGGGGTCCTGGATGCTGGCTCACTACTGACTTACGGGGACCCCTTAATAGAACGTGTCCGTCCTTAGGGTTATGAGTGACACCTGCTTCAGTTTGGGTGTTTACATTCTCATCAGATGATCATCGCAGGACCTGAAGAGCTTTTCATCCACGGCGTGAACATTAGAAGGAGATATATTTGATATTTTCCGTCGATTAGATGAATCTTAAACAGATTAAACACGTGTTCAGTTGCGTTGAGGTCATGTGACTGGCTTTGGCCAGTCGTTCAGGCTATTAATAAACTTCTCCGATGCCTTGCCTGTGTGTTTTACCAGCATCGTCCTCAAATTGGATTTTTTATTTTTTTATTTTAATAAAATCCTCCAGTACAGATGAGAAACAACCACACGTTTAACCTCAGCCGGTCCGCGTCCTCACCAGCTGAACTGTAGCTGACTGCTGCGATTAAACGTTGCACAAATAACAAAAACACACAAACAAACAAAACGCTCGCGCCGCCGCCGTTCACCGAGGGTTCGGATGCGATGATGAGCAGAGGCCCTTTTGAAATGATGTCAACACTTTACTCCAGTTATGTATCCAGCGAGACACGCCTGTCACATCGCAATCAACCGTTGTGAACAATCATCTAATGACTTGTCACTCAAGGTCTGCCCGGGCAATTATGTTGCATTTGCATGGCAGTGAATGGTGTTTATGACAAATAATCCGTGTCCTAATTGCTTGCCTGTTTTCCTTAAGACGTGCTCTGCTGATAGGATGTGATTAGCTGGAGGCAGGAGAGTAAAGCCAAGTTGACACTGATCATACAGGTTATGTTTAGCAGCAGAGGGCGGCCTTTCTACGTCGCCTGGGAGCTGCGTTGTTTTTGTAGATCTCTGAGGCCCAAACCAGAGCATCCTCTCCGCTCCTCAGACATCTACACGGCTGCACGGCTTCACCTGACTTCAGCGAGCACAATAAACAAACGTGAGTGTTGGAGCTCATACGTACAACAAACAAATACACTCAGCAGTGCAGCAATCAGGAGAGAAGCGTATGGAAGACCCGAGAGGACTCGTGTGTAGCGGTGATCCTCCGGTGACTTTGAGTTTCTTGTGTCGCTACAGAACACACGATTCTGTGACTCTCAACAAACTCACGCGTCAGTTTCTGATGACAATAGATGTTTACGCATTTCCTCTTTTGCCTTTCACGTTCATTTGTGCTTTGTTCAAACTTTAGCAGGGGTGACTCGCTGCTCGTCAACACGGTGATGCTCCGCTCCGTTGATACTAATAAGATTGTGCACCGCATCGTTTAAAAAGTGCATATCGACAGACGGGAACCATTTGCGCCATAAAACAAAAACACATTGGGTCCATTAGTCCCACCCACGTGAGCTTTGGGCCAATAGAAACCATGGTACGATTCTGACACACAGCCATACGTTGAAGCCCTTACTGAAAGTCATCTTCCGACCGGTAACTTTAAAATTTTGGGAAATTTAAACCTTGAAAAATGTTTTTGTCCCCTGTAAGGGGCCCCTGGCCCCAAAGAGTTTGAGGACCCCCGTGCTAATGTTTTCAAAAGTGTTGCGTAACGCTGATTTTCCCATTTGTTTTTGAGGGGTCACAAAAGGTACTCATACTGACTGACAGAGTAGATTCACCAGGGTCAGACTGGGATTATAATCCAGGTCTGTTAGATTACCTGATCTTTTCAGTTGTACAACTAAACACAAAAATTGCTTGAAAATTAAAAAAAAAGAAAAGAAAGAAAAAGCCACATTTCCTCAACTTTAAGAGTTTGTCTACTGCACGTCAATTATTATTATTACGGTTAAATGAATAAATATATACTTATTTTTGTGTACTAAGACTGGCCTAAAAGTATTAAAAGTAAGAAAAGATCATCAGGGGCTGGCGGTCCTCATTTGCTCTAATCTCATTTGTTTAAAACAGGTAGTGAATTGATGTGTTGAAGCAACTCGTTTAAATAGTTTTGCCGATAACATCTTTATCTTCAGCAACCTTGTTTAATGGGCCCCTCGGGGAATAAACTGTCGAAAAACTTAGAGAAATGAGCAAAGTAAAATAAAAGTCTCCACCCATCTTTTTGGAGGAAACATAACTCTGGTAACTTTTGTACATTTGATGCACGTTTCCTTTCCTCCTCTTCGTACCAGTCAACACACATGGATGAATAAATCAGTCCACAACACACTCGGCCTCGAATTCCTGTTTCATGCTCTTCTGGTATGACGGACAGCTGTTCGATGTCGAAATCCGTCTTCTTTTTTCCCAGAACTTTATTTCTTGTTTCTGCTTGTGGAATGATTTCATTCTTGCCAAACACAAGGAATAAACACAGTCCAAAGTTCAGAGAAGACACTTTTATTATTCTCTGAAGACGCACTTCCCCCGAACGCCACATCTGAACCAGATTATGACTCATTCAGGTCCGTGTCCGGTCCAGTTATAACACACTACTTGACTCCACGTCTGCAGACTCCTGCAGGAACCCAAGTTGTCGAAGACAATTCAGAACAAATAAATCCTCTTTGGAGCGAACATCAGCGGGCACCTTTAGAACCTCTGGTTCTGAATGCGAGGTCGTTATTGTTTCGTGTTGTCCTGTGGCGGGCAGGAAAAGGCTGTGACTCAGCTGTTTGCAATGCAACATTGGAGAATAATGGATGTGAAGGCACACCAAACACAGCCTTTAAAAAATGCATGAGCGCCCCCGAAAAAAAAAAATCTCCCTCTCCCTCCGCAGAATAGAGCTATCACTGGTGCCTGTTATCTCCCCGAACCCCCAGGTAGAAAATGGTAATGATACCACTTAACATCGCTGCACATATGGAGGGAAAATGGAAATGCCAACAGCACCTCAACTATAAAGCAAATCAAATTGAAATATTAATCCGCTGATTAATATAACATTATGAGAGCCCATTCTCTTTGTTGTTAAACAACAAAGGGTTGCAAAATAAGCAACTGCCTAAGAGGTAAGGGGTTTAAAAGAGTCCCACAGAGGTGCTAAAGCCCCTTTCAAACATCATTACTCTGCATAATGTATTCCCTTCCACAGTGCTGAGATTTGATATTGATGTTTACTCATTTATTTTTTAATTAACGTTCGTTGTTAATGAATTCTTTGATGAGAGGCATTTTGTAAATCATTATCCTTGGAAGAGGGAAAAAAGGGGGATGCATTGCTCTTGCCCCTTATACCCGTGACAGAAGAAGAAGAAGAAGAAGAAGAAGAAGAAGAAGAGAAAAAAAAAGAAAAAGCGAGGTGTAAGGGGAAAAAGTTGCACGCAAAAGAAAAAGTAGGGTCATTGTTTAAAGTTTGTTTTTTGATGTGTTGATTCTTTTTTTTCCCCCTCTGCTCGCTCGCCTCCCCGTGTTGCTGTTTTTCTGATTGCATCTTCTATCTACAAGGGATGAGCGTATACGGAGCCGACAGGGACTCTGTGTGTGTGTGTGTGTGTGTGTGTGTGTGTGTGTGTGTGTGAGAGAGAGAGCCGGTGTGGATACTTAGCTAATTACAGGAATATAACTCAAGGCTTTCGGAGAGTCGCTCCAGTGGGGGAGGACGGGTGCAGTTTTATCCACGGAGCCCTTTGGTGGAACTCTGTCCTTCCCCTCTTTAATATTGATCGCTGGGGATCTCCAGGAGGACACGGAGTGGGCTCGGAGGCTGGAAAGTTTGTTGGACAGACAGTTTACTCTTTCTCACAAGTGTCACAGACATCGGATACTTTATTCTGAATCACATGAGCCCCCTTTTTCTGGGTGACCTGCTGCCCCTCACCTGCCTCCTGCAGCATGCGCATCCAGTGTGTGTCGGGGATTAATTAAGTCAGAATTTCTTTGCAAATAAACTTTGACTGATCGAATTGAATCTTAATTAATACATCGTTATTTTTCCCAACTAAAGAAATCTCGGGTGAAGAATCGATCCTTCTAACAAGTTGTTCCTGTCTCTATTGTCCCAAAAAAAATCTTATTTTAAAATCAATCCCACATTCAACGTCCTGCTGGGGAATTATTGAGCCTTTTTAAAAAAATGCCCTTCTTTTATATTATCTATAGGCCATTTAAAAAATGTACAGGTACAATAGCTACTTTGCCAAGGAGGTTATTTTGTTGTTGTTTGTCAGCAGGATTACGGAAAAAAACATCAAGCCTGACTTAAAAAATAAATAATTATTATGATTGCTGATTAGGGCTCGGCCTTGGCGGAGGTCTGCGCTCCCCGACAGCCCTTCTGGTTTTCACTGTTTCCGTGTGGAGGGATTCTCCTGGAGCAGGGTGCTGGTCCAGATCCACCAGGAAACAAGGTGTTACATCGAGCAGTTCACATGTGTTCCAGCTCTCCGCTGTTGCTTCCTCCAGCTTCATACGAAACACTTCTCACTCGTAAACCCGTCCACGTCGTCGCTAGAGGCTCAGAGCGGCACAGGCCTTTTGCTCGGAGAGGGGGGGGGTCGGCGTTTGTTTCCGCGTGAAACCTAAAAAGGTTTAAAGTTGAGTTATTTTTACCGACGACGTTCCCGTGACGTCACCTCTGTAGCTCACGTTATGTCACAAGCGTACTTATTTTAAGCCGAAGCGGGGCTTTTCTTCTGACCCTAACTAAAGTTATTCTGTGTGCTGCACCTTTAAAATGAACTGTCCACGAACTGCAACTTTTATTAACTAATCCCAGGTTCAACACAAGCACATGTTTCGCCTTCAGCCTGCATACAGCACGTCTTTTTCTCACTTCTTTCTTAAAGCGACAGCGCTCTCTTCTAAAGGGTCAATACAATAAATGTCTTCCCTTAAACAGGTAGGTAATGTTTTCAAACATTGGAGTAATAAAATATGAATTAACCTAAACACACATTTAAAGTAAATTAAATACATGTTGCCTAAACATCACCGCGATCGTGTTACAACGTTACCATGACGAACCCTCTGCGTCACCATACTTCACCAGGGGCTTCTGACCAGTAGGGACGAGCTCCCATTGACGGAGGCTTCTGCCATTTTAGTTTGCTAATATGCTAATATCCCGAGGGGCAACTGTAAAAACTGACAGCAGAAGTGCTGACATGAGATTGTTACAGCTGGCAGATATCCTGTTTTTCCCGTTAATGTCGGTCTACGGTAAATGCGTGGACTAGTTACTCATTTTAGGGCGAGCCAGAGCTTTGCCCTCCTTCCCTCTGATTATTTCACTTGCTTCGGCCTTTCTGTCCCGAGGACGTCACAACATCTGGTTGAAAGGTCAGCCGGGCTGACGCGGGGGAAATCGAGCAGCTAAGCAACTGTGAGGGATTTACGCTGATGGAAATCAATTTCTCTATGTTTTGACTTTTAGTCAGTGAGGCTTACTGCTAAATCACCGCAACTTCATCATCATTGTCATCGCAGCGTGAAGGTTGTGATTGCTTTGTAATGGCAGGCGCGACAGTAGCGCAACCCCTCCCCCTCCCCCTCTCTTCCCCCCTCCACTCCCCCCTTCCCTCCCCCCCTTTCTCAGCGCGTTTTTAGACGTAACATGTGAATGACCCGCAAGAAGAAGACAGCTATAGCCAATGCACACACAGATGTATGAACATGAATAATAAAAAAAATGAAAAAAAGGAGAATAAATTCACCTTTTGAGATGTTGTTGAAGGCAGAAATTAAGTTTTTAAGTTTTCTTTCCCCCCTGATGTTATATGTCTGTTAGACCTCGAGGATGCACACAGGGCGTTTCGGTGTTGGTTTACAAGAAAACTCCACGGGGCCCCTTTAAAGCGCAGGGAGGAGAGAGGTCGGGGGATACGCATCATTTAATAATGATTTCCCAATATTGACAACGAGAATGCAGGAATATGCGGCAGAGCGCTGTTCGGGGACCGTGTGCCTGTGATACTGTAGGCTAGTCTCAGTGTGAGGTTTGGACTGGTTGGCCACCGATGAGTCTCAAGCCCCCAACCCATCTGGAGCCATCTTGGAGATGAAGCAAAAACCTGGAGCCTGTCCATCTCTTGGCAGGGCCGGCCTCGTCTCTGCACATACAAGCCTGATCGTCTCTAATCCCACCAAAGAATTAATTGCTTAATTGGATCAATTAGATATGTCCCAATAGGTCTCGAAGACGCGCGGTAGGTGCATCAAATAATTATGAATAAAATCTGAGTCAATATTTGAAAGGACCGCGTGGCTGTGGCACACAGGTTCCTCGAATGCCGAGAGTTATTTGCGTCTCCCGTCACACAATATTTAGACGATCCCAGACAAGTTTCGAACCGTGCTTAATATTCATTTGCTCGTGTCACAATCTCGTTTCAAATCATGCAAGCACTTTTTCCAAGTTTGCGTCACACGACGACATTATGCAGTGCTTGTTTTTGAGACAGAAGAACTATTTTCATGACTTATGGCATTTGCAGTATCTCAAAGATCGCACTGCTGTTTTTCTTCCTTCGAGCCAGTTTTAAATGGAGCCAAACTGCACGGCTTTAAAGGCACATTCATCAAAAAGCGAGTGCGAGTGCACTGCAGATGCTGCCACTTTTTCTTTAAAAAAAAAAAAAAAAAAAAAAAAGAAGAAAAAAAAAAGGGTTGCAAGTAGAATTATGGCTTTTCATCAGCCGATAAATTTCACTTGTGATTAATTGCAACACTCACTTTTGGGATCACTTCTACACAAAAGAGCATTTCTGCTTTGTAAAATTCATATAAAAGAAATGCAAATCAATGGTGTTCTTGGCACCAAACATATGCTGCCACAATGCCAACAAGCCTGCCCCTGACAACCCCAGCTGGGGGCTTGTAAGACTTGCTCTTGGCAAAAGACGTTTTTTTCCACCCGCTTTGCAAATGATCACCAATTAATACGAACAGCATCCAATTCTAATTTTGCACCTGGTAAGATTGTGAGTATCTTGTAAAGCTCTTCTAGGCTATGGATCCAAATTACTGGATGTTTTCTGCCCTCCCTTTTTGGGACGCTCAGCAAAAAAAAAAATAAATAAATAAATAAATAAATAAATAAAAAAAGCGGTGGCAAAAGTCCATAACCCATCAAGACCAACATCAGTGGAAACCATGGAAATGACCGTTTAGCGTGCTTCAGATGTGAAGACAGAATTTAGCTGAAGGGGGTTTCAGAGGCGGGAAAGTGTGGAATCTTTTATCCTCACGCAACAATATGATCCTAATACAAAAATAACAAAATCTGTACAAATATGCCACAGAAGGGAAAAATGAAAATATCTGAAAATGTATTTTGCTTTCACGGAGCCACACAACTTTATCCCCCCCATCGTTTAGTTTCCCCCAGTTTCTTCAACCTAAAAACTTTCAGGAGGGAAATCAGGGATGTGTTTATCACTTGGTAACACAGCAGCATCCATCCATGTGATGAATTCCACATTATTTTCCCCAAAGTAGATGAAACTACAACAACTCAAAAAGAAAAAAAAAAAAACGGCGTTTCACGTCACTAATTGCTCATCAGAGCGTCTCTCTCCCTCTCTTTCTGGCTCCATCTCTCACTCTGAAAGTGATACTCGCCATACGACTTATGATGGATAGGAAGCTTTAACGAGCTCTTACAAGCAATTAAGTAATCAGGGAACCCTGCTGCTCGGCGCTGGAGCGAACAAGAGCAGTGACAAACGGAGGCCCATCAGCAGCGTAATCAGCACAGGACACAGTCACCGCTGCTCACCACTCCCTAACCCGGGGCAGCACTGGGCAGAGCAGCGGGCTCCCATCTCATGTTATTGTTTTGTCTGCAAATAAGTGTCTGAACTTTGTGACTCTGAGACGTGCTCCTTGGTGGAGTCTTGGCATCCTATGTGCTTTTATTGGAGTTAAAGATTCCACTTAAAAACTTCACACGCGACACCTGCGGCATTAACAATTTTCTTTTCTTTTTTTTTTTTTAAAGTGCCAAAAAGTGCACTCCTCAGGTCGCGGTGCCAAACGGAGCAGCGACAGACTCAAACACCTTTTTTTTCTTTCTTTTTTTTTAACTGGAGGAGCAGTAATGGGCAACAAGTAACACAGCGTAAGACAGCGCCCCGATATAATCCTCATCAGGCTCAAAGCACAACACCGGTTTGTGGGAACAAATTGGGAAAAGACAAAAGAAAAATAAACTACTTTTAGTGCAATCGTGCGTCATTATCAATTAAAAATAAAGTCGAAAACCTGCAGAAAAAAATCAATTGTTTAGTTGGTTTGTCACAAGGGACATTTTATTGTAAAATGTGATTTAATACAATACAAATCCACCCTACAAATTCGTATTCATTTTTATTTTAGAGAATGGTTTTGAAGACTGAAATCCCCTCACGCTACATTGACAGTTTGAATCAAACTGTCTGTACTCCGTGTGTCGCTTGGTTTTGTTTTCATTATATACTGATATAGAAATATCTTGCTATAAAAAATAAAATATATGAAGGAAGTGAGTTTATTCAAATAGAGATAAAGGAAATCTCTCCATTTTAGTTTGTTCTTACAGATTTGTTTTAAAAAATGTGACGCCTTTTTTTTTGTGAGAAAACAGCCTTCAACATGTACGTAAAGCCCTTTCTAACATGCAAAGTTTATATTTATAATTTTTTTAAATTTCATCTCTCTTGTCTGTGCATTGACTATGGAGCTAGAGCCAGGAGGCGATTAGCTTAGCTTAGCATAAAGACTGGAAGCGGAGGGAAACAATTGAAACCCACAACGTGTCGTTTTTCACATTTCTGTTTGTGCGCCTTAAACTAACAAGAAACAACGTGTTAATCAATGTTCTTTAAAAAGTGTTTTTGAACAGTCTAATTCATCTTTTTTTTTTATTTTTGTATTATTAATGTGTTGAATCCCTCAAACTATTTGATGTTACAGGGCAGTTTGAGCGTCAGTTTGGTTGTATACGTGGTAAACAATTCATGTTGTGACGAGGAAAATGAAATCTAACTGCAGGATCTGGCGTTCTCATGCTCACCCGGGGCGTCTGAGCTGGTGAGCTCCATGCAGCATGTTGGACGCCCCAGGGCGGCGTGACACGTCTCCCACACTCTCCGACTCCTCTGAATAATTCTGCCCCGACCATACGTCTCATGCCGTTTTTTTTGGGGGGGGGAGGGAGGGAGAGGATGGGGGGGGTGGGGGTATTGAAAATCAAATATGTTGCTTATTAATAGGACGACTTTGGCGAACGCTACCTGGAGAAAAGCCGGAGGGGGGAGCTACTGTAGGAGAGAGGGACGCCTACAGTGTGGTTTCTCTCTCTTCTGTGCAAAAAATAAAAGGGAAAAACAGCTGAGGGTGCAGATTTCTCATCGCTAAACTGGCACAGTTGATGTAGGTGCACACACACACACACACACACACACACACGAACACACGAGTGCACACACACTTTATGGAAATCAGAGAGCCAGGGTGTGTTAGTCAGCCATGCATGAAAAGCACAGAGCTTCATGTGTTGACTGTGCGTATGGGGAGCAGGAAAAAGAGAGGAAATAAAGGTAAAGATGACAAAACAAAGATGATCCCTTGACTGAACTTTTCTTGGTTTCAAACAGGTACATTTACTCAGGTTGTCGACTAAAATCACTACGATTTTGGCGGCCTCTGTGGACAAAAGCAGT
The DNA here is from genome assembly GCA_016806645.1 of Ophiodon elongatus. NCBI lineage: Eukaryota > Metazoa > Chordata > Actinopteri > Perciformes > Hexagrammidae > Ophiodon > Ophiodon elongatus. Next base: position 930,999 of record JACSYO010000365.1, read on the forward strand.
AGTGTTTCTGAGCACCAGGGTCCCTTTAGAAAACCTCTCATTTTACTGCAGCAGGCGCTTGACTGTCTGCCCTCGTCAGTCCTGGTTCTGGTTCTCCCGGGCTTCCATTCCCTCCAGTGGGCCCGGCAATACGGCCTGGGTCTCCAGCAGCGGGGTGTTGGTGTCGGCTCCCAGCGGGGACCGGAGGAGCAGCAATAGGAGAAGTTCTGCTCCTGGCCAGAGGAGGAGGCGCTGCTGGAGGCCTCGCTGGAGTGCGAGCTGAAAGAGTTTCTGGTGAACCTGCAGGATTTTGGCCTGATTTTGCTGGAATCCGACCCGGTTACACCGATGACAAGCGTTAAGAAATAGCCTTTTCGGTGATGGTCTCTCTTACTTATGTAGCTCATATGGAGGCATCAGTATTAAACTGAGACTGTTTCATAACCAATTAAGGACTGCAAATGGGCTGACTGTCAGACCCCTGCTGTAAAATGAGACTTTTTCTAAAGGGAGTCTGGCCCTCGGAAATACACTACCACTTTTGTCCACAGGGACCGCCAGAATCCACACAGAATGGAAGTTCCTTGTAGTAACTTTAAATAGGCTAATGTTTTGAATGCAGTACTTTTAGTATTTCTTACAGTGCAGTGCTGTATACGTGGCCTGCTTTTACAACAAGCACTTCTTCAACTTCTGGTTTCAAGACACCGCAGACACACGCCGACGTTAAGGTGGCAGCTCCGTCATCAAAACACTGCCAGTGATTTTCTTCAGCTGCCATCTGGTTCATTATATTCCTCTTTATTCAAACATGGACTCCCCTCACACTGTAGAGTTTGTTTCATGAGACAAGGCTGAAAAAGGCTGCCGACGTCTGCGTGTCTCTCTGAGGCTAAACGGAGAGCGAGCAGCGCCGCGTCGCTAACTTGCCGTCATTTCCTCGGATTCCGTACAGATTGCAGCAGCTAATTATGATCTAATAACTGGCAGACTGTCTGTTTCAATATTATTACAGGAAACGTAGGTTAAATGAATAGCTCATCATCTGGCCCCTGTATCAGTCATGTTGTTTTAATGATCATAATTCCACCATTAAATCTTAATAACATGTCAAGATCATAAGGGAGACATGTCAATTTGGGGCTTCAATGAGAATTAAGCCAAGGAGCGCTGAAGTTGAGCCTGTGTGTGAGTGTGTGTGTGAGTGTGTGTGTGTGTGTGTGTGTGTGTTGTTGTTTTTTTTTCCTGGGAAGCCTTGATTTTGTTAGGCTTGTCCACACACACACACATACACCCACGCACACACCCACACACACACACGCACACACATACACTAGAACAGGCACAGAGCTGTTTCTGAGTCAATCTGATATTCAAGAAATTAATTTCTATTCACTGATTGACGTGTTGATGTTGAACAGGAAAGAAGCTGATAAATGTTTTTGTAGTTTTGGTATTTTATATGGAAATACTTAAATATGTTCTTTCCCATTTAGTTATGAGCTTGTTTTTCATTCTTGACATTGGCAAACAGCTCAAGGTCCATTTAGTAGCCGTTCCGGAGATTTTGAGTAATACAACATGATCTTCATAAGATGATGGAGTTTTTCCAAGCACTGAAAAGACTTCTTGTCGAGTATCAGAGTTCATTCTTGACATTGAAATCATCCGTTAAAAAAGCAACCTCACCTCTCGGTCTGTGGAGCAGCGGTTCTGGAGCTTTCAATCGTATCAAATGATCTTCGTCGGAAAATGGAGCTTGCCCAGTTTTTTAGAGTGCATTAAAGACTTCTCGTCCATGTTTGGCTTCAAGCTACAGAGTTGGTCATGTATTTTAAAAACATTTTTGGGTTATATTTGTTCTAAATCATTACAGTAATCAATAAATCAAATGCTCTGACAAAAAACAAAAAAGAAATCCGGTATCTGTGGCTGTAATAAGCTCGACCAATCATCGGAATGATTGGACGGGCTACCTACCTGTCTAGCTGATTACTCAGTCTTCCACAAGCTGGTAGCTTAACAGCTGTCAGTACCAACAAAAGACATGTTTGTTGTTTACGTTCATTATGATAATTTAGGGGGCGTGGCTTTGGAGGAAGGCCTGAAGGCACGGGCTGTCAGTGTTGCAAGATTCAGCAACTTTTGGTGCTGTGAGATACTTTCAAAATCTAGCGTCTGGCGTAGCCTCCTGGTTTCTGAAATGTTGCTCCAGCAACACTCCAGCTTTAAAATTTGTGTTTCAAATTCAATTCTGAAAGCAGAGAAAATCTTCAGCTCAAGGTCCCTTTAGTAGCTTTAGCTTTAAATCATATCAAATTATCTTCATTAGAAGATGGAGTTTGTAGTTGACATGGAATTGTAGATGTTTATGTTTTGAAAAATCCGTTCATGACCTTAGAAACAGACGAAATCTCACCTTACGGTCTTTAAATATAATTGATAACAAACAAGAAATATATTTATTTGCGCAAAAATGACACTTTTGAGAAAAAAGTGACTGGATGCGTTTAAAGTTTTGAGCTTTGCTGAATGACAAAAGGCAACATCTGAAGAAAATATCCTGTTAAGTCGAGACTAAAAGGCCGTTGTGTTTGATGCTGGAGGATCATTTCTTGGAAGACTCTTTGGATCCTCTGTTGGAATCTCAATTACAGCACATTAAACTTTGAAAGGCCTCCAAGGATCTGGAGTACAGGCACTTTTTAGATGGACTTCTGGAGTCTTTAAAAAGAAAAAGAAATTCACTGCTTTGAGGTACAAACCCTGTATTCTTCTTCCCTGAAGGTTTTCTGTTTGTGAGGTAGAGACAGTCGCTGCACACAGCTCCCAGCTAAGAATAGCTGCAGGAGAGGGGAGAAAGTGAGGAAAGTGAGGCAACACGAAAGGCAGAGGAAAAAAAAACAAAGGGGAGAGAAAAAAAAAACGAGGAAGTGGGCGACGGAGAAAAAAAACAACCCAGGAAGGAGTGTGAATGAGACAATGGCTCCGTCAAAGAGTCAAACGAAGTAAACATCATCGGCGCGATCCGGCGGTGACTCGGTCTGGATCGTGACTAAACACGACACTGGGACGATCAATCTAAATCAATCAAGTGTCTGAGGGACTGGTGTGTGTGTGTCTGTGTGTGTGTGTGTGTGGGCAGGCGTGGGTGGCATCGCCGGGGTGACGGGGTGTACCCTGTCCCGAGGCCCCTGCTCTGGTCACAGAACGAGTGGAGATACATGTGTATATGTGTGTGTGTGAATGAGTCTATTGAAGAATAGCATGCTGCAGAGTTAATAAGGGAGCATTGTGTGTGTGTGTGTGTGTGTGTGTGTGCAGGAGGGGGCAGATATAGTCAATGACTCTATTGAAAGACAGCAGTCTGTATTCAATTAATAGGAGTGCACACACTGGTTGTATGCTGAACAACCACTGACGCTCACACAGGAAGTTCCCTCCACATTGTTAAGATACGTCAGTTTATTCTCAGTGTCGTGACCCTGCATCCAGTCCAGCATCCCCAGGATTTAAGTAATAAAGGATGATTTGGCGCCTCACGCTTTATGTCTCCCGACAAGCGTTCGGTGCTCATGCAGGAAGTAGCTTTGTCCTTCGTGGGGCGAAGCGTAGGTAAGGATGGCGTGTAGCTGTTCAGGCTTCTACGCATCTTTTCCTGATGTGAACCGACTGTTTGGAGTTTGGAGACTAAATTTGACCTCCCAAGATCAGGTTGAAGAACTCTTTCGTTCCTCAGCCTCAGGAGCTGTTCACACGTCGCGTTTTGTGCGCCCTCGAATCCATTGTTGTCAATTGCCACCGCAACCGCAACCGTTCCCAAGCGCCTAGTTTTCAGGATGAGGCTTTTTTTTTTTTTTACAGAACAGTCTGTAGTAAAAGTACTCCCTCTGCAGCATGGCTCATTTTGAGAATAATATGTATAACATCACTGTATTACAATTATTGATGCATTAATGTGTACCTCACTTTAATATTGTATCCATCCATCCATCCATCCATCCATCCATCCATCCATCCATCCATCCTTCCATCCATCCATCCATCCATCCATCCATCCATCCATCCAGCCATCCATCCATCCATCCATCCATCCAGCCATCCATCCATCCATCCGAACAGACCATCAGCCACCAAACAACCCCGCTGTTGAAGTGGACACCTAAAATAGAGCGCTGGCTAACATAACAATGTCTCCTCACATGCTCTAATGCCAGTTGATCAATAGTAATTACCAACCTGTGGACCTGGCTAGCGGAGCTCCTCAGGCCCCTCGGGGGTTTCGCCATAGACAGCTCACAATCCAGTCCCAGGTAACTCCATAGGACAGACCTTTTAATTGCTTTGTTCACTCGGAGTAATTGAGGGTTTGAGCGCGCTTGCCACGAGAAGTGTGACTTCACTTGGCCTCCGTTTAATTATTCCCGTAACACGAGCCTTCTGCCTTAATTTACACTTTGCACGCGGCATCTCGAGGTGCGAATACAACTGGAGATATAGGTTGGTGACTGTATGCGGCACGCTGAGCCAGATGCACCACGAACGCAGCCATATGGATAGACGGAGAAGTGTTGCCTGTGTGTCTTCTCCCAAACATATTGCCAGACGGGCGATGCATCTTTTTAGCACAGCAACTGTCCCACTGCTCTAATTTGATCTCATCCCTCGCTAGGCCTCGAACCAGACACGTGGAACTGTATCAATATAGTTTCATTAGCATACTGATTAATCAACTGGTTAATTAGACAAATTTCCTATAGGCTGATTACGCCTCCCGACCTCTTGGTGTGAACACATATAGAGTGCATGAGTAATTTAATTATTCTGACTGTCAGCGGAGGCAAGGTAAGATTTTATATTCTATAACACTGTTCAATCAGAAAGGCAGAGCAGAGAGCTTTAGATAAGGCAGCAAAATAACATTTAAAGGCTATAAATGCCTGAGTTTGCTTCTATGTGAGCATGAACATGTACATATACACTGTGAAGGTACTGGATCCTTTGTGTTCAACACTTTTGTGGTGAGTCTCACCAGAAAAATAAATTAAAATGCGTAAAACTACATATGTTTTTATGAACCCAGACATGGCGTTTCTGCAAAAGCCAGAATTTATGTGATAACAACAGCACTTTCTTTGTTTCTAACGTTTAATGCCGATGCTTTTAAATTTCTTGCTTTTCTGTAAGAACTGTGTGTGGCAATTACAGGATGGTTAAAACATTTAAAGATATACAATTGGAATTGTAACTAAAAAATCCTAACATTACATGTATTTCTCCTCCCTCATTAGAAAGCCCAGAAGAGACCAGTGTTTGACATCTGTTCATGTTGTTGAGTTATCCTAAAGTAACGTGACGTTCAGTTTTAGTAAGTTTACGCACTTATTTTAAGCCCAACCATAATGTTTTTCCTAAATATAATATGTGGTTGCCCAAACCTGACATAAGCTTGGTTCCATGGTGGCATTGTGGAAACATTGGTTATCGAGGGCTTATTTTCCAAACTCTCGGTCGTGGTATCGGCCTTTAAGAAACCGGCCCCCCGACCCTCTGCAGCCAGTGTTGAACTTCCACTGATTCCTCTACATGAGAATTACATGAGAGGTAATCTGAGACGACTGCAGATTGTTGACCTGCAAAAATCTCTAGAAAAATGCACTTTTCTTTTACTGCTAAAGCAGTAAGACGGAAAATGTCTGCATCAGAATGGAGAAGATCCCAAAACTGTCTCCTTTTAGGCTTCCCATACAAACTGCATTCTCAATTACATTACGAGAGAGAAACATATTTTCTAAATTGAAGCAAAGCGAGAAACGCAACAAAACTATTTGGTCATGTTGAGTGAAAAGCTCCCGATCTCGTCCCTAACACCGACTCATTTGAAACTTATTCGTGACATGAAAAGCGAAGCGTGATTGATAATGAAGTTGTGTTGTCTGAGGGGATGTTTTTGGAGCCGGGCGGAACATCGTGGGCCATTTGGACCAGAGGAAAGCTGGAATACGTGTGGAACGCTAAACTAACGTCCAGGTATAATTCTGATCCACAACCTGTAAGACAACCTCAGTATTCAGCGCCACAACTTCAACTCTTCGACCTTACAACTTGGCCTCTGTGGTTTTTTTTCCCCCTGCAACCCAAACTTGCAGCGGCGAAGGCGGAGTCTCGGTGAGGTGCGATGGGCGCCGGCGCTGGCACCGCCGGGCTCGGGTGGCCGTGCAACAGTACCTCGCAGGCTGCCATCCTTCTGTTCGCAGAGCATCTGAAGAAAAAGCAAACTGCACTGTTGCTCACACTCCCCGATCCCGTTGTTGTCATTGGCCGGCAGCCACCAATAGTGAGCCAACTGAGTTAACAGACACTTCCGCTCGGCACATAAGGAACCATCTGTTTTAAAAAGCCAGAAATAAATAAATAAAGAGCTCCCCTTCTCTCGTTCTCGTGCTTCCTCTCACCCCCCCCCTCCCCCCTCTCCCCCCCTCCCCTCTACCACCAGTCTACAGTAAGCAGAGCTCTGCCATTATCCTGCTCCTCACTCTTCATCATTTGCAATCAACAGCCAGCTACTAAAATTACTGCTGGGGACTTTATTGACTCTCTAATGCTCTGTATTGGCCTTTCAAATTGAGCCAGGACGAGAAACTAACCAATTTCTTATTTGAGAAAACTATTTTATTCCATCTATTTTTCCCAGGTTAATAACTAAATTGTCAATTTGTGTATTTATTTTTTTCTTTCTTTTTCGGCCTCGCTCGTCAAATGCGACGCCGCAGCAGCAGAATTCGTCGCTTATTGGACGTTAGCGAGGTCAGAATCACACCGAAGGCTGATGTTTGTAACATCTTGAAGATCACGGTAGTGCCGCCCGGTCTTGGCGGCGTCGAGCTCCTCAGACGTGCCAGCTTGTAGCTAAATAAATATTGGCTGAGGGGCGTTTGAAAAAACATATTGTCCTGGCTCAGCACTCGGTCCCCCTGCCCTCTGTTGCCAAAACAAGACGACGGGGGTCCGGAGCAGAAATCTCTCCTCACATGAGCGGCTCTGTAACGGTCAGCTCGCTGCCCACGGCCCCTTTGTGCTCCCGGGTCGCCGAGTGTAAATGTATTTACTCGGCTCTTCATGGTTGTGGCTCGCCCCCCCCCCCCTCCTCCCCCCCCGGGAGCATCCTGGAAGCGAGCCCGCGCGCGCTATCACACTACGCCTTTTGTTTCCCCGTGCCACTCACGAGAAGAAGGCCGTGCTTTGTCCTGTGTGTTTTGCAGGTTTTTTTGTGATAGCCAGAGATATCTTGGTCGCTTCTATTTGCGACGGCGTGTTTTTTGAGACGCAGCCTTTAAATATACGACTGTTTACCGCGGCGGGGGTTTGTTTTTCTGCCACTTTTCGGTGACCGTGAACTCACGATGTATGTTGATAATTGTTTGCTCACTTAAGTTTGTGTGCATTCACTGAAACACGTGATCTATTTTAGGGGCCCGAGGCGTGATTGCTTTAATGGTTTCTGAAAATTACCTCATGCGACATCGTGCAGAGAAACAGTAGTTATACTGTATTTATATTTATGTGCGATGCCTGGAATCCACTCTCATCTCTTACGCACTCACACGTCTGACTTTGTCTTGATTGTTAAATCAAATAAGAGTCTTGTTTACTTCTGAGCGCACATTTCATTTTCACCCTTCTCCCCTCATCCATCCGCACATTACTCTTCACGGTTCAACATCGTGCAGAGGGAAACAGAATAACTTGAAGAAGAATATTACTAAAACATTAGCGCCCGCATTCAATTTAAACCGGCGAGCACCCCACGAGTTCCTCTCGCCGAGAAATTAAGGTGTATCGAAACAAGTGCATTATTTAGTAGATTTGACATGGCTGCCACATATTCGCAGAGAAAGAATTAATACGCCCGTGGAAACGAAAGCAGAAGAAGAAGAAATGTACTGAAAATAATTAATTATCGGAGCCTATTTCTAGTCCTCCTCTTAAGCCTATTTAAAGGGCATTAGGTATTATGAATGTGAGGTGGTCTAAATTTACCCCTGTAATATCTATCCTCATCTGACTACATTAGTATACTTTTCCAGGCTCCTCGCTTGCTATTTAAATCACACGGCGTGACTCTGAAATCCAGACTCCTTTTGTTTTTCTTTTGTCTTTGTTTCTTCCCACCAGGATTACAAGCTGCAATCAGATTTACACACCTGAAGAAAAAAAAAAAAAAAAGAAGAAAGAAGATAAACCTGACACAAGTATTTGCTAAACGGGTGAAAGGCGCCCGTAAGTGACTCGGAGAAATGAATTATGTATACGCGAAAGAGAACTCATTTGGGAATTAAGGAGGATAAGTAGCAGTCCATTTTGTGCCTGTTAGGGGCCCTCTCGGAGCTACAGCGGCTGCATTAGGGGAGAGCTAATGGGCCCTGGGAGGGGGTGGGTGAAGGGTGGAGGCGGGGGGGGGGTGGTGATGGTGGTGGTGGGGGGGGGGGGTTGGGCCCTTTGCCGCCCGAGGTCTGTGGGCCCCGGTGACAGATGGTTGGCCACCTCACTGGGTGTCTGTGGCTACAAGGTCTGTCGTGAGGCTGATCCGCGGCGTTGACAGCGTCGCGGAGATCAAACGACATTGTGGAAGGTGAAGAGACGGGGTGGCGTGCCCCGCCGGAGCCGGGGAGACGGCGTTAGGACTCCGCTGACGATTTGGGAGTTTTTGGAGGAAGTCGCCAATGCTGATATTTTTAGACCCAACTCAGTGTTCTTCAGTGTGCCTGGAAAATCCCCCAAAAACACACACAAAAAGTCCAAAACGTTCTGGGATATGCGTCTGAAACAGAATACAGAGCTTCATTATCACACAACTAAAAGTCTCCACTAAAGAGCCAGACTATAGTTAAATGAATATAAATGCTTTCATGAAATACCTGATACTCAATTACTCCATGTAGTCCCGTGTAAATCGGATGATCTCCGTGACCGCAGAGCGTAACAACTGTTTGCTGAACCTCTCCTACAGCTCAATTTCCTTTGTAAACCTTTTATCCATTCATCAATGTTTCTTGTTAATTAAGTCCTGATTTAAAAGGCAGCAGTGAATCTCAGAGCTGTGGGTCAACCTGCCGGAGAGATCCGCGAACAGGACCGGACTTCATGGCTTCAATTCAAAGATGACCGTTTGCAGCCTGACGAGAACGAATCTGAGATGAAATAATGTTCCTTTTTTTTTTTTTTTGCTGAAAAAAAAAGCATTTTTATATTTAAAAACATGGTCAGCTAGCAGCTGAGTTTTATGAGGAGGTGTACAAATGTTTGTAAATGTAAAAAAGTTCTGACATGATGTATTTGATCCAAGAATAAAACCTGCTTATTAAAACGCTCTTGGTTCAAGTGTTTCTCTGTATTAAAGTGCAAACTACAATCATCCCAAAAACATAATTTCATATCTCATCTTAAAATAAGGTTACTAAGAAAGACACATACCATCCAAAAAACATTGCAATTGTTGTGAATAAAATGCTTGAAGACTAATTCAACTTCATCAGGAAACGCGGGACAAATTCTGCTTTAAATATGACATTAATTAAGTGAAATTCGAAAAAATAAATTTAAGATATTACAGGCTGTTAGGTCAGAAAGAAACTGCATCACATCAGCGGCGAACAACGTGAGTGGCCAATGTTCAGTTTTTCATTAAAGTGAAGAAGCCGCACGCTGCGTTCTCATATTTCAGGGACTGTTTATTAAGACACCAACATTACAGCAAACAGCTTTCAGCAGGTTTCATCACACTCTGATCAAAGCTGTTTGCACAAGCATCTTTATAAAGTCGCGGAAATGAGGACATCACGTGTGACTACTTTGCTTAAATTGAGTAATTTCTTTTCCTCGTCCTTGGCCGTGTGTGTATTTAAGTATATGTCAGTTACTCTGTGCGGTTGCCTGTGAGGTGTGTTTGCATGGACAGATCAACTGCAGAGACGTTAGCAGCATAGACTGTATGAAATATGGTCGTAGTCTCCGTGCGACGTCACCCATCAGTTTCTGAGTGGGTGATAAATAAATAAGTCTGGTTGTATAGAAGTCTATGAGAAAATGACTCTACTTCTCTCTTGATTTATTCCCTCAGTAAACATTGTAAACATGAGTTTATGTCTCAATCTCTAGTTTCAAGCCTTCTTCAATACAGCATGATGTTCATTTAGTAAATTATGGTCCATAAAGCAGGGTATGATTTAGGGCGGGCTTACTGTGATTGACAGGTCGCTGCTGCTTCCAGAGCGGTATACAGCGTCTCTACGTCACTCCTTCGCAGTCCAAATATGGTCACTTCTGTTCACCGGTTGCAAAAAAGTCAAGATGGCGACGGACAAATCGTCAAACTCAAGGCTTCAAAACGTCCACAAACCAACGTGTGACGTCACGACGACTACGTCACGCAGCTAGCAACCTGAGACGGCACCCACCTGTCACTCAAAGTGGCCACGCCCTCAATTGTGTCCACCTTTGAGCCCGAAAATAATTTTAACGGATGAGTTCGCCCCCCTGCACAGGATATTAACTTTAGAGCCCAAAACCGTTTTTTGTACCAGGCTGTAAACACGTTCATTTCTGCTGTAATGTTGGGCATCTTAACATAGAGGTCTATGGGGATTGACTCGCTTTTGGAGCAAGCCTCAAGTGGTCATTTGAGGAACTGCAGTTTCTTTGGCATATCCTTTGTGGGCTTCATTTTTAACATCCGCAGGTCACCGCTTGGTTTGCGTGTAGTTCACACCATGTGTCGGATGTAGAGTGTCAGATTTATCAAATCTCGAATGAATGCTTTACAAAACGTCTTTGTGTCAGTGTAGTTTCACTTATTGTTGTTTTCCAGTAATATTGTCTCCTTCTCACCGTCACGAGGAGTTGTCTAAATGTGTGTAAACTGGTATGATGTGATCAAATAAAACAGTATCAAGAGTAAACAACATTTCATCGCTCCTCTCATGTAGCAACATCTTGACGAGCGAAAGACACAAAACAGTTTTTACGAGTGAAACTAAACACTTGATAAATCCCCATTTTAGAAAAAGAGCGCGGCATCAATTCCCCACCGCCAGCGCCCCGCGGACACGAGAGACCGGGCCCGTCGGGCGATTAGCCCGTCTTACATTCCCGGTGATCGGATTAGACGATTCCCACAGTCTAGTCTGAAACTACTCCCGACCCGCAGCTCCGGAGAGCATCTCAATATCCAATTTCACAGCTTTCTAAACCTGGATCACGGAGGCTATTTATTACTGTCACGGGCTTTTGTGTCGGTGGGGGGGGGGGAGGGGTGTGTGTGTGTGTGTGTGTGTGTGTGTGTAGGGCGGGGGGGAATGGGGGTGGGGAGTGTGTTTCATCTGCTCCGGAGCAGGAAGATGATCAACAAGAGAGTAAAAAAAAAAAAAAAAAAGTGTAATGAGTGGGGAACCAGTGGCGTTGCCTGAAACCTCCATAAAGAAAAAAACAACACAGCAGTCCTGTTAAATTAGACCACGACGACGCCGCAGTCAGCAGCTTCTCATCTCCAGGACCTTTGATCCACAACGCTGCAGTCACTACTGCTGAAAACAAATTATGACCCCGGTGTGTGTGTGTGTGTGTGCGTGTGTGTGTGTGTTTTCACTGTGCTGTGTTTTCCAACGGACCTAAAAGAGAAAAAAGAAAAACAGTTGATTTGAGTCTGGTTTTGGGAATCGTAACTTCTTGAAGAAAATGGGGATGTGTGGGGAAGTTTGTGATTGCAACTCAGAATTGTGTTCAGGAGTACAGTAAAATAGAGTCCACTAAGTGATTTTGGACAGATGTAGCCTTAGTGCTGGTTGGCTGGTCAAAATAGAGCCTCGTAGATAATGAAACCATTTATAAGGCCGTCTTAAACCGGACCAGCAGCCGTAATAGGGGCCTCCATTATAGAGGCTTTATAATTTCCTTGCTTTTTCCTTTTAGAGCCTCTGTTGTTCCTCTGAATTACCCCTGAATGATTTATGCTCACTGGTCTGGCCACTGATAGACCCTGGCAACACAGATAGAAACACACTTAGGGGCTTTTCGGTGTGTCAACACACTGCATTAAAAGCCAACTTGTTTCAAACAGCCAAACACATTTGCCCCCGCCGCGGTGTCATCTCGCTCGTCAAACACCGCGGTGTCGCAGCCAATCAGGGGGCTCCGGGGGCAACACAGGCCATTTAACCTGAGCAAACACGGCGTGTCACGAAACCCGAGGATGACTTAAGAGCCCGAGCAAACACCGGCGAGAGCCATCGGGCACGAATCAAGGCGGCCCGGCTGAGGACGAGTCACTCCCGTAATGGCTTTGTGATGACTCAAGATCGAGCGGCCATCTGTTAGTCACGCTGGGGGGAGGGACCACAATCCGCGGTTCAGATACACAGAATATTAGCTGGTAGTTTGGCGGAGGAGGGGAGGATTTGGCCGGTGGCACAGGATGTAAAGCATATGTCCATAAATGGTGAATATGTCGATGGCTGGGGCCCCGATTCCCTGAACTGGGGCCAGATAACAGGATTTGCATGGTGATTTTCAGCCTCAGTGACACGACACCTTCGGAAGGTGTAAGACGCCTAATCCTGCAAGTGACCTTAAGACTCTCCCCCCCCCCCACCCACACACACACACACACACACACACACGCACACACACACACGCACGCACACAGGTGGACAATACTGCATCAGAAACTGACCGCTGACATGAAAAGCTCACCATGTATTTAAGGCGCAGAGGAGTTTGCATGAGATTTCAATGCTGAGTTTGAATAAACCGCAGTCATTTGTGTCTGTTCTGTAACCGTGAAGTTCATCGAACAGCAAAAGTCAAACCACACGCAGCCTCGCAGGGCAGCTGGTAACTCCATGTAGTGGAGTAAGAAGTAGGAATGTTTCCTCTGAAATGTCTTGTGGTATAATGAGGTAAATGTACTTTCCACTATTGGTAAAAAAAAAAAAGTCCGTACAATGTTGTAATTATTTGGATAATTTTCACGTTTTATATATATTTTATTTCTGCTGTTTCAGAGTCTTATGGAGGAATACCAACAATTTTATTAGCCAAAAAAAGTACACAATTAAACTATAATACACTGTAAACAACCCGTCAAATATCCGCCATACTTAATTACCCAAATTACCCACAAATACAGAGGATATGAAAACACTTCCCTCAAACGAAGCGACATCTGAGCGACTGTGTGTTTTTAAAAATGTGAAGTTATTCAAAGAATCACGACCCAATATGTGAGGACTTCCTCGAGCAATCTGCCACTGACAGACTCAAACACAGACGATGTTGTTTGTTGTCGATCTATAAGCAGCGTTTCATAACGCACTCAGAGTAGTATCATGTGCGTACAGTACTTAACCGGTTATTACTGCAGATTATTGCCATTTTAGAGGGAAAAACCCAAAATTAGAAGTTTCATTCATCATATTAAAAGCTTCACTGCTGTTTTCTGGTTTTGTACATGTCAGATTAGATGTTGTTAAATATCCTCAGGGAAGCAATCAGGTGTTTTAAGTTAAGGGCAATTCCCTCGTCTACAGACAATCAATAAACCCCAGAGTGGGGACTGTAATAGGGCTGGCTTGTAACCTGCTCTGACAAATTAAGGCAAGTAGTGTTTTTTCATTACTTACACATCCGTTTTCATTTTTCCCATCAGTAGAAGCAATTAAACAATGCTTCCTTAAATTAGTCATTGATTTTTTTTTTTTTTTTTTTAGCAATAGTGACACTTTGCAGAAGGAAATAATAACTTTAAGGGAGTGTTTCTGTTTGCTTTTTTTTTTTTTTTTTTTTCATTACTGCCAGTCTTGTAAGAGCAGAAACAATTCACCTACATGAAAAAGTGGTGTCTTAAATTAGCCATTGATTTTTTCTCAGGTGTCACTTTGGTTAAATGCTTTGAGGTTGGGAGTTTTCTCTCCAACCTGGAAATTGACAAGAGGCCATAATCTATTAGTCCTTCACACACACACACACACACATCACACACACATACACACACCACACACACACGGAGTCTCTTTCTCTTCCAGTATGTAGAAATATATACACAAAACTCTTTTCTGCCCCAAAAAAAGTCGGTAAAGTGCTAAACATTAAGTTTGAGAGTGGAAATCAGACAGATAGGAGAAGAAGTGATACAGTTTTAAACAAAACCTTTATATAATGATTAATTAGGAAAACAATTGTGTGCTTTGTTTTTCAGAACTATTTTATTACAGAATTTTTATGCTATTGCCGATCCCATCCCACACACGTGAACACCGAGAAACAAAACTCAGACCAGATTCTTTTTTTTTTTAATGCTCAAATTGAACAAAAACAAATAAAAAGTCAAAATAATAATAATTAAAAGAAAAAAAGAGAGAAATCCAGAATAGCAGGTCGTAACTGCCGCACTTCTTTTCTTTTTTTTCTTCTTCTTCTTCTTGAGACTAGAAAATACACTTACAATTTGAAGCAGCAACAAAATGTGCATTTATCTGATTATACAATGGAACATTATTTTTGTTATAACATGAATGTGTTTTTCATCGCATTATAAGAGTCTAAATATTCCTTATACTTTCTTTTTTTTTTTTTTTTTTTAAAACCAAAAATCAAAAGGCAAAGCAAAAAATGTACACCTCATGTTCACCTGGAACAAAACAGAGAAAACTAAAATCAGGGAAATATTTGACTTTGATTTTTTTTTCCTTTTTTTCCAGCTTTTTATTATTTAAGCCAATAAAATCTTTTTACTTGTATTTTGGGGATGCAAATAATAATCCTGAATGTGTCGGTTGCTGTGCCCTTTGACTGTACATACACTTTCACCTGTTACTCGTTGAGAGAACTGAACACCTGGATGACAAACGAATGCTGCTGATTCAGAATACAAAGGAAAACTGCTGTTTACAGTGAATGAGTTATTTTACAGCGGCTTGTAGCTTTATTGATTATCCTAAACACAGGCCGTATTTTCCATCAGCACAATCCCATGATGCATCCTTTGCGTCTTCACTTCCCTTCCCTTCCCCGCGAGGCGTCATTGAGAGGATGATTCACGTCAATACGGCGAAAAAACACACACATGATGAGGATCTACAGTTTGATTGGACGAGGGGCAGAGATCGCCGATGGGAACGGAGGTGTGGTGATCAAACTGGCCTGATGGCAGCCGAATGTCTCTTTAAATCATCACGTTAGTCCACGATCGTGTCACGTCGCCATAAAAGCATCGATACGCTGCCAGTGTTCACTTTAAAATGAGCATGAAGGTACAGGACGGCTGCTTGAAACTAAAAGGAGCGACCATCCTTCCAGACCCGTCTCTTTTTGCGGGAAGTCTGAGATTCAGTCCTCGCGTGACCGTGAGTTGAGTCCTGTCTCACCGTGGGGCGCCACATGCTCGAAAATCATGAGAATAATAAAAAAAAAAATAAAAACAACCAAAACCAAACAGAATGATTCCCACATTAATGTACAAACATAAGCAAAACGGTTAAAAAGCCAACCACGTAGCTCGCCCCTGGCAGGTCAACACCGCGCTTCCTGTCCATAAAGTGCACTCTCCATCCTGCTGTGCAGCTTAAAAAATAAAAAAAAATTGAAAAAAAAAACACGTTTATGATAAAGAGAGAGAGAGAGAGAGAGATATAGGGGAAGCTCCGCTGCATGTGTGTGTGTGTGTGTGTGTGTGTGTGTGTGTGTGTGTGTGTGTGTGCGTGTGTTCAGTCTTATTCCCGGAGCGAGTGTGAATTAGAGGACATGACAGTCTCAGGTGTATGGACGGAGGAGGAGGAGGAGGCGGCGGGGGGAGGGGTGGAGGTGTGTGTTTGAGTGGGCTGGCGTTAATAAACATAGCCCTCGCTGTAGGGGTGCGGCGGGCAGTAGGGCCCCTCCTGCACGTACGCCATGTTCTCGTCAAAGTGCGACAGCGGCACCGTGTCCTCCTCGTTGATCTGCCGCTCCATGTCCGTCTTCAGCACCGGCCGCTGATTGTCGGGAAACGCCATGGAGAACAAGGCCTCGGGGTCGCACACGAACTTGTAGACGTATCTCTCGCCGGCCACCTGGACGGAGACGGGACAATGAGCGGGGAGGACGTTTAGGGGAGGACGTTTCTAAACTCGGAGAGAACACTTTAAACACGGCTGATGATTCACCAGAGATACCGAGAACACATCCTTTAACTTAAAAAAATAAATAAATAAAAAACTATTTACAAAATACCCTTAAATGGGTAAAATGGTTTAATATTTATTGGTCAATACACAACAATTATTTTCATGTATTCATATTTATGAATAGCCAAAAGTCAATCTACCAAAACGACTTAAAGTCCAGGTTAAATTTGAGTATATTGTGAGTGAACAATGTTGGGAGGATAAAGCATGGTGGGTTTGGTGAACATCTCTTAGAGGCAGACATAATCTCAGTGGGCGGGTTTATTGTATTTTTAGGAGTTCTTTCTTTTAAGAAAGTTTGCCTGATTAATGACTACAAGCAGCCATTTTGACGCGTCACAGCCGGTAAACGCAGGTGTGACTGCTGAAAGTAATAAACGGTCACATTATATTTAGTGTGTCAGTCATTCCAGTGAGCGAGCGTGCTCAGAAGCAGGCTACTGTTCACCCTGACGTCACACGTCACATTCAACTGATCATCTGTGTCCAAAGTGCAGGTTTGGAGTGTGGTATGTAGTGTGTTCACGCAGTCAGAGCATCTAAATCAGGATTACAAAACTCCCTTAACTTTCAAGTGTGCTGTTGGTTTAATTTACCCACAGTGCATTGCACGAAAGGACATGGGAGAAGCTGCCAACTTTTACAGCTGGTAGAAATTAAGGCTGTGGATGACGGTGAATAACCGTGAAAGTCTCTTTGTTGACTTTAACTGGCAGTCACATGTTAAAGTTCATCGACCTCTGGCAGAAGTATTGTACAAAATACTAACATACTATATTTATAAACAAATATAAAATAAATAAACAGAGGGGCTCTGAGTAAGACATATTTAAACTATAAAGTGTGCAGGAACAAGAGTCAGCACTCCTCCTACCTTGGGGAGGGAGTTAGCACATGCTCCTCCTTTAAATCATTAATCAATCATTATGTAAAACTTTTCCTCTTAAAAAAGGTGAGTTTTCATGATTACAGAGATTTGGATTTCCTTTAAATGTCTTGGTACATATTCTCTCGTCTTCTATTGTCTTTTTTTACCTTTTGCATGATTCCCTTCTCGTAGTAGTAGCGCAACGACCGGCTGAGCTTGTCGTAGTTCATCGCCGGTCGATTCTTCTGTATCCCCCACCGACGTGCCACCTTAGCGCCGCACACGGAGAGACGACACAAAGGCAGTGAGCAAACAGACGCATTCCAAACACAAACCTTCGCCGGGATTCTTTTCCCGAACGACAACGCCCGCGGCAGCTGAAATGTTAAACAAACTTATTAATCCGTATTGTCCTAATAACAGTCATTAGAGTGTGTCCAGCCTCGGCAGACCTGACCAGGGATGTGTTCATTAGGAGCTTGTCACACGCCCAGCGGAGGAGGCAGCAGATGTTGCAGCACCTGTCTACCAGACCACCCACCACCCGGCCTCGCGGTCCAAACCCACAGCCCCGCGGCGCTCTGCTCCTCTCCTCTCCTCTCCTCTCCTCTCCTCTCCCTCTCCCTCTCCCTCTCCTGTTCAGTTATTTCAGCCTTTTTTCCCTCGCAGTCTTTTCCCTCCTCCCGCTGACATGCCACACCTGCCTGTGAAAAGGCAGAAGCCGCTAGCTAGCGCTTGTCTGCCGTGCCCCCCCCCCCCTCCTAAAAGCGAGTGCGTTCGGTCACCTGATGGCATGAATGGGCCCCCCTGTTAGCTGCAGCTGGCCCGCGCCTCTAGACGCTGTCGGGCTGCGTGGACCGCTGCCAGGTACCCACTCTATCTCCTCCGCTCTGCACCCCCACCCCTCACCCCCCCTCCCCACCCCCACGTCTGCAACCTGCATCCTCCTCCATCCTCCAGCGGCGAGCGACAGTGACTGAGCCCCACTGTGTGTGATGTGGCCGCTCACAGACCCGGCCTCTGTTTCTCCATTTCAAAGGCCCAACCGTCAACATGGGTTATATTTTTAGGAACACGGCCTGTGAAATATTCAGCAGGGCGCCGGCCTTAAGGGTCAAGCTGGATGGATTGTGGTTGAGTACAAGGTACATATATATAAAAAAAACTAACTATTAAGGCAGATCCAGAACTGACTTGAGGGACCATTATTCATCCCACTTTCAAATGGTGACCTTTGACATTGTCTAATTCTGCCTAGACGTATTACGCAACCTGCTTTTCTTTTTGTTTCCCCTAACATATGAATGTAACACACTGAAGTAGAGCTGCAGCTAACAATTGTTTTCAATTAATCTGTTGATTATTTTAAAAAGTAGACATCCTCATAGCTCAAAACCTAAAAATAATCAGTTATCAATGATAACAAAACAACAATAGAAAAGGTGGAACCAGCAAAAGTTTGGCATTTTTAAGCAGACTACAGTACACTGAAGGTTTGTTTGTCACATACACAAGCAACATATGTTCAGAGAAACAATGTGGTGGTGAAAAATCCAGAATTAGAAAAAAAGAATATATAAAAAGTACAAGCTTTTTACTGATGTATTTCTTTTTGCTTGTTTTCTGGATGTAAAGTGACCTTCGGTTTAAGGTGGCCTAAAATCCAATCCAACCCAATTCTCTGTAAAAACCTTTAACTGGACAGTAACGCCGTCTCTCTCCGAGCCTCTCACCTCCTCGGGCTCGATGAGCTTGAACTCCATGCCGCGGCCGGTCCAGGCGATGAAGTGGGAGTTGGACGGGTCGTCCAGCAGAGCCACCAGGAACTGCCAGAGCTGCAGCGAGCCTCTGCGCTGGTACGACGGGCCCTCGCGGTACAGGCCCGACTCCTGCTTGATGTCACCTAGAGGACACAACACGCACCCTTACTTTCATCCACAAAGACAAGGAACCTTGTTGTTGTTCTGATAACTGGAGCTACTTATAGCATTGGATTAGAGGAAAGAATGAGTCTGTTTACTCCACCTAAATGCATTTATTTACCCTCGTACGTAAAGCTAGCTTCACCTACGAAAAATAATGGTGGGTCCAACAAATGGCGATCTGTCAGCCAGGAGACCGCTGTTCCATGAGTAACATGAGTCATGTAGTTACGCAAGTTCTGTAGTTATCTTTACAGAAACAACGTTGTTTTCCTGAACCTAACTACGTGCTTTCGTTGCCTAAACCCAACTGAGTAGTTTCCTGTGAAAGGGGAAGTTCATTTTGAGTAGACTGTGCGCATGGAACGAGCTGAAAATGACACGTGTTGCTGTCTTTCACGGGAAAACGCACGGAAAATGAGTAACTTTTCATAAGATATCATATTCAATAACACATTGATGTAAGAAAAGTGGTGATTAGCAAATGTATATCTCTTTAAAATGGCTGGTTTACCTGATCGAGATAATATAAGGGGATTTGGAAATGGCAAAAAAATTAAAATAAAATTAATTTATGCAAGAATTGGGTCACAATGTTTTGAGGAAACACTGCTGCATGGGGGCTCCGGCTCAACGGCACGTGTCTTTAATGTAGAATTTAAAAGAAAAAAAAAGAAAGATTTTATATATAAAAATATATATATATATATATATATATATATATATATATAGTGGGGGGGGGAGATATCTCACCTTCAACCTTTTCAGGCACCACGCAGGTATCATCGTAGAAATGCCTCGCCACTTTGTCAAACATACAACCTGGAAAACAAGATACAAAAAATAAATTAAAAAAAAGGAGCATTTCACTTAATATTCAGCCCAAATTCAAAAGTGCACGATCACAACATTCAGCCACATCCCGGCTGGTACCTTCGGTCCGGTTGGCGTGAGCCAGGTAGCCGTCTTGCCGCAAGTAGACCGAATGGCAGCTAGGCACTTCTGCTGGAAGCCGGGAAAGAAACGTGAGAAGTGTTAAAGGGCCCGCAGGCAGCATGAAGAGCACCATCTCAGTTATCTGAGCGCAGTCAGAGCCTGTTCACTCAACGCACCACTGGCTCTGATTAAAGAACGTGGCCCCCAGCGTCGGCCCCCAGCCGCAGGCCGGCTCACTATATCACTCTGCTAATACTCGCCGCCGGCGTCTCCACTCGGAGGAGATTTACTACTGAACCAAAAACACGGCGCTGGTGTGAAAACACACGTCGGCATGATGTAAGTTTATTCATAACGCGTGGGGGGAGGGGATGAGGGGGGGAGTGGGGGGGGTGGGGCAACGTAAAGCTTCTACAGTTTGACTTCTTCACTGGTTCGTGTGTCACTGCGGCATGTTCGCTAATTGGTGTTTTTATTTTATATTAAAAAAAGACCCTAAAAACGTATTTTCTCAGTCAGACAGGTGTGTGATCGGATTAATAGTCACATTACATGAACAAACTATTTTTTCCCGGCAAAATTAAAAACAGTTTTTTGGTTGTTTCATATCAGTTTTTTCTTTTCTTCTCACAGGTCTGAAGTGGGCACATTTTCATCTTAAAAACACACAGAGGTGAGTTTTTGAATGTTAGTCTTATTAAATAGCACCCAAAGATTTTTTTTTTTTTTTTTTGCATTACTTTGACTGTTGCTTATTAAGTCCTTATCATTTATTGTAATAAAGAAAACATGTTTTCAGGGGTTTTAAAATATAACGTGCAAAATATTGTTGTTTTAAAACATCGGAGAGAGTTCACTCCGTCTCGTCAACGTCTTGACTTCTTCTTCATCATCATATCCGTTTATCATTTCTTTCCTTCATCAACACCACGGACATCACCAGAGATCAAACTTTCACCTGGATCCCCTGATATTTTTTTGCAGAATCCTCGTTTCTAAATCAAGAACACCGTCTCATTTCAAAGACCTTGCACCTAAAATCGTTGAACTGCTTGTATTTAATGACATCATTCTCTTAAACAGAAGCCTGTATTCCAGCTTAATTTACTGGGCTCTATATGTCAGACCCTCCCACAACACGGACGTCGCGGCTCGGGATCAAGAGAGCGGCCAAACGGGCTACGAAGCCAACGTTCAATAAACAGACTGAAGCCCTTCATTTGGGCCCATAAACATTTCTCTGAACTTCATCAAAGTAATGGGCTCGTAGAGGAAATTGCTGCTAATGAAATTACCAGCTCCCCTCCCATCCTTTCCAACAGGCCTGCTGCAGTCAACATGCTCCACTGTGACTAATAAATTCACTCTGATGCTCCATCTTGGATGCACAGTACAGTACGGGACAGTAGTGTACTCCATAAACCCAAATGTACCTCCTCCACCTTCCATCTTCGTAGTGTGTGCTGCTGGCTACGTGCAATGCCTCTCAGCTAATAATTGAACTTTATGTCACAGTTGTACATCTGACATCCTGACTTGAAACAAGTAACTACATAAACAGTTAATCCATAACCATTTTTGAACATTCATTAATCGTTTAAGCCATTTATTGAGCAAAAGAAATGTCACGAGCCGGTTCTGGCTTCTTACATTTTTAGCATTTCTCTGCTTTTATCGTTATGAATTCAATATGTTTTGGTTTTAGACGGTTGGTCGGACCAAACAAAAACAGATTTAAGACGTTTGCCCTTTTAGAATTAATACTTGAGAAATAAAAATGAAATAAAAAGATAAATCAATGATGAAAATGATTGTTCGGTGCAGCCGTGATCTTTAGACGTATTGATGCTGATTGGCTACAACCTGGAAGCTACATTTTGTTTTTTTTTTTGAATCTAGAAATGGTGAACCTCAATAAATACATCTACGGCAAAGTAAACTGGAAACAGAAAGACAGAAGCTGCCGAGCCGCTGTTGTGAAAACAAAGACGGTGTAACGTAACGGAGAGCTGAAAGAGACCCAGTGTTTCTCTGGAAGCCATCGACATGGGAAGTGAAGGCTTTTCCCCCTGACTGCTCACACAGCCTCTCCTCCAGCTCGGCCTCTCCTGGGTCCTCTCTGTCTCTCGTGAATGAACCCAGCAGCCCGGCCGTATGTCCATTCATGTCCTCGCGTAGCCTCGGGCTCCGCCGAGGCCGCGGGGCTGATGATTAGCTCCCTTTTGCTCTCTAACTAAAAAGGGAGCGGACAAGCGTGGGAGGGCAGATTTTGGATTGTGACCAGGCATAGCCGCCCCCCCTCCCTCCCCCCTTTCTCCCCCCCTTTCCTCTTTCCTATTAGAGCGCCACAGGAAATGGCGACCGGCACAGACACCCGGCCCAACCAGATCCCCTGCCCTAATAATGGGCAAACTCAATAAGCGCCACCCCCCCTTCCTCCCCTTCCTCCCCTTCCTCCCCTTCCTCCTCCTCCTCCTCCCACGTCTTCTCCCATTCCTGAAATGATAACGCTCTGGCAGCTGCTCTCTCTCTCCGTACCTCTTTCAGGGCGAAACAGCGTTGGTGTCTTGGAGCCTCTCACCTGAGTCGTAGGTGAAGTCCCTCGGCTCCTGCTTGATCATCATGGTGGCCGGGTACGCGTGGGGCAGCGGCGCCCCCATCGCGGCCGGGTGTTCGAACAGGGGGTCGGGGTACTCCTGCTTGAAGCCCTGCGGAGGGAAGGGGATGTTGGGCTCGGACATCTGCCTGTGGTAGATGGGCCGGCCGTCCCGAGCCATCGTCGGCGGGGAGGGGAACGAGTGGCACGGCTCGGAGAGCTGACGGCGAAATCTGGAGGAGGAGGAGGAGGAACGCAGAGTCAGTGGATTCATCATCAGCCAGACACAAAGAGCTACGAGCTTCATTTACTTTTACCCTGTTGAAACAATAAAATACATGGCACATGACACCGGGCACGTTATCGGACTTAAATAAGTCAATACGACCCAAAATAATGTGAGCTCAGTGGCCCTCTTACTAGCTTTCATTAAAGAATGAAGGAAGACTATTAGACGTGGTTGAAAGCTGGGCTGCAGCTGATTTTCTTGATACATTCTAAAGTCTACTTGACATCTTCAAATTGCTTATTTTTCCAAAATATTATCAAATAAGACAAAAGAAAAAGTAGAAAATACCCACTATTGAAAAAAACGGAACAAGAGGATGTTTGACATTTTTGCTTGAAAAATGACTTCAATTATCAAATCGATTATGAAGTGAAGTAATTATTATTCTTTTATCTGGAGACTAATTGATACAACTTGTAGTTGACATCTCCAAAGGCTGAGATAAGTGTGTTGAACACACTGTTCCCAAAGGCCGAGGATGAACTTCAGCGCTCAAATGAGATTCGACATGTAACAACTTGAGCAAAGTAAACAGAGAACCTGAAACATATGAAATAAAAAAGGCCAAATATGACTTAGAAGCACTGCCAAGTCTTTTAAAATGAAAAATAAAATAATATTTCCAACAAACTGTGGCTACGTCCGATAAACCTGCTGCTACCAACAG
This sequence comes from Ophiodon elongatus, assembly GCA_016806645.1. Lineage (NCBI taxonomy): Eukaryota > Metazoa > Chordata > Actinopteri > Perciformes > Hexagrammidae > Ophiodon > Ophiodon elongatus. The sequence continues at coordinate 954,470 of JACSYO010000365.1, forward strand.
AAAAAAAAGGAGCAGTCTGGCCTCATCTCCTAAGCTACAGCAGTGCTGACACTCAGTGGTACCCAACCTGTGGGTCAGGACCCCCAAAAGGTGTCACATGATGTATCTGAAGGGTCGGGACATGATAAGCTGAAACAGGAAGGCAAAAAATTACTTCTACCTCCTCGAGCTTCTGAAAATATTCAACAGGACCAGGAAAATGCTTTATATTAAGGAGTCTCAAGCCAAAAAGTTTGGGATGCATGAAATCCTGCATCAAGTCAGCACACCGAGTGATTGAGTGACTGATTCGTTGCAGTTTGCCGGCTCCTCTCGCTGAACACACTGGACCAATGAGAATGTACCGGGACTAGAACGCCGATCCACATCGCGTCACGTAAAGGGCTGCGGTACCTGTGGTCCATGGAGTAGGCGCTGTCGGGGAGCGGCTGCGAGGCCGGTATGTGGGCGTAGGTCCGGTCGGGTTTGGGCGTCGGGGCCGCGGTGGGTGAGGCATGGTGGAGGGGGGACACGGGGGTGCTACAGGGGGGCGTCACTGGGCTGGAGGGCTTCATTCCTGCAGGCTGCTTCTGCTCATAGGCACTGTGGCAAACAGGGGGACGAGAGTCAGATATGCTTCTGGTGCTGCCGGTGTTCCTCCAACATGTGAGCGTCCACGATGAGAACAGCCGGTTTTTTTAATTAGAGAATTTCATCGTACGCTTTGTGCTATATATCTTACATGTGTTGGAATGAGGCTTTAATCCTCACACTCGTGCATCAGATTGTGTTGTTGACATGCTTGACAGTAGGTGAGGTAAATATGTAAGATACTACAGATGAAAAGAAAAAAACACTCAACATAAAAAAATAGAGGGATAAAAAAAAATAATAAAAAAAAAGAGGCTCTTTTATTGTTATTTTACTTCATGTTACTTTACTTTCCAATACTTTAGAGCACCATGTCGGATAATTAAAACTCATTTTTACAAAGTTAACGGCTGCTTTTGCACTCGTTATGTTCAATTTGTGTTTTCCTGAAGGGAGTTTGGTAAAGAAGTCGTCCTACGTCCTCTTTTGTTCGCCACACATTTGTCCTTCTACGAGTTCCGTTAGCTCAGACGCATGCTGACTTGTTTTCGATATATTAAGACACATCACACCACCTCTTGGCGTACTCTGTGGAGGTTTTAATGTAAAGTAAGCCCTGCCAAATGTTGGGCTTTGCGTTTTTGGTTTTTTTTTTGTCACCAGGTGAGCAAATTAATCACACGTATGATTCATCACTTATGAAAAAGTTTCTCCCTACATACAAGGTTATACGAGCATGCAAAGACAATAAAATGTTGTGGATAACAAATCAGTTCACTTAAAAACATAAAAACATGATTTATATTTACTTAGAAATAAAATAATAGATGCCAGGAGTTTCTGGGACATCTACTTTGATATGATTTTGAGATAAATATGTTGAGCTGAACAATTTAAAATGAATTCCACAACAACTGAAGCTCAACATATAACGACCTAAAATAAACTGATGCTTGGTCGAAGCCTAAAATATAAAATTAAATCTGAAAATAAATTTCTTTTTTGCTTTTTGCACAAATTTTCACCATTTCACAATAAAAGTCTTGTTGCTTTAAGGACAGAATGTGAAACCAAATAACAAATAGAGGCTGTGCTTCTTTTTTAATGTTACCAATTTAAAAAAATGTGTTTTTGAGGAGCATTTAAAGTGTGTTTCGGAGTCGTGCGGTGCCCACCTGACGCTGTAGGGGCACTTCTCTCCATACTGGAGTTTGAAGGGCCGTTCCTGACTACAGTTGGAGCTCAGCTCTGAACACGGGCTGTGCAGCTCCCTCTTGATCTTCAGCTGCAGTCCGTGGAAAGCCACTACGCACCGAGAGAGAGGGGGGAGAGGAAGGGAGAGAGAGAGAGAGAGAGAGAGAGAGAGAGCGAAAGAAAAGAGAGAGACAGAGAAAGAGAGAGATGGAGAGAGAGAGAGAGAGCGATAGAGAGAGAAGAGAAAAGAGAGACAGAGGGAGGGAGAGAGAGAAATAAAAGAGAGAGAGAGAGAGAGAGAGAGAGAGAGAGAGAGAAAAAGAGAAAGACAGGGCAATAGAGAGCGAGAGAAAGAGAGAGAGAAAGAAAGAGAGAGAGAAAGAGAGAGACAGGGCGATAGAGAGAGGGAGAGAGAGAGACAGGGAGTTAGAGAGCGAGAGAGAGAGAGAGGGAGCGAGAGAAAGAGAGGAAGTCATTTACTGAACGACAACGAACCACCTCCCCATCAACCCTGTTGTGGTTTTAAGAGCATTATTTTCTTTAATGAAGGTGCAGGTGACCTTTTTCTTAGTAGTGCTCAGTATTTAGGTTTACAGCCGAATATTATTTTAGGCAGGAAGAATAAGCCCCTGAAATAGCATTAATGCTCTCATTGGACAGAAATTCAATCAATCAACTTCAATATTTTACTTTCTTTCTTTTTAGGATTAGCAGTTGTTTATGGCAGATTAACCACCTCCTCTATATATCGTCTGCAAAATCATTCACAAAACAACAAAAAATATGAACAAAAACAATCAAATGAATACATTTTGCTGCTGGTTTTAAAAATCACTGGCTTTATGACGCGACGGGCCACTAAACATCTAACAAAAGGACGAGGCTTCTTCTGTGTACTCCAGTGTGTACGCAGGCAGCCGTATAGCAGTACATATACTCATACGTGTGTGAATGAGATAATTCATGAAGGATAAGTTAAAAGACTTTTTCGAAGCATCCGTCCACCGACAGATTTGACATCCGTTTGACGTCGCCTACACAAACAACTCACTTCAAATCTCATTCGTCCGGCCTTTTCTCCTGACAGGGACTCTGTTAGTGAAATATGACAATCATAAAACTGGATGTGCGGCGCGCTCCTATAAATGCTTTATCTGCTTTCAGCTGGCTGTCAATACGTTCCAGACGTCAACAACAGGGCTCATTGATCTGGAGGGGGTTGGGAGTGGGGGAGTGGGGGGGAAGGGAGAGGGGAGAGGGGGGCTGCACTCTCTACCTATGGCCCCGCAGTGAGCCCGGTGCATCTGAGAGGCTGTTAAGTGCCTGATCAGTCCTGATTAACATGCCATCATCTCAAGTCATGATCAACGCTAATCCAATTGGCTGCGCTCCTGACGGAAAGCCCCAGTCAGTCAGAATGAAGTCGGGCTCGGGTCGCCTCGCCGATCGCCGTCTCGCCGCGGCTGCACACAAAGCGGCGGTGAGAGGCCGTCCCCGCAGCATCCCACGGTTCAAGGGAATGACTTGTGACTGACGTTTGATTCCCGATTTAAAAACAGAGCGAGCTGAGATTATGAATGGAGACAAAAAAAAAAAAAGAAGGAAACTCATCAACTCCTGGTTCAGATAACGTGGAAACATTTAGACATCCGATGACCCGAGAGACTCGGAGCTGTGGTTTTGGGAGCTGCGAGAGGAGGATGTTTTGGGGAGTTTTTCTCACGGCTGACTGACAGCTGCCGTACGAGCAGGGGTCGATCTGCCAACACCCCATCTGACGCACAGCCGGGCCCCCGGGGGCCGGGCCACACGGGCCCGGCATGACAAAGCTCAGGGGTTGTTCGCAGCCCTCGCTGGGGGCCTGACCTTTCCGGGTCATCGATCGGAGGTCAAAGAGACACTTCCTGAGGGGAGACCTTTGACGACTCTGGCACGGCACAGGCCTCGTTAAGGGCTTAGGGAGTCAAAACAATACCGTGGTTATGAATGTTCAGTGTCACTTTAATTACCTACGACGAACATACATTTATTTATTTTCCTCTGCGTTCAGAACGTCTCCCACCCCCCCTGACTTCTGGTTCACGGCTCCGCTCACGCCAGACTATATTGCTTTCTATCATTTAACACTCAATCAACATCAGTTCATTCAATTTACATACATCTATAAAAACGCTGTGTTTAACTACCGCGTCACGTCAGCTATTAACAATAGCTTCGCGTGTGCTGCAGCGGAGGGCCTTGAATTAGAAATGGAAATGTCACAATAGATTTCGTCAGCAGGGTGCCAAGGTACACAAATCAATAGCGAGGGCATTGCCTCTGACTAAAACAGAGACTTCCTTTTTAGTCCAGAATGTCATGCCCATCACGGCTTGATTGCTCTCATTATCTACATATTGATTAGCCGAGATGGTAGGGTGTTTAAAAGTAGGAGCAGTTAGAACAATTACTGGGTCTATTTCGAATGCAAATGTTTTTTTTTTTTGTTGTTGTGTTTTTTTTCTCCTTCCGAGCCATTAACTTAAATGTTCTGCAATTGTCTTTGATCTTTGGTTTGAAGATTCAATAGAAATCTTTAAAAAAAAATAATATATATATTTATATTTTTGTCTAATCTTCATATATTTCCTGACCGAAACGTGGTTCGAACAATTCAATTTTAGCTGCCATTTTTCTGGCAATCCTTTTGGTACGTTGTCAAAGAACTCTTGGCCCCCGAACGTTATATATTCTCAGGTACAAATGGTGTGTTTTGGCAGAACCAGAGCCAGCGTTTGGCAGATATTTCCCCGGTCCATTCATAAAAAAAAAAAATACAGGTCTTTTGGCAGCAGCGAAAACCCCTCCATTCCATTTTCACCTACTGTAGGTGCTCGCCTTCGCTGTTAAATGACGGAGGCTTAGATCTGCTGGTAACGTGTGGCCTCATTTTACACCTCCGCTACTCCTTCGTTCCCTGCTAAGTTATGCTAATGGTAAGCATCTGTGTTGGAGTTTGAGACAAAGAAAATTTCTCCTTCTCCTCTTTCAGCCCGAGGACACTTTCGCTTCGAGGCCGCTCACATGCTGCTTCTGTGCTGCATGGATGGAGAGTGCGAAGTCGACATTGAGAGAAACTGCTGTAGCTTCCTGAGAGGTGATAAATCTGAGACCATGGAAATATAACAGAGCACCCAGGGAAAGCAATTTCAAACCTGCCTTTCTGAGACAATGTTTGATGCTGCAAAACTCCTAAATGCAGATTATTTCTTTCGCCCAAGTTTGTTAATTTTTTTTTCCCTGTTGAACACACTACCAAAACACATAATAATGGTAAAATACTATTGTTATACTACTAATAGGAATTCAATAGAAACAGATGTAAAAGGTCCAGCATCTAAAGAATCATTTACGTTAAAAGCAGCTAATTCAAAATGGAGTAAAGATTCAGAACTATTCCCAGTATATATTTTACTGGATTAAATTTCCTAAAAATAAGATTCTGCAATTCATTGAACTCCCGTCGGAATATATTACAAAATATATATTAAAAAAAATACAATTGTTGCCACACTAGTTGTTTATTTTGCAAATGCTACTAATTAGTTAGCAAATGATCTTTTAGCACAACTGGAAAAAATGTTTATTTGCTCATGCCAACTAGGCATACTAACATATCAAATATGTTTTTAGCATTTACAGTTAACACACATTAACTTTACATTTATAAAATAAATATTATTGTTGCTGCACCAGTTTTTTATTTTGCTAATGCTACCAATAAGCTAGCACCGAAAGCAAACAGGGAGGCTAACAACACAGTTGGACTAATTACGTGTTTGGCTAATGCTAACTACGCTGCTATCGAAGAAATGTTCCAGCAATTGCTGGTAACTCGAGTTAACTTTCCATTTGGTTCAATTGAAATTTGATGCAGACGATTGATTTAAAAATATTGCTTAAAAAATGCTTCATTTGTGAAGATTATCCGGCTGAACAAAGCACGTCGGCATCATAAACGTTTGTTTGCCACAGAGCTTATTTTCTGCAATAATACAAAATCCAATGGGAAAAAAAAAATCCCATTGATCTTTTTGTGGAGGGAACCAGCGCGATGCTAACTTCCTTGTTGGCCCACAGAGAAACGTGCCGACTACAACATTATACTGACTTCACAAAAACAGGCTACTCAATTATCTTAAATAATAAGGCTGTTTTCTTATCGTCAACAAATCAACATGAACAGTAAATCTTAAAAAAAAAAAAAAGAGGTCACAAATATTTCTTTACATTTTTAATAAGGCTAAAATAATTTATTAAAAACAGCCCGGTACTGTAGTTTTTAGCAAAAAAACCCAATAGTTAGTCGTTTTTGGAGAACAATGGAGCTCTGTGGCACAGAGGAATAAACTGCGTCAGCCTTTCGATGCTTGGATACAACCGATACTCGTTAGTATGATCAATTTACTGTTAGTTTTGGTCTTTTCGCGGTATTTGTGACGAGATCCCCATACGTGTAATAACTTCCAACCTTCTCTCCCCGCTCTCGCAACTCCGAGATAAATCTCTCCTTCCAGCTTCGTCTCTGGCTCTCCACCTCCCCGACCGCCCCTCCGGCTCTCCGCTCGGTGAAACCCATATGGGAGAGCTGCCGGCTGGGATGCCTGCTCGCGCGCCCAACCACGGTGCCCTCACCCTCCCGCCATCTGTTAGTGCCTCTCCAGTCTGCTGCAGGTTTGCCAACAGGACAATTCAGATGGTCAGCAGTCTCCTGCCACCGTGGCCACCCACCCCGGCTACCTCTGAAGGACAACGGGACAGTCTCGGTGACCTCTGGTTCTCTACTGTACGCCGCACCGCGCCTCCATCTTGGATTATTCACACCAAAAAGGGGTCGGGATTTTAGTTCACCGTTTGTGGTGTGTTCTGAACAAAGCAAAATCCAGCCAGATGAATGGGAAGAATTTGAGGAGGACAAAATATTTGAAGGACATGAAAGGAGGTTGAGGATTATTTGTTTTTACACCCTAACTATGGCTTACTTAATCTTAGCTTGTCTTTATTCAGCCTGTGGAGCAAATATGGCTCTAAAATAAATAAATTCATTAAGAATATTTAACAAAAAAAGTTGCAAAATCCAGGTAAGACATTTAGAGACTGAAGCGTTTGAAAGGATACTGTTCTTGTCATCCTGAGAATGATGGTTTAAAAAGAGACATAGACCCCCCCTTCTTTTTTTTTTTTTTTTATTTAAGCAACCAACAGGAACCTGCTTGAGGATCTCAGGCTGTGATCTGGCTCACGAGGGGTTAAAATGTCCCAAATGCCCAAAATCTAACAATCTACTGTAAAACCCAGAGGTTAGGAATGCAAATTTCACACGTGACCTTTCCTCTTTGCTCTCGTTCCTCACTCCTGCATTTTGTCCAACTTTGTTTCCAGGTTAAAGGGCGTTGAGGACATAGGGAAGACTTGTTTTGTGTCTTTTCTCACAGTTTCATGGGCGTTTTGGCTCATCTGAAAGACATGTGCTCGCTCGGGGTCCCACTGAGCTCCACTCACTCCATTTCTGTCCCCACCTTGGCACTACTTCCTCCAGAAGTGGACCGTGCCAAGTCACCAGTCACCGTGTGCAGCCACCGTGCGCAACCAGGTGAAGTACGACCGACTACCTAATCCTTAATACCGCGAGTGGAAAAGCAGCTCAAGCCAAAGACATTTTTTATCAAACTGTTAAGGAGTATTTTTTTTAAAAACAGAATTGTTTTTCTCATGCGGGATATAAAAATTAAATACAGAAAGGAGGAAATAAAATCATCCTTGCGTTCATGCTGTATACCAGGAGGCCAACAAGCCTTCAACTGAAAAAGGATAAATGCAGTATTAACTAATATTAAACTGCCGGATTTAGAAAATCTAACCACACTGGCTGGTTTGCACAAAAAGCAATTCGAGGAAAGGTCGTGCAGGAGCAAGATTTTATTCCGAAAAAAATTCAAAAACAGCCATCAATTGACAGCAGTTTGTCCTACCTGGAGTTAAAAATATCACTTCAACCCACTGAAAAAAAAAAAAAAAGAAAATCTGCCACAATATTTTGATGTTTATGCAAATAAATCACAGTGCAATAATATCTCAGTGGTGGTGAGAGGTGCATGAGCAACAGAAGGAAGGGAGAGACAGAGAGAGAGAGAGAGAGAGACAGAGAGAGAGAGAGAGAGAGAGAGAAAGAGAGACCCCCCCACCCCCACCCATGCACCTGTCTGCAGACCCTCAAGACTGCTGCAGCTCTCCAGAGAGCACTTGTGCGAAGGTGAGGGCACCGAGAGACACACCGCCACCGCATTCACTCTCCCCGAGTACAAACACTACCAGTCGAGACGAGTGAAGCAAAAAAAAAAAAAAAAAAACACACACATACACACCACAGATGTTCACACACATAGACACAAGCGCACGCACACACACACACACACATACGAGAAAAGCGACGTGGTTTCTTACTCACAGTTTTCAGTCTGGAAGTCTGGAACGAACTGCTCGTCATTGTCGGGAACTTGAGCTGAAGACACAAGCAGAGAAGAAGAAGAAAGGGAATGATTGTTTCTGATGTTGATGGACAACGCAGCATTGATCACAGCTCTCTACAGCCCAGTACCCTCCTCTGGCAAACAGTCTCCTGGGATATTAGCTCGGCTTATCCCAGCATTGTTCGGTTAAAGAACACCGAAAATATGTCTTACAGGAAATCAGGGCAAGGGGTATTTTGTTTTTCCTTGGTGCTCATGAAAAAGTGCAACGCGGTTTTGCATGCTTCAACAGCCGAAAAATATCTTCATCTTAGCGAGTCGTTTTTGTATCTATTATTGAACTCTGGGAGTGTTATTTTTCTAAAAACAAAAAATAGATAGAATAATTATTTTACTTGTATCAAAACAAATCTCTTAAAAAGAAAAGTCAGGAATCAAATGAGACTTTACCAGGTAAAACAATCTCCCCACAAAGTCTGTATAGTGGTCCTTCTGGAGCTTTGTCGTTTTACACAACCTTCCTCTGCAGATCAGGATTGTCCAGTTATTGTTGTTGTAAATTTCCATTTTGTTAAAACACCCAAAAGAACTGCTCTTGAATGCAGGCTTACATTTGTATTTAATTAAATCTCAAAATAATTTGTCTTGATTCTCGTGCAACAATCTGCCCTTTTTTTGTGTGTGTGTCTGTGTATCTTCACACAAACAAATCACACCCCAAAAAAAAATCTAAGCTTAATTTCTAGTGAAAAGAAGTTACCAGATTATGATTTAGTTTTTTTCTATTTAATAAAAGAGCTCGATAATAGGAAGAAAAATTACAATTACTCGTGAGCAACCAGGAAATGCACCAAAATTACAAATCGGACACTATTGATGTACAAAATAACCTTGAAATGTTCAGAACAATACGCCTTCCACGATTCTTCCGAAATGAGCTGCACAATGAACCATGTTTTCCAACAAACGCCAGCCTGCGAGAGTTTTAATACATTGCTGTAGGGGACCATCTACTTCCTAATTCCACTTCCTGAGGTCGCCCCGTCCATTGACTGCTCTGCAGCCTCGGCTTCGCTCTGCAGCCAGCAGCCAAACACCCATTGTTAACAGTATCTAATTGGCTTCTTCCCCACTGGTGAATCCACCTGTACCTACCGCGTTAGGTCTGTTCCAAACCCTCCAATGCTTCACCTGCGCTTCAAACGCCCCTGCACTCTCAGGCTAATGCTAAAATAATGAAGCCTGCTCCGCTCCGGCTCCAATTAGGCATGTACATATTTATATCACACATATTTACACCCGGTGACAGTTCTCCATGTCCCTCAAGCTCGCCTCTCTCTGGCGAAAGGCAAAGGGAGAATTAAATGTGTCATTAGCACGTCTATTTATACACACAATGAGGTGGATCCTCATTATCACAGGATTGGTAACATGTCTCGACATGTCTGGAGATTTTGAAAAGAAAAACACTGATTTACCTTTTTTTTCCCCCACTCTTGAGATGATCTGGGATGTTTTTTTTTGTTTTTTTTTCTTGCCAGAGGTGTGAATTGAGGAGAGTAAACAATCAACAGATCAAGAGGCGAAATTGCTCCATATTTTCCAACAATGTCAAGCGGGTGAGGAGAGCAGCAAACAAAGACGTATAATGATTTCACTCCAGATTCTGCTGTAGTTAAAGCCATCAGCGCTCTATTGTATGCTATTCTCTTCAATGGGATTAGAATTTAAGCCTGGTTGGAAAACCGTTCCATCTGGGAAACAACTTCGCTGTTTTAGTCCACTTTGTTACGAGCTTTCTTAAAGGGCCATGACGCAAACATTTGAACAATATATTGACTAAAAACAGATACGCAGGAACGACCTTATATAATAAATCCTACTCAAATCTTCTAAAAGCTTCAATGCTTTGACTCTAATCATAATTTTTCCCTCTTCTCCTCAGAACTCAAAACCATAACATCCAAACCAACACGAGGAGGAAAAAAATACAGAAACAAGGGGGGGAACCCACAAACAGCTCTCGTCCCATGATCGCAACATAAACAAACTTTCAGAAACTTCACAGAACCGAACTTGGAATGGGACAAAGGGAGGAGAGATGAGGAAATAAATAAAATAAAAAAAAGAGAGAGAGAGAGAAAGGCAGCAGTGTTTCTGTGTCCAAAAAGGAAGTACAGGATGGATGAGTCACCGGCCTCAGTCTGTGAATGAGCCAGCTGATCTCTGCAACAAACTCCTGGGGAGGAACGGCAGAGCTGGAAGTCTGCCGCCATTCACAAAACAAAAACAACCGCAAAAAAAAAGAACGAGAGGGAGAAGGACAGAAGAGAAGGAAGAAGGGAGTGAGGATGAAAAGGGAGAAGTTGTAAACATGAGGCCTGAGCAAAAGAGACTAGGAGTTGTTTTTTTTAAAAAGGAAAACATTATGCTGTCAGCAACAGAGAAATCACTGCAGAAACAAAAGCAAAAAAAAAGTAGAGAAATCTCTTAAAAAATTGTATATTTTTTCCCGGCAAGAAAAGGTGCTTAAAAAAAAGTGTAAAAAAAAAAGAAAAAAGAGTGCAGAAGTGGGTTTGTGGGGGTCAAACACACGGCTGTCAGCTGACGAACACCCTCAACCTCTCGGAAATTCAGTCCGTCTCTCATAATTCCTCCTCTTGTTCCAATTACCTGAACCAATAAATCTTAGAAATGGGACGGTATTCCTTTTCATCTTAATGGACAGGAAGTCATTCATTAAATCTACAATCTTGAAGCGTACATCATCACATTGATCCACGACAGGCAAGAACTGTAATCTTTAACAGTAATACCTCTTATCAGCCGCCGCCGTCTCCTTTCTCACTTTGGATACTGAAATATTAAAATCGTGTCTTATTCTTTTTTTTTTTTTCCACGCCCCGCGGTGTGCGCCGCGCTGCCTCCATAATCTAACTGCTTCTCAGAACCCGGCTCGACCACTCCAATATCTGTTTCAGCGCATACTTTTCATTTTTTAAAAGCTTTGAATTGCACTGCGAGCATTTTCAAATGTGTTAAAGAATAGATGGAGCCCATAAATGATTGAGAGTCTTATTCACCTGTGTGAAGGGTGCGAGAGCTAAAATTTCTCTCGACACTTTTCCAAGGGGGATGTATAACGACTCAATCCTTATTTAAAGAAAAAAAAAAAAGTATTGAAGTTGATTTAATTATACTGTGCACTTGAGAGGTCTACTTTACAACTAGAATTATGGCTGTACAAGCTGAGCACTGACTGATGCGTTAATGGCAATTCAGAGGCTGGGCTTTTATTGCTGCAATGCTACGATACAAAAAAAAAATAAACATTAAAAAAGAATTACTAATTCTTATTAACTTCATTCACACAAATAAAACAAAAATAATATAATATATGTTCGTATTTCTGCCTTTTTTTTTTACAGTAAATGTCAATATTTCATTAAAATTTCTAATTATCCAAATTTTAATTAAAAAAAGACTAAGAAATAACCCAAACTGTAATTTTACACATTAAAACTGATTCTGAAAATTACTTTTTAGGAATTAAAGCAAACTTTTAATGTTTAACAAGTAGGTTTTTCTGTTCTTATAACATTGTATGTTTAAACGAGCATGTGTAGTAAAGGGAGGACGCAGTCTTGTGTTAATATTGAGACATGGAGTTAAAAAAAATATTTTTTTTACCCCAGTGATTTGTCTTTAAAAATACTGGTAATTAGTTTTACTTTTCAGATTTTTATACGTGCAAAAAAGACTTAAAATCACCCTTTCCAAGCAATGAAAGGGTGATTCACGCTGTACAACTTCACACTCTGTTTGGACTTCTGGTTTTACTCCGACAGAGCAAATCAAAAACAACTTCTGACTGAATATATATATACACACACACTACTTTTCCACAGTTTATCTCTGAAATTCCTAACTCGCACTCTACTGACATAAACTTTCAGATTACATGCGATATTCAAAGCAAGTTGCATCTTAGTGAGACGTGAGTATACAAAAAGTCAAGCCAAGGAACCACGTGGAACATGCACATGCACATGAAAACACTTCAAAGTCAAAGAAATAAGATGAACAATATTCACCACTAACCAAAACTTCGGTGCTGCAGACACGGTGGAAAGAGGACACTCGCACTTAAATCCTGAAGCATCACGTCTCAGTTAGACCACAATGAGCAAGTCTTGCCATTAGAGAAAAAAAAATTATTAAAAAAGCAAAGAAATGGATAAGTATATATAATTTCTTTTAAACCAATCGCCGCTTTCAGAGACTGATTCTGGTGTTTTTAAAAGTCTGCAAATTAAAAGAAAAATTATAGATCCATTCTTTCTTTTTTTTTTTTGCTGCCAGGAAATGAAACTGAAGAAGACAAGGTGATGGTACAGCTGGAGCAGATAGAGAGGTGTGCTGAGAGGAAGCAGAGAGAGAGAGAGACAGAGGAAGCAGAGAGAGAGAGAAAGAGACAGAGGAAGCAGAGAGAGAGAGAGAGAGAGAGAGAGAGGGAGGAAGCAGGGAGAGAGAGAGAGAGAGAGAGAGAGAGAGAGAGAGAGAGAGAGAGAGAGAGAGAGAGAGAGAGAAGGAGAGAGAGAGAGAGAGAAGGAGAGAGCTGGCAGGCTACAGCAGAGCTCTGGTGGAGGTGGAGGTGGCGGCTGGCGTGCAGCGCGTTAGCTCCTGCCAAAAGCAGAAGAGACAGTGAGCGTCGGAGAGCCTTCTCCTGGTAATTTGTGATGACACTCTCTGGGTAGAGCCTCCTCTGTCTCCCTCAAGACCCCTCGCTCACAGTCTCTAATGTATGCATGACACACAAGGTGCCTCTTCCACACAGGCTTTTAATTGGACTGCGACGCTAGGCTTGTAACTCCAGGCAGCCCCCCTCCCTCTATCCCCCCCATCCCCACCCCACTCCTCACAACCTATCCATTTTTACCCGTCTCTCTTATTGTTTTTTTTTTTTTTTTTTGCTCCGAGATTTTAAAACACTCACCTTCTGCCAGCCAAGTCTCCTGCAGCTGACTGAGGTCCTGGAAGAGCTCTGGAGGGAAGAAGCAGAGAACAAGGCTTGAAGGCAGTTAAAAAAAAAAAAGAAAAAAAAAAAACACAATCAAAGCCCTGGAGGAGCATCAGAAACGACCGACTTCATTACGGAGGGCTGATCTGCCGTCAGAGCCCCTTTTGGAGCCCAGTGGGCACGTGTGCAGCTAATAACAAGTCAATTTGTGTCTCTGACCACTGACAGAGGCTTGTGAGAATCATCACAGGCCGCTGTGTTGTAATTGAGATTCTGTAGTTAGCAGCGCAGGTGGCCACAAACCAATTGAATTTTGCTAAATGTTTAGGAGCCGTGAAATTAACTTCTCCCTCTGCCCTCTGCCTACCTACCTTCGGTGTCCAGAGCCAGGTCGGACTTAATGAATTTTCTCTTTCTGTCATTTGCCGGCCTCTCGCAGCTCGTTGTATTTCCTTGTGACTTCTGCAGCAACAACAACAAAAAGGAGAAGAGAGAAAAAAAAAAAAAAGAGAAAAGAGACACAAATCAATGTATTCTTCTTTTCCTCACCGGAGCAGTGATTCTGTTGTTGGCTGCGGCGCACGTGAGACTGAAAGAGCCTCAATGAGCCACACACACACACACACACACACACACACACACACACACACACACACACACACACACACACACACACACACACACACACACACACACACACACACACACACACACACCTCAGTCAAGGCATAATTAACATGGTGCATGACCAATAACATTGTGTTTATGGCAGTGGGCACCTTGTTTAGCTGTTGATCTTTGATTAGTAGATGAAACTTAAATGGTCCCTAAGGGAGAAATGAGTCTTGGCGGCAGCAGGAAGGAAGACAGAGAGGAGATCAGAACCAAAAGAGAAGTATGAGAGAGAAGAACAGACGTTTGGAGCAAGAAAAGATATTAAAGATGATGTGAGAGGTCTGCATTTGTTATTGGATTTGCTCCCAAGTTGTTGTTTTTTTTTCCGTCAGTGACAACTCACTTTGGAGTTACAGTAAGGCACTTGCTGGTCGTGAAATCTATCCATTCTGCGCCGCGGTGGCTTTTAATTGACGAGAGATCCGCAGAGTCCCCAGAGTCTGCTGTCCGGTCACCCTTCAAACAAAAAAATAAAAAGAAGAAAAAAAAAAAAAAAAAAAAAAAAAAAAAACGAGATTGATGGAAAGCAGAAAGACAGAGGACATGAATGAACGTCTTGTTCATTAAAGGCACAGTTCAGTTCGGGGACCTCTTGCCAGTGTTTTAAGACGGAAATCGCCGACAAAACACCTCCGGCGATGCTGCAAAGTTAAGTTGGCAAGCGGCGCATTTCGTGCGTAAACGAGGCGCGAGCTGGGCGGCGGGGCGCGCACAAATGGGTATTCTTACACGATAGAATAAACTTATGAAGCAGATGAAGTCTGGTGGCGGTGGGGTGGAACGGGGGACATGCAACTTACCTCAGAGACCTCGCTTATCATCCGCGCGCGGAGTGCCACGGAGCGGCTGCACGATCCTCACAGTCCCGGCTGCTGCATGCGCTTCCTCCCCGCCGCTCGCTGTGTCGCTTTCTGGCGGCTTGGCATCGCCTCCCGGGGCCTCCCATGGAAACAAGCCGCACTCCGCTTCCTATTGGTTGTCAATGTCTTTCACCGGATCAGATTGCTGGCAGTCAATCACGCACGGCTGCGGGCGGTAAAAGCACCGGAGAAGTCAATGGTAACATTATAGCTTCATGCTGTTTATTTAAAAAAAATAAAAAATATTGGACTTTGTAGTTCTTTTGAAAGAAGAAAATACGCACCAAACTTCGGCATCATATGTCATGTTTTTAAAGTTACAAACATGCAAAATGCACCTGCACCCCCTCTCTCTCTCTCTCTCTCTCTGCTCTCCGCTCTCTCTCTCTCTCACTCACACACACACACTCACACACACACACACACTCTCACACACACACACACACACACACACACACACGCCTCTCCCGGTCAAGTTTGTGTCCATGGTAACTGTGTTTTGAAGAGTCTCCAGTCCGGAGGGACTTGCTTTAAGCGCCAGCTTTTCGCTCTCCTGTAAGGGATACATTGTTGGACCCGCAGAAGGCACTGACCTGGAAGTAAAGCTCAGGTCAGCGAGCAAAACCATAGGACAGCTTCCCATAAAACTAAACACTGCTGCTTACTAACACACACACACACACACACACACACACACACACACACACACACACACACACACGGCCGATGAATAGCAGGGGACATAAGACTGTCTATAAGAGGCAGGGAAATGTCCCAACCTAAAGCCTAAAGCTGTTGTGGTGCTGAAAGTTTCCACCATGCTGTTTTTCTGTAGCTTCCTGGTTTACAATGTTGCAGTTATTCACATAGTTAGCTAACGTTACAGTAAATGCAGAGATGTAAAACACTGAAAGAGGAGGCAGAATTATCTCGCTGGTTTTACATACCATGTACTAGATAGCTGACTAGTTGAGAGCATCAGAACGTACCATATTTATCATAAATCTGAAAACCAACGTCAGCGGCAACATAAAAAAAACCCTAAGCTAGCATGAACGGCTGTGAGATCATTTGCTTTGGTGAAATTAAATACAACTTGATCAAAATGGCCGCTAAAGAAGTAACTTAGCTAGCTCAGCTAACAGGTGACGCTATGCCATTGTTTCCAAAATATAAATGGCTATGAAAGCTGTCTCGCAATATACCTGCAATATATTTTTAAGACAAAATTGTCTTGATAATACACGATGCACTTTATTCTGACTTACCTTGCCTTGTTAATGGCATCCTTTCTGACCTTAGTGTGTGTGAGGGAGAGTGTCATGCATTCAAAATGTTACCTCGAGTAAAAGTACATCAAAGAAGTAATCATGTAGAATGGCCAATTTCAGAATATTTGTTGGTTTATAATAATCAATGTATTAATTTAAACATGGAGCTAATCTTAACTACTTTACTCCATCGGCTTGTAAAAAGAATACATCATAAGCTATTTGTTGAGTAACCTAAATCTGCAAAGTAACTAACTAAAGTTTTAAAATGAATGTAGTGGAGCAAAAATGACAAAACTGTATTTTGTACTAAAATGTAGTGGAGTAGAAGTATAAGTAAATGGAAATACTTGTAAAAAGTACCTAATTGTATATATATATATATATATATATATATATATATATATATGGTACTTGAGAGAATTTGTTACTTCCCAACACTGGTGAGTGTGTATGTCTGATTTGAAACTGTCAATAATTCTTAAAATGACATTTTGGTTCTGTCATTTGTTGTAGATGTTGCAGATAAACCCCTTGACACTGTTATGTTGGGCTACATAAATAAAATTGACCTGATTGGCCTTTTGATGGCTTTTTTTAATGGCTTCAAGAAATTTCCACAGCCATGTCAAAAATAATATAGAGCGTGATTATTAACATTTTGATAAGTCTGCACTTTATTACACGTTATCTTATAATGAGCAGGTTTTAAGAGAGAGATAAAGAGGGCAAATTGAAAAATCTCCACTGTTCAGGTAACAAAGCTGGGGCTGATATCCCAACCTGCTTCTAACCATATTCTTTTTGTTCTACAATAAAGTTATAAAGGGATTTCTTCTTCAAAGTAACGTCTTCAAACGTGATATTGTGGTATTTTAACCATATTCCAAGCGGAATTGGCACCTGCTCTTGATCTTTATTAAAATTTAAACAGCTTATCGTTTACCAAAAAATTAAACTATATTTATTGATGGCAGGTCTAATGGAGGAAAGTAAATGGGCAAATTGAAAAGCAATGTTCCCTAACACGACCAGGAAGAAGCTTGATTTGTTTTGTAACTGTATAGTGGCTAAGTTGTGATTCATAACAATGTGTTTCTACAGTACAACAATCAACAAAGACTTCCCCCGCGCTGGTACACGGGACAGATCTAGGATAAACCCCCGAAAGGGATCTTTACCATTGCATTAAACACTTGACTGAAAGACGGACATATCGGAAGTCAGCAGTGGTCACGCTGATGCCATCTTGGATCCACACAGGGTTCCATTACCAGGCAGGTGAAGTGAATGTGAACTGATACACTGTGTCACTCCTGCTGAACCCCTCCGAGGACGAAGAAACACAGTTCAAGTGCAGGCGTCCACCCATCTGACACCGAGACACGCAGTAAACAAAGTGCCACTCAACAGTGGGAAGGAGAGATTTATTTTGGTCTAAGGACACTGCTGGTACTCCAGTCTAAAAAGGGCCTACAGTAAGTTACTTGAATTCTGTATTTATTTTTGTTACGAAATCAGCTTCTTGCTTCTTTTTTTTTTTACTTATTTGGGAAAAATTGTAATAACCAAAAAGAGTATAAAGTGTTTTCTGCATAGATTTAAGTCCATTACACCAGTTTGAGGTTTTTTGATACTTCCACTACCTTATTTAAGATAAAACCGGGTGAAGCGCTGGTTATCCTGCATAACCAAAAAACAGGAAATTGTATTTATTGTTTCTGCAGTGATTACAACCACCACATATGTATTATTTCAAGGGGGCTTCCATATTTGGTAACAACTGACAATGTTGTAACAGGTAATTGGATTGGAGAAATATTTGTATAGGTGGGCACTAATATATTCAACATTGTGAACAATTGCTTAGTCCTAAATAAAAAATTATTTGAACACTTAATTCGTTATTCTCCGACTCTTTTGTAATTGAAATCCCTGGGAAATGTACTGAGGTTACAGTCATTTCCATCACCACAAATGATGAATGAAAATGAGATAAAATGTCTTAATGGAGTGCAGTTAGTGACAGTGTGGGCTCCATGGTAACATAGCCCTGACAGCTGGGTGGACACAGTGGGGGAGGAGGCGGCTTAGTGAAGGGTCAATTAACTGTCATCAGCTACAGTTAAAAAGCTTAATCATGAGCTACAGTTAAAAAGCCAATTTGTTCGCTACGCGATATTGAATTAGCTGTCGAAAGCTACCGTTAGACGGGTAATTCGTTAGCTACAGTTGGGGGGGGGGGGGGTCTACCGTAGCTTCGTCTCTTTCTCTGCTTTGTATAATGCAGAACACAGGACTGAGTATGTTAGAACTGCCAATAACGTGTTGGAATATCATGCACAAAAAGTAACGCCTAGTGAGAATCAGTGTTAATGTTGGTAAACTGGGCTAAGTAGCAAGCTAACCTTAAAGCTAAGGTAGGCAATTTATTTTAGAAGCATTTTTGTCATGATTTGTTGAAATTCTCAATCAATAAATTGAATGCTCTGACCCAAAAACAAAAAAACGTCATCTGGCTAGCCCCCCCCCCCCCACTCTCACATGCACGTTCATGCAGAGTGGTTTTGGAGGAAGCCTGAAGGGAGGGGTTCAGGCTTTTTTCAGTTAGTTTCTCCAAAGTTACCTTCCCCAGCTTTAACAACGCGAAAGCTAGCCAACACGCTAACGGCACACAGCCAACTAGGTAAGCTTAGGGGGACAAAGGTCAATGCACAAAACACACCACAACACTATGTCAAACAACAAAAGCTTTTTTAAATTTATTATTATTTCCATTATCACTTTTCCCAGTCAACATTGGCAGGCAGAATTAGTTTTTAGGCAGAACAACATGGTGTGAGTTCTAGGGTGAAAGCAGTAAGCGGGAAAATAAATCAATACTGTGTACAAAAATACAACCTCACTGTACAAACGCAGCACCCTAAAAAGCAAAAAAGATGGGAGACTCATCAGGTCCGTCTCCACCGGCGTATGGCACTTTTAAAGACTGAAACATTCGAGACTAAGGAGTGCAATTCAGATAAAAACAACACATTTACCAAGTTTGTCACGCTGGTCGGTCACTAAGAAATCCCCCAAAATGTGTCTTCGGTGGGACTGAATGAAAATAAATACTATTTAAATGCAGAAATGTACTGAATCACTACCATTACCATCCAGAATACTGCTATTTGTCTGTATAGAGAAGACTTTCATGAAATAAGCACTTTAAATGAAAGATAAAATTTGAAAAAAGGTGCATCATTAATTCATTTTGTAGAGACCATGTGCACACGTCAGTGCCTGTAAAATGCTTCTGAAAACTGTAATTATTGGATGGGATTGATTTTCAGTATTTCTTCAATAAATCAAGCTTGTACATATATATGTCAATAGTCATTTTGTTTTTAGACCTTAATTGTTCAAAGCACGCTTTTATGCGCAGCGGACTGTAAACACTCAACCGTAGACATCAGAGCAAATCAATGACCACTCAAACTGCCTCTTGTGAACTATACAGTCACTGTATCAGCATACAGTCTGATTGAACACCAGACTTTTTTTTCTGCTGCTTTTTCACTTTAAAAGTACCTGAGTACCTGTTCAGAAAAAAAATACAGGATCTCATAAAAATGCAGCCATCTTATAAAGTATGATATGGTTTAAACCGAGCAGCACTGAAGACGTAGATTAAAAAAAAAAACAGTGTCAAAACAGATCTTGGTCACTCATGCGACAGAAAGTGTGCACACAATTGGTAAAACCGTCTGGAAAATCTCTCGTGCGACGTAAAACAAAGAGTGTCATGCATTTTTCATGAAGATCAATAATCATTCCTAATCTTTCCACTGGCGGAGCAGCAACACGGCAGATCAAAACATGACAAGGATGACTTGCAGGAACCATTAAAAAGAAAGCAAAAGTGATTCTCTGTCTTTTCACTACTTGAAGCCATTCACGAGTGAAGCGCTGAGGAAATGCTGAGCAAACTTACTAAACACTTGGGAAAGATCAGCTGAAAGCTCCAGATATGTCAGCTTCAACAGCAGAAACCTCTTTCACTGTCCATCATGCATCATGGGGTATGCAAATAAAAATGCAAAAAAAAAGTAAAAAAGAAAAAACATCAATAGCAGCAAAATATGAATAAATAAATAAATACATCATATCACAAAAACACATTCATCTGAGATTATTTTTTTTTCCCCCCACGTGGCACAGATCACAACAGCAAAAATAAAAACAGACTATTCGAAAAAATTGGACCTCCCGAAATAGCTTCAGTATTTTTGGAGCTAAACTACTCTACACACTGTAGGTCGACGCGCCGGTCCTAAACACACCTCATTCCGCATCAAATTAGGGTTTCTCGGCGACGTCTCCACGCTGCCGGTCGATACACACTGAACCTACAGTTTGCTACTTTGCTCTGGGCTGTCAACGGGCATCAAAGACCCCCCCTTCACTAACGGGGGCGAGTGATGATCAACTTGTGGCCGCTGCCCTGCAGGTGCTTGTGAGGACTCGAAGGTCTTGAAACCGATCAGTCTTTGCTCTCGGTGCGCGTTCGTCTGATGACGGAGGAGAAGAAGCTTCGGCATTGTGGCGGTCCAATCAGCATGGGGGCCTGGTTCTTGTGGACGATCTCAATCTGGTGTCGGAGGGAAGCGAAGAAGCTGAGGTCAAGTTGCTGCATTACAGTACAAACGATAAGTAAGGAAATGAGTGAGCCGATGTCTGCGTACCATTTCAGATTCCTCTCTTTCTTTGATTATATTAGATCGTCGATTTTGATCATCTATTTATAATTTAAGTAATTCATTAAGGTTCGGAAATGTGAAGATTTGCAGTGTTTTCTCTGAAGTTGAATATCTTTAGGTTTGGATTGCTGGTCAGCTTTTGATGGGTCTTTTCCATTGTTTTCTGATCACACAATACATCAAGAAGATAATCAACATTAACTGATAGAGAAAACAATACATATCAGTGCTGAATATTAATTAATCCAACAATTAATCATTTTTTGGATGTGTCTGCTTTCATATTACTTCCTTTTCATTCAGGGTTATGGTGCATAAGCTCATGATTATCCTTTGCCTCATTTAGTTTGGTGCTAAAAAAGCCACATTTATAGGGCGAAAGCAAGAATTCATAATGGACCCCGTTTGGTCAAACCTTCCCTTGTCCCTTGTCCACTTATATGGAACAAAAATATCAAAATGTGGTTGGCGTGTCATTAAATTTACAGTGCAAATTCATGTTGTCAAGGTTTTCTGACTTTGAGTGCTGCTTTTGATAAAGGCACCATTTTCTAGTCCCACTCGTGGTACAACACTATAGATCCGTCCAGCACTTTCAAATGACAGGGAGTAATGAATATTCAGTCTTTTGGAGCACCTTATGCTGCCTGACCATTCCTTTCGGGTTCAAACACCAAATGTATTCCTTCTTTCAGTTTAGCGCTGATAGCGTTCTCAAAATATTATATTTGGGAACGTTCAGCAGCTACAGATGGTTTTACAGTCCATCCGTAGCTGGAAAAACAACATATGAAAATAGCCCAAAATCAAATACGAGGACATTTGTCATGACTTTGTATAGTCTCAATGTGTAGATGGCTCCGCTAGGAGGAATTACAAAAGTATCATAGCCTATCGGTACAACTGCTGTTCGGCCCCACCACAGGTTTTTGTAATTATTCTCACCGTCAGAAGGGCAGACAAAGGTCCACACAGAGAGTTGAAATGTATAAATATCAGTTCATCTAAAGATTGCATTAAACCAACCTCTTGTCTGTCTGCTAGCTAGTAGCTAGTAGCTCGCTGCTTTGATTAACTTTGGCATCTAAATGGTTACTTTTTCACCTGAAAAAAGCTTTAAAAAGTTTTTGGGAGGAAAGTAAAAGATGATAAGTAATCGCAATTCTGCTATAAAACTTCAGTAAGAAAATGACGCAATGCGGAAGCACCCTAATTTGGGCCAAAAAAAAAGGTGAATTAAACAAAGTTTTTTATTTTACCCATTGCTATCTACCCACAGAACGTAATTCAGGCATGCATCCACAACAATGGGTCCATATGGGTTCTTGTCAAATGGGGCCTGTTTAGTCCTTAATGGGACAAACTTTGAGAATCCCTGGGGTTCACATCTCTGAATTAATGGCAAAACATTATGCTGGAATATGATGAAGTAGGTCTTTATGGGTATAATATCTAACAATATCCTGTTTCCCAACAATGATGCAATTTCTGTCGAAGGTTGAAATTGTAGATCAATGGAACAACAAATATCAACCATGAAGGGTTTTCATATCAAGCACATGGTTCATTATACTGTTGCACTAAGAGTCTACATGCAGTAATGGGGAGAGGAAATGCTACCATCTGCATTAAAGGGACCACGTTCACTTGCACTCTGACTCTGTAGTAATTACCATGGCTTTCTGCTATCATTAAACGTAATTGAGCTGGATGTTTCTGATGTGCATTACAAAATACAAAACAACTATAACCTTTGTATGGAAGACAATGGTCACACGAGGAGGATCTAAAGGAATATCTGAAATGCATTTGGAGGATAGCTGAGCTCTGTTTTAAATATGCAACATCAAGCATCTATATCTCAAGAGCCCCAGATACAGAGCAATGTGACTCTTAGAAATTAAAAACAATTAGAACAAATTATCTATTTATTGTTCTCCCTTTTGTCATCAATCAGCCAAACTAACGAAACAAAGAGGGTTTTATAATTGAAATATAAATATATATATATTTACCAGAATTTCAGTTTGCAGCAGTTATATCAGACCCAGTTACCAAAGAGACAGTGATACATGTCATATGTCACTTCGAAATGCAAATGTTTGGATGGTGTTAAATATGTTATGCACACGGAGGAACTGAGAGCATTTGCATAGTTGTTGTGGTTAATAATTAGTGGGTTAACATCCCATTTGAACTGTGGTGTTTTTATATGGATTTAACAGGTCGACTGATTCATATTCAGCTCCGACATACAGTATGAATAACTCGCCGTGCAAATCATTGCAGCACAATTATGGATCGTCAGATCCTAACTTTGCTGCGTGGAGTTGTGCCAGCAGATACAAGAGCCCTTTCAGGCTACTCGTTTTGTCATGCACTGTTTTTTTTTTTTTTTGTTGCTTTGCCTGAGCAATCCATATGTAAATCTCAGCAGCACTTCATCTGCAGTGGTGTTGTAATTAAAACTAAACACAACCCTAATCAACGCAAACTGAGGAATTTCATTTTGGAAAATGAACAACTTGGATGGAGGGCAAACACTCGTCGGAGCACATGTTTGAGACGCAGACGGTAAGCAAATTAGGAGAAGTAAGACCCGCATCATTACGTATTTGTTATAACTTACTGCACAAAGCAATGATCTGCAGTACAAATGGAAGGAACAGATACGGCACTAGATTGATATTTTGAGACCTTGTTGGATGTCAATTTATTTATTAATTGTGGTATTATTAGAAAATCCTTTTTGCAGTATTGCGCTTATGAATGTGATTGTCTTGTCCCTTTTCTTTGTTTGTTGTTATATATCAACCTGCCCAGAAACCATAAACAACTAGGGTAAACTCAATTATTTATAGTGCATTGTCTGACATAAATACGTAAAGTAAAGTTATGTAAGGTAACATCAAGCCTTTAAACCATCACAAAATCTTCGGAAGTGTATTTTATGAAACATCTCAATCATGTTCAATGTTTAATTCCCAATACAAGACACACATTACACACCCTGAAGAGATTGTCATGTCTGTAAGGGTTCTTGATAGATGCCACACAGGTGATTTCAGTTATTCTGGCTGCGGCGATGTAGTGAAGTATCCTCGGTACACCCCCACACCAACAGTACATGTGTGTGTGGATCACACTTGTGATGACGCACAATGTGGAAGATGGGTGTCGGCAAAGATGCTAGAAACCTTTAATGACTTACCGTGCAGGGAGTCTGCATCCAAGGTTCCCCGTCAATCTGCATCGGGAGGGATTTACTGGTTCTGCCCGGGAAGAAAACATGTTACAATTAAACTTTATGAAAAATTATAAAAAATGAAAATCCTAAAGGGTTGCACCAGGGAACTTAATGTTCAACTAACAGGAAGTGACAACTGTCTAGTATTTTAATGCCTAAATATGTAAGGCAATCAAGATAATTGGATGTCTTTATCGGTTTGTTTTTATTAATTCTCTTGTTTCTTCACTTTTTTGTGAAGCACATTGACCCGCTCCCCTTTTGAAAGGTGCAATATAAATAACATTTATAATTTTTTATTAAACTGCAGACTTTTTTTTAATCTGACTTTTTCATCTCCAGGCCAAAAGATTGTTGATGGTGACCTAATGCTAACAAATTCTAGCAAAAAAAGATGCCAAGAAAAAAGACAACAAATCATGACTAAAAGACGGAGTCGGGGTCCGGCCGGCCGCTGACCTGATGGTCACGGAGGAGCACTGAGCCAGGCGCCGCCCCGCGCTCTTCAGGCCGGTGTAGATCTGACCCATCTCCATGGCCCCTTCCAGCCCCACCACCTCCAGCAGCTGGTCAGACAGGTCTAAGACACAAAGAGCAGATCTGTAAATACACGTAAAGGCAAGATGAACCAGACCTGCAGCTGTCATGGAGGCAGACTCCAGAAGTAGCTGTGGTTATGGAACGGATGCTGTTGTGCCCAAAGTATGAAAAGGAAGAATGCCGCAACTTTTGTTTCCGATTGATCGAAAGTCTTGAAATCTGCTGAGGACATACAGTACTTTGGGCAAGTATCTAACAATACAACTTCGATTTGTTTACATCAAATGCAAAATCCACTTCTATCCCTAGTCAAAGTCAGGTTTTTCCTTTTCAATTTTTTATTTTATTTTTTATATATACTCCTTGATATTAAGTTTAGAGATACCAAATACTTGATTGTGCTCCTTGTACATTCTGAGGGACAGCCATTTCCTTGTAATATTTTATTTTGGGCACATAGGACAACTGTTTTTTGCAAAACAAAAACAGTAGCCCCATGTGCCCAAAGAATAGATATACAATGATAAAAGCAACATTTTCAGGCAAATGGTTGAGCTGATTGTGAAATTTTCTTCAGATTTTGTAATTCCACACAAGGAAATAACAAATTTCAGTTGCAGGCTGAAATGGCTTAATATCAAAAACCTAGAAAAATGAGAACATTCTAGTACTTTATTATTGTTACTGGAAGCAAGAATGAAGTGCCTTAAAAGTAAAATCCCATCTGTAGCTTTGCAGTGTTTTGTACAGGAATATGTGCTGAAATGATTCAATTGATGGTTAAATAAATACAAAATGTACGTTCAATCTTGCTCATGAATGTTGCTGAGTTTCACAGTGAGGGAGAGGAGGTGTGAAGGATGAAGAAAATGCATTAAGAAAGTGAGGAAGAGAGTTCAAATAAAAAGAACATGATGTAATGTTCCTCACTTCAAAAACATTTAACATTCACAGTGGAAAAAAAAAGAGGAGAAAAGGCAACAAGAACAACAAGCTACAAACAAAACAGCTATTAATTAGATTGCACCGGCAATGCAAAGCAATCTTGTGATATTATAATTATTAATTTCTCTTCTGTTTTGCAGTTATGAGCATTGATTTTGCCCCTGCTGGAAGCCCAGCGTCACGCAGGGCCCATCTGTTTCAGGGGCCCGCTCTGCCTCCGACTCTCCATCGACTCGTCCCTCCACAAATTAAGAAGCTGCTGCCTCGCTGCTGGGAGCACGCAGACACTAATTGAAACTAAGACCCATTTTTAGCCGCCGGGTGCGTGGGTGCGTGCGTGCGAGCGAGCGAAAGTTAGCTCGCTGTCTCCGCCGCCGCTCCATCGCTGTCATGGTTATATCTGAGCCCGCGTCGGTTTCCTGAAGGAGTGTCGTAGGTAATGTTGCTGTTGTCGTGAGGTGTTGTTGTCGCCCGCCGAGCTGTGGTGTCCAGCTGTCACCATGGTGATGGACACGCGTCCGCCCCGATCTCGGCGCCGGGACTGTGAGTGCAGTGCTTTCCAGGGTCGGAGCGGAGGAGTGTGTGTACATGCCCAGCAGGTTGACCTGCCGACACTGGGCTTTAAAGCCGCTTCCCCCCATTGTGACTTCTCACGTTAACGCAAACGGCTCACACGGGCCCGTGCTGACACGTGTGATGGACAGCGTAACCATAGCGATAGGGATTCCTTGTTGCCCTGGGCTACACAGATCCAGTATTCCCAAGAGTGCCTCCTGAAAGACCGTAGAGCCTCTCTGCTAAATATAACGAGGTCAGAAGCCACTCGGTTCAACCAGATGTTTAAGAAAAACACATCAAGACATGTTTGACCTGCATGTTTTGGGTAAAACCATTAACTTCAACATATTTGGGTCTAAAAATATTTGTGGAGGAGCGTTTCCTGGACTTTATTGTAATGGCATAGTTATGTTAGACCTAAAAACAAGCTGACGCGTTTCTGCATCAAGTCTTTTTCAGAAAGGCCATTATTATATGATTGTGGTATTCCAGCAATAGCAATTCATATTTTGGTCTATTTGAAGAAATGACTAATGCAAACACACTGTTTACAGCCACAAACAACACGTGAAGCTTATCTAGAGGAAGAGTTTGACAACAGGAAATGGGTCTTTATTGCTGTTTTGCTGAGATTTGATACATGAGAAGATTGATGCCACTCTCATATCAGTCTTTCTGGTATGGAGCCACACGACTATTAGCTTAGCATAAACACTAGAAGCAGGGGGGGAAATATGCCTACCAACAGTTCTAAAGCTCACTAATAAATATGTCAAAAAAAGAAACATAAAAGAAAGAATGGCAGTCCACATATACCCACTCATCCCCCACACCGTAAAAAAAACTAATTATTTTGACACCGTTTGTATAAAATGTCGAACTGTTCCTTTAAGATGTCTTGTTTTAACCCAAACCTGAGACAATAAATATAAATGGGGAAATAAATCTTATTTAAACTCAATAAATTGCAGACACATGATTTCAATAATTGAAAGCCAGATTTCATTTGATTTATTTGTGACTTTCCATTTTGAATCAACAACCATTATTTCTTTTTATTAGCGGTGCGACTGAAACACCTTGAACAATAATCAAAAAGGGACCAAATTTAGAAGAAAGCCATTGTGTTTCCTTCTTAGAAACAAACTGGGAGAGAAATGGAGTCACCTCACTGTTTACACAAAAAAGATGTTGAAATATTAACACACAAGCAGCCTGAGGCCAAATATAAACTGAAACACCCCTTACCCAATCTACAATCAACATTATGTGAAGTGTCGAAGGCAATATTTGACTGCGATAAACAAACAGGCACCAAAGGTGACAACGCAGAATAAGAGAGAGAGTCGTGTGAATGAGAGCCCATATGGGAGATTCACAAAAGCAGCGCTGTGGCTTTAATCTCGGCAGCCATGTCTTCCCCTCAAGAGCGTGGGATGAGAAACGGCGTCCTTGTCACTGTCAAACAACTACCTGTCGAGGACGGTGGCTGCGCAGTGACACATGAGCAACAGGGAGGGAGCAGAGCAGGACCAGCAGCCGATCAGCTGCAAGTAAAACTAAAGAGGACTGGCGGGGCTGGGGGGTGGGGGGAGGTTGTGTGGAGGCCGATCCTCCAATGAAAGCTTCATGGGGCTTGTCGTGGGGCATCAGTCCCAAGCATCAGCCCCTCCACCCTCGCACGGACCCCCCGCTTCCACCCCACCCCCTGCAAAAACCTCAGTCCCATTCTAAATAATTCACTCCGCAGCCATTCCCTTCCACCTGAGGGGCTTGTCTCCTGGCGTCACCAGCGGGACGATTTAACAGCTCCCGAAAGGTCAGGTTTTTTTTTTTTTTATTATTCTGTAGCCACCCTCCACCCACCCACCCACACACACACACACACACACACACACACAAAATAATCCCCACCAACAGTTTGATCCGTGCATCGTGCTCTGCGGTGCCCCCTCTGGGCTAATGCACTCCTGTGTTTACCTCTAAATACGTCAGTCTCTTGATCTGACAAGTTAGGCGGCTCACCTTGAGGGCACCTTCCACAAGGGCATCCACACACACGCACGCACACACACACACACACACACACACACACACGCACATCAATAAAAAGGCGCAGACAGAGACGTAGTGGCACACGGATACACACTCCCCGCTCACACTAAGTGCCTTTCCAGGTTCAGACGGAGGCCCCCTTTTTCTTTCTTTAATTCACACTGATTGATTTTTATTCAGGGATTAATGGAGTGTTCATTGTAGCAAAGTTGGGCTTTAAATTGATCAACTATCACCCTCACAGGCTGGGCCACACTGCACCTTCATCGAACACTCACATCATCCCATTTGGGAAGTTACAAGCATCCCAGCATGCAGCAGCACTTGTAAGAAGATAGTCTGTTTTGTTTTGGTTGATTTCTTTTCAACTGTCTTAAACTCCCTCACTGGCCCCGCTGTGATTTACGGTACTTTACAACACAGGACACTTTTTCTCTCATCAGGTACAAGTACAGTAAATGCTGCTTCTGTATATTAGGGACTAATTTTACATATATTGGCAGATTCTAACAAGCTTTACTTTGTTGGTGCAACAGCTTCTGAAATACAAAAGAAACAAAAGAAAGGGAATCTCATTAGGAAAAAAAAAAAATAAAGCTTCACAGAGATCTGGTTTTTGTCCCCTGAACAGTGAAGTCTCAAAAAGGATCATTAGCAGTCATGTCTGGAAATCCTCACTGACTCGCCATGTTTCAAGCCAGACAGTTTGTAACATCTACTTCATCCCCGAATACCAAAACCACCATCTCACTACGAAACCTAAAAACATACTGTGCATCACCTGAACGGGCAGGAGTTAGACATGTTGGGAAATAAAAATAAAAAACTGAAAAATCCAGTATGTTCAATTACACTTGTTTCATTCTCGTGTATCCTGATTTAGATTTAGAGTCCTGTGCTGTGGTGCTAATTTTTCATTCAATGTAATTGTTCCAAAATGTCAACTTTTAAGGACTTTTGCATGTTGATGTTATTACCTTTGCTTACTGGTTTGGAATACTTCTTCTACAACAATTCTGGATATTTCTTCCTCCTTATGCCACCATTCCAACAGTTATCCCAGAGCAGCTGACTCATTCTGCTTCGTTCATTCATACATTCCCATTGACGGGCTTCCTTTTGACGTAAATGGATTCAGGGGAATGCCTAACACCCCCCCACAGTCCGCTCCTATTAACTGAGCCTGTCCACTGGAGCCTACACAAACCATTAATACACAAGTGACAGTTCCAAACAGTGACATGATTGTACCTCTTCTTTGCAAACAAAACCTGCTAGCTATGATTCACCTTGTCATCGGTGAAATATTCATGCACTCTGGAAAAGTTTGGTCGAAAGTTTAGGCTTTGATCTGTCTGATAGGAGCAAGGACACAGACTGTTGATGTGGGCTTCAGGCGAAAGAGCCTCCCTACACTGTTTGACGTACGGTATTATCGTCCAATAACGCAAACAAACCATGATCTACAGTAGATGCAGGGCTTTGAAAGTGCTAATTTGTCAAATACCTCACCGTGTGTCGCGCTTCCTGACTTTTAAACACACATCTTTAAATGATTTTGTGTTTAAAACGAGATGGAGAGTTTTGTGAGCCTGTACTTTGAGCTTTGAGCTAAATGCTAACGTCAGCATAGCAACATCACCATGACAATGTTGACTTGGTGATGTTTACCATGCAGCTGAGTTTAGCTTTAGTTCAGTTGAAAAGTCATCTGGGTACCATGAGTGTTCAAAAGGTTTCATGGCACTTGGCAGATGGGATGGTCAACATTACCGTCCCAAGACCCATGTCACTAGCGTGGCTAAAAACATGAACACTGTTTTCAAACAAAAACAACTCACAATGGTATTTTCCATTATGTTATATCTCTTATTGGGTTTTCGAGTGGCTAAATGCTCTGTTGGGCTTTTTTTCCGCAGTGACAGCTGGATTAATACCGACAGACAACCACAACAGTCATTAATATATTAATTATTTTGCAGTCAAAGCTACCTTGAACTGCAAACGTGAGCTCCTTGGGGTCGAGTACTGGTGTCCTCTTGTCTTGGCTCTTTTTACCCCCCTTGCGGTTACCCCTCCTCTTCTTGCTCTCGCCCCAAAGGTTAGAGCCGCCGTGCATGCTGGGAATGTTGAGAATGGCAATGCCTTCCAAGGAGATGCTGCTGAGGTCCAACGTAACACCATCACACTTTTAGAAAGGAAAAAGAAAAAGAGGCAAAACACAAAATTCAAAGTGACTTATTAGGCACGTTTCTATCATGCTGCTGATGCAAAACCAGAAAAAAAGAAACATCCGAGGGTGAAGAAGAGGGATCATTGACACAAAGACACCTACGAAAATATCCAACTTGAGAGTTGATGAGATTCTGGACTCTGTTGGTAAGGGACAACGCTGAAATCATCAGACAAATTCAAGGAGAGAGAGACTTGGCTGTTTATGACCAAATTACGAACCGGCTACGTAACTGTAGAATTTTTGAGTCATGTTCTACATCCAGCGCTCTCAACCCAGGAGCCACCCCTCGCCTAAACCAAATAGAGTATTTTCACCAGGTGAGAAAGTGTCTGAGATGGACAACCGCCTGTTGTGTGCAACTTGTGTGAAAGGGCAACTACGAACAAGGTCCGGACCTAATTCGACAGACACTATCCGGAGTTCATATTAAAAGAAAACGGCTTCTGACTGAGCCTGAACGTGTCTCTTTGCAGAGTAAAAGGTCAGAAAATAAGTTTGACTGAGTTTGAGTCTTGAACCTAAATCAGATGTTTACCTTCATTTGGGGGCTTAACCTGAGTCTGTGTTTACTACCACCATTCCTCTTGTCAATTTGATCTGATTAAGCTTACACAGGCCAATAAAACTCTAAACAGTGGAGTATATAGCAGTATGGATCTTCCTACCTCCTCCAGTACTGTGGGTACTTATCAAGCACTAATTAATGACGACCTCGGCACTCCGTGCATAGCTCGGAGAAGGGGGAAGATGAATTGTATGGACACCATCTTCATTATCACTCAATATCACACACAGCAGGGTCATGTAGGGCTAATTACCTGTATGTTGAACTGATGTTCAGTGAGAAGCGGGTGGGGAGGTGCACAGATAGCCTTCACACATCAACACTGTCTGGGTGAATGTGAAACTAGTACAAATTGGTGCCATTTAAGGAACAAGGAATGACCAGAATATGTTTTTTTCACAAGCACCATTATTCTTAGCTGAGAACTTATCTGAATTCATTTGCATAAGGTTTGTATCAAATACTCAACAGAATATTATACTTATAACAACAGAATGTGTGATTGCTGGGGAGTCACATAACAGAGGTTTCTTTTCTGTTTTCCTTTTCTACAGAGTTAAAGAAAATACCAGAAAATATGTGGTTTGATTTACCTCAACCTCCAGAAAGTCGTGCAGCTTCTTACATGTGGCCGAAAAGGTTTCCGAAGTGCCAAACTCAAAGTACCACAGCTTATTCTTTGTTCTGAAAGAAACAAGACAACAGGAACTGCAAAGGGATCAAGAATAGAGGAAACATAGAGGAGTGTTTTCCCCACATCAAAATCTGAAGCGTGTTCAGTCATAGTTCTCTTCTTCTCTTCTGTCTCCAGTCTCTTATATGCTGAGCTCGTGAAAAAGAGACCACTCTGTAAAGGTGTTTGATTCATGCTTGAAGAGAGGATCCTCTGAACTACACAGGAAATACACCTCTAATGTTTACCGCTGACCAAAATCACACAGTCATTAATCTCCAAAGAATGCATAATGTGGCTCATTAATCACATATTGAAGCAAAAATGATGAATCTAAAGCCAGTTAAAGAGGCATCTGAGGGAGCACATGGGGTCGCCAGTGGGTACCCATGCCCAACATTAAGGCCCAGTGAGGGGTGTAAGAGGGTAATCTAACTGCCCCTGCAATTAACGGAGGACTGGGGTGCTGCTCCCCGGGCTTCCTACAGCACACACACTCCCACCGCTAAGGCTGATGATCAATGACCTCGCAGGGGTGAGTCACCATCTGTTCGCATGCTGCTATGGTACATTATATTCTCATGACTACACAAATAAAATGTCTTCTTTTTCGTATTGGTGTATTGATTATTCGTTGCACCCGTATTTTATTGTTTTTGTTTCTTATTAGGTATGTAACGGCGGTCTGTGTATCTCTGAATTCAGACTAATCATGGCAAAAGACGTCTTGCAGGAACCCAAAAATAGAAAATTAATTATGTGGAATTAAAGAGGGAAAATAACACATCTAACAAATATTTGAGGGCCGCTGATTTAACTTTTCAGCCAGCATGAGGTTATTATTTCTCTAACAATCATAAATGAGCACAATGCATCAATTAAGCTTAAAAAATGAAAGGGAACAAGATTAAAAAGATGAATAATTGGTCATCTGCACAAGTTCAGGTCATTGGGACGTAGTTATGGATTGGATTTTGCACTTGTTTTTATTCGTCAAGTTTATAACAATGGTTTGATTCATCAAGGGTAAAATGTCAAGGCTTCCTCCCTGGTTGCCAGAACAAAGGTGGCCACAAATGTCCATTAAAAAAGCTACTGGTCTGTTCACACAAGCTTTGTTATGTGGGCAGTGTGAGCAAACCACATACATAAAGTCCCCACAGTTGCCCCTAGAGGGTGCAAAGTTCATAACTCTGGCATTAATAACATATTGACAATTTAAAAATTGTTAGCACATACAGGCTTAAGCTTTTTTAAATTTTCAAAGTACACTCTACGTACCCCCCCAGCATCAGTTTTGGACGTGTCAGCGACGGCGTGTTGATATACGCTCATTACATTCTTTGTGTCTTTTCAAAAAAAGCTTTGGTCTTAACAGGAGGTTAGTGTCAGGCAACAAAACTACTTCGTTAGGTTTAGGAAAAGAGCTCAGTTGACTTTAACTGGACTGACTAAGGGGTCACGTGTCTAGCAACTCACATAAGTCACGTGACTAATAACTCACATAAGTCACGTGACTAATAACTCACATGACAAAATGTCAATGTTTGCTTTAAGGTTAGCAAAGAGGACATGAACAGCGCCTCCCTGGTTTTCTCTCAACTTTTTGTGGCTGACATCCAAACCTCTTTTTAGTGCCTTTAGCACCTTGGGAGATAAATTATTGAGTAACTGGAATCTATTTTAAAAATCACTAAATCACTGGATTTCAATAGTTTTTTTACTTGGAAATTATCAGTTATATTAATGCCAAATGTGTTTCTATCTCTAAGGTATGTGTTTCTTCAGTAAACTAGGGTGTGGGCCTCTTTTGGTAAAAATATAGCCCAGTGGAAAGGACTGTGTTTAAGTCAAGTGTCCACGGGCCTGGACCACAGGCAATCGCTCACCAAGTGCAGATAAAATTACCGGGCCAATGTGGAGAGTGTTGAATACATCAGCATCAACATTACAAGGACGGGCTAGTGTCTCTTCAATTCATTTAATAAGAAAGTGATCTGACACCACAGATGTGACAGGAGAGACAGAGCAGAAACCAAGTCAAGGGTGTTACCGCTGCAGTGGGGAGCGACTGCCCATGGTTCCAACGGCTCATTATTCCAAAACCCCATAAGTCCGAAAAATTGTCCCATTTGACCAAATGCCCATTGGTCCGATGGCCCTTTATCCCGAAAAATATCCCATGGTTCCAAACGCCCATTGCTACGAAAATACTCTCCGTGCAACAAACTGAGGCACATGGCTAATTAGGCACCTTCCGGATTTTTGACCCACCATTCTTCCTCTTATTACTCGTTTCTGCCTGGCATTACTCTTTCTGGCGAGCTGTGACCGAACTTTAGGGCCCTACTGATGTGTGTTGTCACCATAACAACTGACGACAATTGGCATTTTCTTTTGTACTAGTCAAACCACAGAAGACCACAGAAAACCATTCAATGTCTGTTCTACTCTTATTCTGTCTCTATGACTGTGTATTATCTGCAGCTGAGGCTATGCTAGTGCTAGCACCAACAGGCCTGCTGTCAAACCTGCATTAGCTTCGGGCTAAGCTAGACTAGGCTTGGAACTTAGCTAACAAGGCAACCAACAGAGGCCCCCTAATGCCAGGATATATTTGAAAACAAAAAGAAAAAAGTCTCATGGACTTAGAGTAGATAACTAGAGGAGGGAAGAGATTAAAAGCAGAAAATTGAGGAGGGACAAAGAGCAAAAGCGGTTGTCACGGAAATCACAATGTGCGTCACGGGAAGCAGCATCACAGCGCTGAATCAGCGTCACGCCGTCCCACGGTTTGCAAAAGCCTTTTAATCTTTCCAAGAAACAACAGACAACAACACGCAATTCATCAAAAAGCTTCAAGGAGGAAAAAAAAAAACCTACAACAGTGCTGACACGCAGAACTGAACGCAGTAAAAAATGGCCTTCTCTTAGCTGGAATCAAAGCGCTACGAGAGGAACGTATTAGTATAAGAAGAGTAACAATCACTGAATTATTGATTTCCTCATTAGGACTTTTGTCAGGACCATTTAGCCACTTTATAAATGAGCTTTCATTAGGGTACTTGCAAGGTAGCCCAACTCACAGTTGATTTATAACGTGCAACATGGTCAATAGAAGAGGGATGGGAGCAGAGGGAGGTGGGAAGAGGCAGGAGGGCGACAGGGCCACGCTGAGAGGCTTTCCACAATAACACACCCCTACATCTTCCCCAGCATCATCATCATCATCGTCATCCTAATCAGTCTATAAGCTCAGTAGTCAAACCCGAGAAAACACATGAACACAGGCCTGGGCAATTTTGCAAACAAACAAATGAAGGTGGCCACTTTGAAAAGCATATTCAAAACGAGTGGTTGGCGAATGAAGCCAGATACAATACAAGGAATGTTCTGGATGCATAGACTTGTTGTTATTGCTGTGTTGAAGCTGAGTTTTTAGAGGTAAAAACGTCAATGGAAAGACATGAGTGGATGTGAAAAGGCGTGGATTCTCTTTAGGCAACATAAACTGAGGTGAAGGCGCATCTGTACTAGTTGACAGTTTCAAAGAAGAAAGAAATCCAATTATCCCAAATGCAGTTTCCACTTTATGAATGTGAAGACAGCAAATGAAAAACTAGAAGAAAACGACACATAACAGAATCGCCAAAGGAACTGTAGGTTGTCGAGTTGCATTGCGGGTAATGTAGGCGCCCGGCTTCTCCAAGGTGTGGCATCAGAATGATAATATCTCTGGTTCTTCTGCATGAATTTTTTATATTTATTCATGTAAAAACATTGCAGTCTCCGAGCTGCTCCGTCATTCACCTGCTGGACATTTGCTATGATTTTACCTTAAAGGAGTAGTGTGTAAGATTTAGTGGCATCTAGTGGTGAGGTTGCAGATTACAACCAACTGGATACCCCTTCGGTTACCTCTCCTCTCCCAAGCGTCTCGGAGAACAACGGTGGCCACCAGGTAACGCAAAAATTAGAAGAGCTCTCGGTTTGTCCATTCTGACGATTCCTAGTCTGAGGCGATCGTACACTAATGAAAACACGGTTATGAATATTACATTCAATTTCTGCCAATAAATCAGACACACTCTTCCTGTAAGGAATGACCTATTTCACATTCCAAAAAAAGCTTTTTTACAGCATGGCTACATCTCTGGGTTTTTCAACGTATATAGCAGAACCAAACGACACTAAAGAGACACACTGTAAGAACAGATACAGTAAGAGACAACATCTGACCATCCTGTCGATTCCCACCACTTAACCTAACAAGCGCACCATGGCAACAAATCACCTCATGTCCCTGTTCATTAGGTAATTAGGAGCATCCCATCGGCTTGATCGGACTGCCGTTTGTTATCTGCCGACCGATGCTGAACACTGGACTCCTCTGACAGACTGACTGTGAGGAGCGTCTTCAACAGCGAGTGCTTGGATTAATAAGGAGTCCACTTGAGTAAGATGATACTTTTAAGGTATATTAAGAGGACTTTACTTTACGATAAGTGCAATAAATGTGAACATAAAGTGGCAATTTCCATAAACATCTTAGAGGTTCCTTCAATGTATTCCCTTGTGGGAGCGATGTGTGTTTTCAGTAGCAGGTTTCTAGTCCTCTGAGGAGCCACGATAGGTCTCTGCTGTGATTGTACCTGCAGTGTATCAATGCAAAGTGTACAGCAATAATAACTTTAGCGGTGTTCATGTGAGATCAGCTGTTGTAGTCACAGCTGGCGCACCAAAAGAAAAACAGCAGCTCAGGTTTCCAGCGCTGCCGAGGTGTCGTTTGTTTGCACAAAACAAATCGTGAAACAAAACTGAAACGAGGACATATACAAACCGTGTGGCCGAGGTGGGGGGGGGGGGAGAAAAGGAAAACACAAACTGGTTTTCGAAAAACATCTAACACCGAGAAAAAGAGTCAGGCGAGCGAGAGAAAGACAAATGTAGCTCAAACGGCCTGAATCGAAACAGCCTTGTTCATCAACCCTCCACTGGTTGGTCACCTCATATTAAAGGATGTCAGAGGCGATGAGCTTCACTGCAGCGCCGCTGTCCTGAGGCCGCAGCACCTCCAGATGCACTTTCTACCGGCCACACTGAACGCCAAGCGCACAGCCATTGATTTTCTTCCCCTCTGACACTTAATCTAACCCACGATGATCTACGACCTTATTTTCACACTAATTTCTTCTTGATCAGAGGTGATAAATATCGCATTGACATAACCAACTCTTTGTGCATTGCATCAATGCACTGTTTTGTTTAACATGACACCGCCTGGAGCGCTGCGACTCCGACTGGCAGTTTGAGAAATGACCCGAGTTGCATCGTCTTGCCTTCAGAGACGCAGCGAGCGCTTTGAAAAATGTATTTCTGTCTGTTGCACTGCAATGATTCCAAGCTGCTTTTTTTTTTAATACTAAAAGTACAGATATTGGTATAAAATATCCTACATCTTTAGGATCAAATAAAAAAAACTGAACTGATAAAATGACATGGAAGTGGACTGATAAGCTTGAAGCCTCAGATATGTTTTCTTTTACACATATTTTAGTTCTGGAAACAGAAGTGTTTCTCTCGCAGCCATTTGGTGACGTTATATGGAAAAAAAATGCTTTAACATTAAGGATTAAAGGTAACATCATCATGAATAAATACAGTGTGGTTTAACTCGACTAATACGTTGCGGAGCCTTCCATTGTACATGTATTTCTGTTTTTGAATGTTAAAGCTATTCCAGTAATATATTTTAACACGTGTGTGTTGTTAACATGGCTGTTGAACAATTAAAAACAAGTACTGTAATAATATAAAAGTTGAAATGAAACAGAATCTCATTTGTGGTACTGTCTGGGAACTGTTAAGACACCTGAAAAGAACTTAACAAAGCCATGCTGTTAATTAATGATTTCATATTGTTTACGAGGCTTGGGGTGTTTATCGAAGGTCTGACACCTCCAGCAACACATCTGCAGGGGGAACTTACTTCTACCCTATTTTGTTTCTACAGTGAGAGTGAAACCGAGTCAGTTATCATTCCCCATTAGCTTTTGAGAGTCGCCTCCTAAATAGAGCCCGGTAGTTCATTCTTCCACTATTGCTCTATACGTCGGAGCAGCATGTAGCATGATGAGTGCTGAGGGAAATGCTTTAACAGTTTAGCATTAGTACTCCAGCTGAAATGATAAATGTCATCGCTGTTTGCCGTCAACAATTGTGTCAAACTGATTTTCATGTTTATTGTTGCTATGTCTTTCTGAAATGAGCAAACTTGCACTGTTAGATTATAAGCCAAGGACCATTGTTCTTAGCAGCAGTGGTGTTGAAGAGTATGACTCTCAACATTTCACATCTTCCAATCTTGACATGTGAAGTTAAATGTGATACACCTGACGTGCCAATTAGCTATATAGCTCGCAAACTGACGTCAGTCAGCAGTGCACTTTTTGTTTGGCAGCTCGTTCAGCAAGCCAAGGAGCAACAAAGGAGCTCAAAGCTCAGCCTGATTTACTCTCTACAATCTCTCCAAACAATGTCCTCTTAATGTCCAGCGGCCAAAATCAAGGAGAGAGAAACGCTCTTGCACAAGTTGTTTTCTGCCTCTCAGGTAGCATTCAGGCTTCTCTATCTTCTTGGTGGTGGTTGATGGGGACATACCAGGCGGCCTACTACGGGTCTGAAGAGTGAAGCCAATGCTGAAGTGCCTTAACGTTGCACTCTTTCTAATGGCAATCAGGGGGCAACTCCTCTGGTCTATGAGGAAATGACTCTACTTCTCTCTTGATTTATTCCCTCAGTAAACATTGTAAACATGAGTTTATGTCTCAATCTCTAGTTTCAAGTCTTCAATACAGCATGATGTTCATTTAGTAAATTATGGTCCATTTAGAGTCAAACACAAACCATGAAGCAGGGGATGCTTTAGGGCGGGGCTACAGCGATGATTGATTTAATGACAGGTTTGTTGTTGCCACGGCGTTGTCCGATCTCGGAGCTGTACATGTTTTCATCTTACAACTTTAACCCTTTCTCAGGTTTTTTCAGTTCATGAAAGGTAATTGTAACATTCTAGTTAAATAAAAATGTCTTCCATTCTCCCGTGTCACTTCTGGTTGCAAAAAAAACCAAGATGGCGACGGCCCAAATGCCAAACTAGAGGCCTCAAGACAGTCCACAAACAAAATTCGTGACTACATCCACTTCTTATACAGTCTGTTGTACGTAAACAATCTGAGAGAAAAATCTGCAGATACAAATTTTCTTTAAAAAACACTGAAATCCCTGAAATCAAACCTTTGCCCGTGCAAATATTTCTTATATTAACGATGTTTATGATGTGTTTTCAACATTTTTGACAGTATGTTACGTAATTTTTTCCTAAACCTCAACAATTGCTTTTGTTTCAGATCACAACATTAACCACGTGTTTAAGAGTTGGAACGAGATTCAGAATCTAATCTGAATCTGGAAAACATGTTGGATATGTAGATGTAAGTGAACCATGAGGGACGTTAAAATGTATATGTTTTAAATCTATAAAAAAAAATTCAGTTCATCATTGCAAGGGTAAAACTGTAAATTAACCTTGACATAATTTTTTTTTCATGTTGCTCAGCCCCTCTACTGTCTGTATGTATGTAGTATGTAGAGTCGTCACTTGAGTTTATGTGGTAGGTGTGCGTGTGTGTGTGCGTGCGTGTGCGTGTGTGTGTGTGTGTGTGCGTGTGTGTGTGTGTGTGTGTGTGTGTGTTCCCACTGAGCTGGGGACAGGGCCACAGGTGAGATCCCTCTAAATTACACACAAGTGGTCATTAATTATAGATGACACTTTGGTCACATAAACGATTTCATCCTCAAATGAGGTCCGAGGGCGGCCGATACTGAGGTCCACCATGCATGAGTGTGTGTGTGTGTGTGTGTGTGTGTGTGTGTGTATGTTTTGCCTAAATGAGTGTGTGCACATGTGTAATTTAGAGCACCATCACCTGTGGCCCCGTTCCCAGCTCAGCAGGAAACATGCACACACACACGTACATGCCTCCACGCACATTAGCATAAGGTGTGTGGATGTGTGCGTGTGTTGGTGATTCCGGCGGCCCCCATCCAGCACATCGCAGGGCTTTGATGAACATACTCATTATGCTAAAGAGTGCTCCATGCCTGGGCTTCCCTGTGCCTTCGGGAAAGGTTAACTCAGGATGGCTACACAGCACAGCGAGAGCCTGTGGGCGCACGGGGGGAAGAGCGGCTCTGGAGGAGCGTCGTGACGGTGTTAGATGTCTCGGGACCAAAAATAGATCCGGGTATGCGGAGCAAATATCATGGGAACATCAAGGCGCCTGTGATTGATGCCGCGGAATAAACAAACATTGCAGGTGAAGTCACAGCGGCTTTCACGCTGCAGCCGAAACGTCCCAAATCAGAGTGCTTTCCCCTCACAGATCGCACATGATTTAGTATCGTCTCAACATAATTTGCACAGTGGCACAGGAGACAGTCAATATTTTAATGTTACTGTTATTAAAAATGATCAACATATGATTGATAGGAGATAGAATGTAGCCACAATAGTAATTCACAGAGAATGCTTTTGGATTTATAACTTTTAAATGAAGACATGGCTATTAATATCATAAAATGTTCATGTTTTCTTGCTGCTCCTCCATATTTAACAACCTATACATTTTAAAACTTGTTTTTAGATTAGTGTCGAGAGATACTAACATTTTAACTCAACAGATTTATGAAGGTTTTGGTCACGAATCTGTAGCACACGTCATTCTTATACAGAGCTGTACCCATGAAGGTCAGTATCTCTATGAATTACATCCTCATTGGATGATTCCACACCTCACTCATTATTATCTTATTCTCCACAATCTTTCCTGAACTCTTTCTTTATTGAAGATGTATCGCCTCTATCGGTCAGCTGACTGTGGAGAGACAGACAGCAAACACGGGGAGAGTGTGACACATGCAACGAAGGTCCACAGCCGGATATTAAGCGGGGTCCTTGTAGATACAGTCTATGCACCGTCACCATGCGGCTACATGGCCTCCATCTTTCCCCAACTTTAACCACACCATGGCTGCAATGTGGCGATATTGTAGAGAGCGACACATTAAAATGAATTGGAGTGCATTTCGGGGGATTTTGGGTCCAACGTTGATGTTCTCATCTGGCAAATGGGTTGCTTGAATTCATCATGTTGCTGTTGTGCCACTGTTTGGAAGAAAGCTATCAAACTATGCAGGATTCCTTGAGGTTGATACGAGCACTCGCCGTCTAAATTTGGTTAGAGTCACACAATGCCTTAAAGAGTAATGGCACATCAACCATACCAGAATTGTTAACAAAAACATAGAAAATGGTAAAAAATGTTTATGTGATGCATACAAATTTGATGTAGAGTGGGTAAAATTATTAAAAAAGTGAAATAAAATTCAAGCAAAAATGTCTAAATGGCAACATTTTTGCTTGGCCAAAAGTGGGCGTGGCCTTTACTGATATTAAAGAATTGTACCAGGAAACAATGCAAGAGATGCCTCATGATTTTACTGCCCGATGCCGGATATTCTAACGATACAAGAAACCAACTCTAACTCAACAGGACTCTCTCTCTCTCTCTCTCTCTCTCTCTCTCTCTCTCTGTCTCTCCCCCCTTGTTTCTCTCACTTTCTGCCTCCACCTCTCTCCCCTTGTTTCTCTCACTTTCTGCCTCCACCTCTCTCCCCTTGTTTCTCTCACTTTCTGTCTCTTTCCCCTCAGAGTCAGAGATTAGTGTGTAATTACATGGGAGATCAGCAAAAAAAAAAAGGGGGGGTGAAAAAAGGGAGTAGTATATTTTAACAAGGCGGTGGAGGAGGAGTGGCGACGGGGGAGGAGGTGGCGCAGCCCTCGTCACGGGCCAACTGATTGTCTGCTTTTAATCCTCAACCTCATTATCACCTCCAGGTCCGGCAGTGGCAGTAAATGAATCTATCTGCCGAGTGTCAAATCTTCACACCTTCGCCCTGGTAATCACCCCAAGGTGCAAATACAGAAGATGGATAGAACAAGAGAAATGAAGAGGGGAGGGGGTGGTGGGGGGGGATATGACCCCCGCATTTCATCAACAAAATCCCCTCATTTCATAATTAACAAAAGCGACATGATGTTGTTTGGCTGGTAATTAAAGCTTATTAAATATTAAGTTTCTTTAAGGTCAAACTGGTGACAAAATGTATATATGAGAAGTGAAGAGCCATTAAAAGTGCAGATATTAAAAACGCAATCATTTTAAATTTGACATTTTGCTTTTTCCAAGTTCTGAAATCGTATATGTTAATAAACCTATTTATTTTGACTTTGAACTCTGGTCAAGAGCAAAGAGAAGGCTCCAAAAAGCGACATGACAGCAATACAAATAAACATTTTTAATCCATGAAAAAGATGCTCCGATGCTGTTTATTCAATAGAACATTTTATTTTTATGTCGACAGCGCTTTGGTTATTTTTTTTATTAATTTTAAGAAAGAGATCTTCTATTTTCTAGTAATCTCTACATCTGACAGGGGACATTAAAATAATTGTACGGTGCAGACATTGTCAGTCAGGCGGATCTCTTCAGGGCTGGAAAGAGTGTATAATGCTTTGATTAAATACTTCAGATTGAAACGTAGATTATTTATCCTGAAATTAATTAAATGTAAGAATCACAAACTAAAATACATCATTATTTTAAGAAAAAAAATGAATAAAAAAATGTTGTGCTTGTGAAAAAAAAGAGTTATTTTCACTTCCCACCATTACCTTAGAAAATAATCCCCTGTAATACTACCAGTTTGTCTTTGAAACATTGACAAATTTGATATTTAAATTTTACATCACAAAATATATGATAAAATGAACCTAGTATCGTAGCAATTAGTTAAGTTCCCCATCTGTAAAAAAGCCGCAGGGCAGGTTGAGTAACTGTGAAAAAGCTGTTAAATATAATTTGGTCTGGTGTAAAATCAAACGTGAAGACTCTGCATCTGTTCTGTGTGGTTTTTTTGTGAAAAGATGATAAAAATACAGGATAATCTCACAATTTCTGAACTGAATATATTACATTTTTCACTTCTAATCTAATTGAAAACTTGTTTTTTTTATA
The DNA here is from genome assembly GCA_016806645.1 of Ophiodon elongatus. Taxonomy (NCBI): domain Eukaryota; kingdom Metazoa; phylum Chordata; class Actinopteri; order Perciformes; family Hexagrammidae; genus Ophiodon; species Ophiodon elongatus. The sequence goes on from JACSYO010000365.1 coordinate 997,268, forward strand.
TCATTTTTACGCAGTGTTGATTTAATTTCCATATTTTGCAAGTCTAATTTGCAAAGTTGTATTATTATTATTATCATCACCATTGTTGTTTTAATTCATATTTCTTAAGTGTCTATCTATAGGCCTTTAATGGAAAAGATTGAATATCAGTGTTACTTATTTTTGGACTGAAAGCTTCCTGTACATTTATGTATAAGTGGGTTTCACGGTGCTTAAAGGTTGACAAAAACTCATCAAAAACATTATTCCTTTCATTCATTCTTGACAAAAACATACTTATTGCAGATACAAGTGAAGTAAAACCTTCCCCCCAGAGACACGCTCCCTCCATTGTCACTGAAGGTCCTGAGATTGAGCTTCGAGCTGCAGGAAAATGACTCCGTGATAAGTTGCAATGGACGCGAGCCCTTTGGACAAATCACACAGAATCTATGCTACCTTGAAAAACTATAATCATGCATTATTGAATTGGCAAAGGATAGTGTGTAATAGAGAGATCCTAAACCCATTCCCCCCTCCTGAATTATTAATTGAATTCAAATAACAGACGGAATCATTTTCTTAAAATATCTAAATCATTTTTCACAAAAGGCTTAAAACGGAGGGTAAAACAACAGAGATGCAGTCGGTGTGTGTGGATCTGGGACGTGGCCGACTGCGAGTGGGATAAACAACGCTGAAGCAGGAAAAACGGTTACTCACAATAACATGGCGATGACTACCCGACACCCTCTTTGTTTAATCGGAAAATCCAGAGTCAATATCTTTACAGTAGGCCCCTCCCTCGTAACCATCGGTAACCATTATACGACTGAAACCCCCTCCACTTCCCTTTTGGACCATTTCGCTGGCATGTCGGCATGATCGAGCAACAAGCAGCAGAGGGATAGTTGGCTAAATGTTGTACTAAGACCAGGGTAAAATATGATAATGAGTACAAATGGGATTATTAGGAGGCCGTGTGTCATCAGTCTGACTGATCCATGATGTCAAACTAGCCAAGCAAATTCAATTAGGCCTGCAATTACTCCCTGGCGCTAGTGGAGACGTATGGGGCGCGTTAAATATTGATGGAAACATAGATGCCACATTTGTTCATCTCCAAAGGTGAACGCATCTCCTCGAGGTAATCACAAATGCTAAATAAGAAGCCGGTCCATTCGTCACGCTGAGCTCCGGGGAGAGGATTCGCCGTGTGCCGTCATGAAGGGGGCGCGCAGACGGCCTGCAAAGGCTCCGCGGGGCTGTTTGTTTAGACCTTTTTAAAAATGGAGACTTGTGTCCATCATGGCTTTAGTTTAAAAATAATAAATAAGGAGGGAACATTAATGTCAGCGAGCCTTAGGACCTCAACCCCTACTCAAAGAAAAGTGACCTTTATATGGATTAAAATCAGCATCAGCCATAAAAGAAGACGATTTCAGCGCTGAGATCATTTAAATGTTTTAAATCAGGGGTGTCAAACTCATTTTCACCGTGGGCCACATCAGCATTATGGTTGCCCTCAAAGGGCCGGTTGTAACTGTAAACATTTATAAATGTAACTACTCCCTAACATATTGTTAAATGACTGTCTCTGCATTTGATTGTTCAAGTGTAAAAATATAGTACGTGCATCTATATAAATGTAAAAATGTATGTAAGCAAATTTCTCTGTTATTATAACATAAATCATTTTGATTTAGGTTTAAGAAACCCACATTACTCTATCAAAGATCAAACTTTTAAAGAAAATAACAGACAAATATCATAAACACGTTATTGCATTAACTTTGTGCAAAACTTTGTTTGTCACAGTTGAGAGGGACATAACTCTGGTACAACACATAATTGTGAGCTGCTGAAAACATGTGACAGATGTGGTCTGGGGCTCACCTGCTCACACACCTTTACATGGCACACCTGCTCACACACCTTTACATGGCTCACCTGCTCAAACACCTTTATGATGCTCACACAAACGTTTGCATGGCGCGAGTGCTCACACACACTTACATGGCACACCTGCACAGACAATTTGCGTGACGCTGTGTCTTTAAAGCCAATCAGCGTTGAGAAGCTCCGCCCGTCATCACTGACGTCATGCCGTTGTTTAATCAGAAACTATGGAGGAGAAGTTGATAGTCTGGAAGCGGCTTCATCTCGATCCTGGAGAAGCTGTGAGCGGCTACGGGTGATGTTATGATGAAGGTGTTAAAACAAGTCATTGGACACTGCACTGAAAATACTTTTGCCCTTGGGAAGTCTATTTCCTCATGAGCATAATTGTTGCCAATAAAATATCTCGCGAACACTCCCACAATCTGTATTCTAATATGTTTTGTAATGTAAGTTTCATTTCACAAGGATTTTGAACTGAGTCCATAATATGATAACGAGTACAGATTACAGACTGTAAGAAGTGGACGTAGTCATTGTGACGTCACCCATTGGTTTTTGGACTGACGTATTGAAGCATCTTGGTTTATTTGACACTAAATGGACCATAATTTACTAAATGAACATCATGCTGTATTGAAGAAGACTTGAAACTAGAGATTGAGACATAAACTCATGTTTACAATGTTTACTGAGGGAATAAATCAAGAGAGAAGTAGAGTCATTTTCTATAGACTTCTATACAACCAGAGGAGTCGCCCCCTGGTGGTCAGGAGAGAGAATGCAAGTTCAAGGCACTCTTCAGAACAGATAGGACATCATATGTCATCACTGGAACGCCCAATTCAAACCAACATACAGTATCACAGGTTGCTTAATACTGTAGGTTTGTCAATGTATTATATTGTTTTAAATTGTAATCAATTTCTGTAATTACGCTCTCATTTTGATGAACCATTTCCGAGACAGCGGGGATGCTACAACGTTGCTGTACAAGTAAGGAATCAATGCACCACCCTGATCTGCATAATGCATCATAAGAACTGGACTCAAAGATGGCGACCAGTCACTTGAAGGAGAATTGCTCGCTGAGTGCATCAGCCAATCTTCTCTAGCTCTCGGCTTTTCTCACGGGACATGCACGTTAGTGCTTCTTCTTCCCACTCGGTCTATACAAATTTCACACTGGTTGAACAGTAGTATGACAAAGAATATATTCAACTTCAGCTTTTCACGTTCGGTTGAGGTAAAATCTCCCCCAGAAAAGTTTGAGTTTCAGAGACAGTTGTTGACTTTTAAAGAATGAAAATTAAAAGAAATTATAAGTAGGCTTACGCTGCAACAGCATTTTTTATGTGAAATACTTAAATTATTTTTTTTAATTCTCAGGAACAAATACAGAATAACTTGCCTCTCTGGCGTGAACTTGCGTCAATCTCAGTTTTCATTCATTCATTCATGTTTTTCCCCGGCTTGAGTATTATTTTCTCTTAGTATTTTCCATTTCTCTCTCCGTCTCTCACTAACTAAAGGCCATCTCTAAACACAAAGTGTCACTGGCACCACTGCGCTCTGAAACCCAATATTTCCAATGGCTTGTGCCAGCTGTTTGATGTTATTGTTGCCCGAGTGGAAACAGTAGAATTATAGGTCTTATACATGCCGTACAATGCCAGAGACATGTTTAGATAAAGAAAAAGAAAAAAAAAGGTTGGAAGATTTGCCATAAAGCGGCAGAAATACGGAAGACTTGTGACTCTGGTACGAAACCAGGAGAGGGCAATGAAAAGGTCCCTTTGGGAAAATCACTTCTATTGCGAGACTTTATGGTTTTATGGATCACGAGGAAAGAACAGCTGGGAACCTCTGGGTTTAACACATGACCTTTTCTGCACTGACAAAAAAAAAAAAAGGCAAACTTACCTGCTGTTAAACTTCTCAGGATGCTTCTCCCTCATAACATGGAAACGATGTGCAATGGAGGCATCCTGAAAAGACAGAAACACATTACTTTAGTTCAAGTGCTGCGAACCATGTTTGTTACAAGGGATTCTCACCTCCAGTTTGGCTGCAGGTTGCGCCTCCTTGCCGTAATTACTCACATTTAAGAGCTCCTGTTGCAGCTCTACAGTGAACCTTTTTCGATGTTTTATGATATGATATCCTGCTAACATGTACAGTTACTCAACATCCTCACCGGAAGTAGAACTATTTGCCTTTACATTCAACTTCAAGCAACTTCTTCCTCATTAACCAACTTTCCCAACTTCTCCCACTGTGCAGTTACACCTTGCATGTCCCTTGTGTATATTTCTATAGGATGAAAGAAGCTGTGTGCAAGAGGTGGCAGCCGGGTTGAACCTGGGATGGAGAGGTATTGACAGAAAGCCTGATGAACAGCACGCTGTCTCCACACAGGCTAATTAATTAAACACATTGTGAGTAATCACAGCTCCCAGCCAACCTACAAGGTGCTGCCGACACCACGGCAACCAAGTTGTTTTCTCTCCCCTTTACTCCTCCTCTCCCCTCTCTCTTACTCTCTCATATATACGTATATGTATCTATATCTATATCTATATATCTATATAGATATATAGATATAGATATAGATATAGATATATCTATATCTATATATAGATATAGAAATATCTATATATAGATCTATATATAGATCTATATATCTATATATAGATATATATATATGTGTATATGTCACCCTTGACCTTCCTCTCACCCTTTCTGACTCCCCCGTCTCTCTCTCGCTGTGCCCTGGGGAATAAAGGGCAACCTCATTGCAGTTCTTGGTGATACAGTGATACAGTTCATGTTACATATGTTAGTGTGGTGTGACTGAGAGACACTAACACCGGCTCCATCTGGTAAGACTGTTATGTAGTGTTTAAGTGTTAACTTAACAGGATAAACAACCGAGCCGCCAGAAAGAAATTGTATTGTTAAAAAGTCTCAAGCCTAACCACACCCAACTGTGATGTCACGGACTTCGTCTCTTCCTGCTATCTCAAGCCAAAGTGAGACATTCTTAATTAGCTTCACGGGTTGAGAAAAATCCCCTAACTTCAGAAGCTAAGTCATCCATTAAAGGTCCAATGTGTATGATTTAGTGACATCTAGTGGTGAGGTTGCAGATTGCAACCAAATAAATACCCCTCCGCTTATTCCTCCCTTTCCATGCGTGTCCTTCAGGTAACGTAAAAACATGAAAGTCTCTCTAGAGCCAGTGTTTGATTTATCTGTTCTGAGCTTCTTTAGAAACATGGCGGTGCAACATGGCCGACACCGTGAAGATGACCCGCTCCTTATGTAGATATGAAGGGCTCAGTCTAAGCTAACGGTAAAAACACAACAATTCTTAGTTTCAGGTGATTATACACTAATGAAAACATGGTTGTGAATATTATATTCTATCTCTGCCAAAAAATCCCCCTAAATCTTACACAGTGTACCTTTAAAAAAACCTGTTAACTGAAAAATGCATGGCGATAGCAGATCAATAATAAAGGATCAGTTATCATTTTAAGGTATGACCAGGTGTCAATGCAAAATTACATTTAACTAAACTGCACTCTCCATCACAGTTCGAGGGACAATTTGAAACTCGGGGTTAACGTGAATTGAAGTAAAAACAAAACAAAAAGCTCTCCAAATCTCCTTGATTAGCTTTAGAGTGGAACATCATGGTTTGGTTTAAAATCACTACAAAATTGGAACAAAACAAAATGCAAAAAACGTACTTTGGTTGGTTATGCTGAGGGAACAAAAATACTTTTTCTGACCCGTCCCTCGACCCTGACCTCCTCCCTCCGCTGACTCATTTCAAACGTATTCATGATGTGTCAAAAGAAAACGGAATCCACGACAAAATATCTTTCTCCCTAAACACAATGCAGCTTCGTTGTATGGGAACGTAATGGGACATGGCTGGTTAATGATGAAACGTATATTAGTTGTGCACCACAGTTACCAAGTGTCAACAATGTGTCATTTGAGATTTTAAGGAAGTTTCACTGATTAAATTATTTAGTTTTAATGAAAGTTTCTTCTTTTCAACAGAGCGAAAGGCGCAAGATACGAGATTGGGAGCATTTCGACTGACTCTCTATGGTTCTCAGCGAGGCAACGGGGAACCGGCAGCTGGCAGTTAAACGGTGCTAACAGCGCTAACGGTACCAACAGCTGCAAAAGTGCTGACAGAGCTAGCAGTGTTTACCGAAGAGGGTGGGCGCCACGTTTCCGCACGCACGCATGCACTAAAAGCACACGCAGCAGGTCATCATTTCTTCATACTGAGACATTCTTGTTCACCATATCAGCTACGGGAATAAGTATGCAGAGGTCCTCGCCAACAGATTGTGAAATCTGAGGTAATGAAGTACAGAGGGACACTGAAACTTCCTTTAATTTACACTTCTAAGTCGCCGTCAGCAGAAAAACGCTGGCAAGGCCTCCGTGAAGAAAAGGACTCGGAGTCAAACTCTGAGAAACTTCTCAGGAAGGAGAGAGAGAAAGTTGCCGTAAACTTTTTGGGCTTGTTCCTCTCCTCCTCCCCTCCTCTCCACTAAAGCAAATCTGTTTTGACCCGCTCCATTTTGAGTGGCACTACACTACAGGGAAGACCCCCTGCTAGCTCTCTGTACAGAAATTTAGGAGAAGCCAAAAGAGGGAAAAAAAATCCAAAAATCAATGGAGCTTCTCTTGATGTCTCTTCAAGACGCTGTAAGCTGAAGACCAAAAGAATTCTTCAAGATCCCCGCAGACTCACCTCACGCTTCCAACGCGAGCCAGAAAGGCGAGATGATGGATATATCTGAGAGACAGTAACTTGATTTTCTTACAAACAGGACAATAGCTGCAGACAAGAGAGCAAAAGCGAGGAGTGGTTGTCTCCCCTTTGGTTTGGGGTCTATTATCTGAGATCTGTACAAGTGGAGCTGTGGCTTTTGCAACAGTAAACAGCGATTTCAAGCAACCAGCAGTGGATAAAGGCCTTTGTGGTTCTCAAGCGATGCAGCGTTTGTCTGCTTGAAGTGGAGAAACTTTTTAAATGGACCGGCTCAACGCCGCCATGGAGCTGGAATCAACATCCCAAAGAATATATATTTTCAGAATATTTTTTCCAATATGGATGTATATCAGAACATGGCAGATAGGCAAACAGTTGTTATACAATTCTAAAATTTATTAACAAAAAATTTGTGTTTTTGATAAATTTTGTTTTCATTCATAAGATATAATTTTATAACTTTATTCTAATAGTTTTTTTTTTCTTTGACCCATTTTCTTTCTTTTGAGAGTCCTCGTGACAATAAAAAAAATATGTTAGTGCACTCCAGCAGTACACCGTGACATCACAAGGCGAGGTTACAGGTGCAGACCTGAAACAATGTTTTATGTTCATACATGTATGATCAAAAGTATTTAGTAAAAACATTTTTTGTTTTTTTAAATGGTTCTGAAATGATTGCATTTTCTCCAAAATCTCCAAGGTGATAGATAACATGTCACAAAGATGGTTCCCTGATATCTTCTCCTCACTAAATGTTTACCAACCTTTGTCTAATCAGGCCGGTTTGTAGAATCTGAACTGGAAAGAAAGTCGGGCTTAATTAGTGAGTAATTTGGTCCTCAAAGTAAGACCATATATAGTGAGAAGGTCTCAGCACAAGGTCCATTAAGTCGCTGTTCTGGAGCCTCTGATCCAATCAAACAATGTTCAAATTATCATTCTTCTGAGTGCTGGAACCACTTTCTCCACTTTTCATGTTGGCATAAAAGAGTCTGCTGATGAAGATCATGTGATATAACTGAGAGCTCCAGAACAGCTACTGAATGGGTTTACAAGGTTGAGAATTAACTTTGAATATTTTAAGCCAACTTGGACGAAAACGCCTTCATGTGCTCAGAAAAAACACATTTTAACAACTCCATAACTGGACTCTATCTACTGATGAAGATCATGTGAATTGATTGAAAGCTCCAAAATATTTACTAAATGGAACTTGTGGTCAACTGCTCTATATATATATATATATATACACACACACACATATATATTAATTGACTCTCCAAAGTGAAAAATATTAGCAATAATAAGTAACAGAGAAAAGCAGCAAAAAACTTCATGTTGAAGAATTTGAAAAGTTGTTGGGGTTCAAAGTAACCGATAATTTCATTCCTCGTGAAAACATTTATGAAGCTATTTATTTTTAACATTTTCAATTGTTTACTTCCATTTTTAAATACAAATAATAACAAAGATATGAGCAAAATTACAATTTCTTTATATGAAAGAAATTAAAAACTTCTGGCTCCTTGTTTGAAAGAAAAAGGAAAGAAAAAGCCGTACAACCTAAATAAAAGAGGTCGAGTCGGTCGCAGCATCAACACATGTCGGACACATCCCCATCCTCCTGACCCCCTCGCGGCGGCGAGACGTCGTCAGCTCTCTCTCTCTCTCTCTCTCGCTCTCCCCCTAGCTGCCCTCAAATAATTACCAATGTAAAAATCTGGCACCCAAATTAATACAGGACATGTGTAATGTCCTCTCATAGCTCAAAGTTTAGTCCAATTATGAGTGGGCCCCAGCGGTTTGATGTGCCTTTCACTACGGGGGAGAGTAATGGCTTTGACAGGAGCGCCAGGGTCATTAGGGCGACTGACTGCATTATGGTAGTGGAGCGCGCTCAGTGATTAGTTCTGTCTCTCACCCCTGGCCCTGATTGAGATCATTACACTTCACGTCACTTCCACATCCTCCCAAAGGGATGGCGACCATTAATTCTCAATCCAACTGGGCCGTGGCAGAAGGTTAGGTTGGAAGAATTTACCCCCCCAAAAAAAAAAAGGATGGTTCTTTTTTTCTCTTCTTCTTTTTTTTTTTTTTTTTTGGGGGGGGGGGGAAGAATCACCTGAGTTCTTGGATTGAAATGACTTGAAATGAAATGAGTTTCCGTTTGCTGGTGATTAGAGAGGAATGAGAGCAATCAGACAAATAGAAAGATAGAAGTTCTCTGTAAATGGCTTCAGATTCAAGCGCACGTCGGTGGCGACACTCTTGCTGATCTCTTGGTTTTTTCGACGGCGTCATTACAGAAACAATCTACTCTCCATCTGCATAATCTCTGAGGTAATTACTAGCTTGACTTGTCGCGTAATCTTTATTGTAATTTTCGGTGTTTTTTTTATTCCGTTCCAACGGAAAGCTAAAAAAAAACAAACAAATTTGATGCAAGAAATGTGACACGAAACATTATATCACACTCAAATCCATAGAGAGCTCAAAGTCTTCTTAATCCCCCACGAACAACTTCATTTGTCATCATCACGCCCGCTGGGTGCTAATCCGGCTAACAGAGCAGAGACAATAGGGCTTATAATGACTTCATGAACCAGCCAGGCCAAAGCTGCTTTCCTCGGTTCAGCGAGAAGGAATCGACCGCTCCCGTTAAAGCAGGAAAGCCGACTTTCTGTTATTTTTCGGGTATTGTAGCTTTAATTGTATGAATTTTAAAAAGAAATAATTTTCTATTCTTAAGTTATCCGGAGATATTCTTGCTTTTTAAAGCTGGAGTGCACTATTTTTTTATAGCGACAGTAAGACGCCACTTTTGAGCATAAATCACACTAAAACTTAATAGAACTTAATTTCTGTGGCCGTACACAACTAATGCACCAAACACAGCGGGTGCACGAGGCATGCCATCATGTGCACTCGGAAGCGAAGATAAAAGCAAGTTTATCTCTGGTTTTACACTCGAGGCTTTACGCTGGATCTTTGCTAAAATATACAGAAATCTACATTTTTCTGGAGGTTTTCAGACTCCGACTCCCTTCACCTTGTGTGTTTTTAAAATGTTATATAAATAAGGCTGATTTGACAGTGCTGTCCAAAAGAAGCACTGACCCATGCCAAGACACGACTAATGTTCTGTACTCAACCAACGTATGCTCATGCAACGGCTGTCATCAATACGGAAACTTACTCCTCATTTTCCGTGCGTTTTCCTACGAAAGCTTGCGGCACGTGTCAATTTACGCTTGTGACATGCATCCGGTCTTTTCAAAATAAACTTCCAACTTCACAGGAAACAACTCAGTTAGGTTTAGGCAACAACAAGTACTTTGATTGGGATAAAATAACAAAGGAAGTGACGAGCATGAATAAATCTAAGTCAGAAATATTGTTTGAAACATGTTTTTTAACATCTGTACTGGCAAATGAATGCTCTCGAACATCAGCGTGAATGCTGGGGGATTTATTTCCCACTTAGCCCTGTATGTTCTGGAGACAGATGACAGCCAGTGTTCTCCTCTATCACAATGTTAACAAGACCCGTCCGCTAAAATCCTCCCGACATCGTCATTAGGGGCCGAGGCTGGAGGTGTTATTCAACTAACATTTGTGAGGCCATGCATCACTTATGTCGCCGCCGCAGCCCGTACGTATCTCACAACATCGAGTGGCTCCCTCCTCTGCCACCCTGCAAATGTCAATTACCATATTTCCCTCCTGACATTTATCAGTAATGGCTAACATGAGCTACGTGAAATCAGTGTCATTATGTTGGCGCTGGACGGGAGGGAGGGGGGCACGCAAAGACTCAACAAGGCTTGTTTATCAATCACAGGTGGTTGAGGCTTGAGCACATCTCAATAAAGGCCTAACCAGAGTGTGATCAAAACAAATAAATTGACTGATTATGCAGAGGTTTTTTTCTTTTTTTTCTTCTTTTCTTTATGTCTATCTTTCAATAACAGACCCAAGAATTGTTGACAGTTCTTCTGTTCTGTTGCGTAAAGCTGTTCTCTGGCACCTCTGATATTCTGCGGCTGAGACTTCGTCACCACGTTTAAACTTAACTTTGGTGTGAAAGGTTTAAAAAGCTGCCATATGCTCCTTCCTCCAGCAGCAGTGCACACGCGTGTCATTACCGCAACCCTGCAGTCACAGTGAGGTGAGGCTTGTGATGCAGACGTTGCTTTAGAAGATCCTCCAGAAACATAAAGTTACACGACACCGAGAGAATGTAGCTCCAAATACATCTCAAAAACACGAGTGGGCTGAGAAAGAAGAGGCGCTCCTGCTGCGCTGCTCTTTGGTCCATGATGGTGCAACAATTAATAAGATCACAAGTAAATTAAAGAGGTCAATAACTCCTTTCTTTGTGCTGTTGTGCACTTTAGATTAGCATTTGCAGAGAAAAATAGATAATAAAAGTTTGTGAAAAAATCTGAATGGAATGCCATTTTAACAACTGGATCAAATGTAGTTTCTATACTCAATACTAAATATGTTGCTTTATAACAAAACAAAATAATAGAAAATAATGGAAGATGGAATGATTGAAATACTTTTTTTCATTTGGCTTTTAATTTGGAATAATTCCACGTCTTATTTTAATCGTTGGTATTTACGTGATTGCTTCCCGTTTGTTTTATTGGTATTGTTATACAATGTTTTACTTACCGTTTCTGTTTATTTGCATTGTATGAAAGGTGCTTTGCAAATTAAAATATTATCACTATTTAACCGTTTTCCCATAATTGAAGTCTGAGTAAACAAACACACAGCGACACATTACCAGCAGCTATCGAAGGTTATGTTCTTCTAAACTAAAATGTGGTGATGCAGCAACTCGAAACAGTACTTATTATATGTGACCTCTCAAATGACTTCTTACTCCTCGTCTGTGGAGCAACAACACATTCCAGTGTTCTGAGTTCAGAGGCCTTCACACAGGTTGTTTTCCTCATGAATGCAGAAAAAAAGCTGCATATTTTCTTTTGGAACAAAGTTGATTTCTTCACGTTGTGTGGAACAAAACAGAGGCTCTGTAACCTGAACCAAGACGGCACACCTTATTAACTTATTACCTTATTACTTTATGACCTTATTACCTTATTATCTTATTACCTTATTACCTTATTACCTCTCAACCTTGACAAAGGCAGCGCAGACCAGATCCACTCATTCCGTTCCTACCTTTTCACAATAAATAATAATAATAATTCTTCAGTTGAGTTTTTATCATTTTTAATCATCTTTTATCATCTTTTATGTGTCCCGCCCCCATCGTGTAAAGGTCATAAGACGATTGTTTGGGTAATTTTCGATGGAACAACAGAAAACTTTAAGTATGAACCTTTTAACTAAAAAAGGAGAGTTATGAAGAGGTAAGATTTAAATAAACATATATATATATATAAACACATCAGTCCCATGATTGACTGAAGTCCGACTCACCACTCCGATGGAGAAGTAGTTGTTTACGATACTGTAAGGCACCGGGTCTCCTCGCTCCTCCTTGTCGGTGGGCGTGACGTCAATCTTCCAGCGATCCAGAATCACCTCAGAACTATTCTCGATGTCGCGCATTATCTTCAGGAGGCTCTCGCCCTCATAGCCTCAGGGAAAACAAACCATGAGAGGTGTGTCACAACCTTTACTACTTGGCTGATGCTTTCAGGTGACTTGCATGACGGAAAGTATTTCTTCAGTATTTTTATTGATTTTTAGGTCTGATATTGGACGTTTTTTTTACATAGGCCTCCAAAAAGAGCTACAGAAAATGCTGATAGTAATAATCACTCAATGTGAATATAAATACCTTTTTAACTTTAATTATTGTAACTATCTATCTAATTTAATTATTAATAATCTAACTAATTTAGCTTTGAAGTATCAAAGATTTTGTCTTTAAACGTATTTAAAGTGACTTTTCTAAATGTATTTGGAGATGTTCTTCCCTGACAAGAATAAAGGGGGACTCAAAATATTTGTAAAAAAATAAATAAAAAAATAAAGTGTTTCTACTGAACTGTACCCCATATTTATTCAGTCTAGAAGTCCCCAGTGGGTCTCAAACCCCTTGTAGTGTAATTTAGAATAAAGATTAAACAATCAGTAGATTAATCGATCAGCTGATCGACTACTTTCATAATCAAGTCATTGTCATTTCTTAAGTTTGAGTTTCTGAAATGTAAATATTCTTTGCCTTTTTCAGTTTTTTTTCGTCTGATTGTAAACTGCCTCTTTCTGCTTAAAACAATGTTCATGATCATTATAATATTCACGCTGGGTTAAAGTAAGGTATTCTCGTTAACTATGGATGTAATGAGGAGAATTGAGACCATGTATTTCAGTACCTCCTCCCCACCGCAGACATCTTGCCAGGTCGTTGCCCGTGCCGAGAGGAAGTATGCACACGGGGGGGTTCTTGTCCAGGTTGGCCTTATCTGGAACAGCGGGACAAAAAATCACAACACCATACGACACGAGACCGAGAAGACAAAACTCACAGCGAATACTTGCAAAGAAAGCATCAAATCCATTTTGCAGCCCCACTTGTACAACTACAAGTCAATATGAGCGTCCAGTTGCACAGTCTATTTCAAGAGACGGTTATTACCGCTCTTTGTTTTGATTGATAAAAAATTGAGGCAATTTTTCAAAGCCAGAGCACGTCTTCAAGACCAAATAAAGACGGCCAGGTGTTTTTTCGTTTTTTTTCTCCCCTCAAATGATGACTTGTATGTTGTTTTCCAACTCACGTAATCATCCCACTTTACCACCCTTCAATACGCAGGCTCGGACATAATGAGAGTGTTTATATACAAAATATAATGTACGCTTTACTATCTCAGGCTGAACAACCAGAGCTGCTGCTGGCTTTGAAAAACTAATAAAACCCCAAAAAACACGAATGCAATTTTTCCCAAAAAAGAAATGGAGCGTTTAAGTTCCACCATGTTGTACGTTATCAGCAGCGGGCGACAGCATTGAGCAGATGTACTGAGAGCACCTCAGGTGGTTTGGGAGTTATATATATATATATATATATATATATATATCTTATATTATGACATGTACGATATGTTCTGTACCTATGAAGTCCAGGATCCAGCCCACGGTGCCGTCCCCTCCGCAGGCCAGCACTCTGAAATCAGGAACATCTCTGAAGAAGTTCAGCCTGCAAACAAACACATTGTTTGATTTGTCATTCACTTTGGATTTCATCGTGTAACTGTGTGACGGAAGATGAGTTATCGACTCATCGCTGTGGTGAACTTTTTACGTTTGTCTCTTTATATTGATGAACTTTAACCCACATTCCTCCCCTCCACCTCCCGTTATGCTCGTTCTACTTCCATTTGGGAAATTAGGATTCCCAAAATGTTCCCTTCCTTATGCTGATATCAGGTTAAAGGATTTAACACTTTTTTGGACGTGGCCTCACTTCCTTATTGTCACACACACACACACACACACACACACACACACACACACACACACACACACACACACACACACACACACACACACACACACGTGTTTGTAAAAATAATGAAATAACGAAATATATTGCTTCTTCTGGCCTTGTTAATACCGAATATGTAGAAGACATTAAAGTGATAACTTTAGTGATAACATTATTACACCAAAGAAGGATGTATTTCATGTTTTATCTGGGCTATGCGTCAACATCAGCATCGTCTTAATAAGAAATATGTTTCTCAACTTATGGAACCTCATGAGAACAACTCCAATAACAGAAAGGAGGGTAGTGCTGCATCAATGATAATGCAAATAAAAAGCAGAAATATAGACTGTGTGTAAGATTTAGTGGCATCTATAGCGGTTAGGTTGCAGAACTATCTCAATACCACTCCGCTCACTCCTCCCTTCACAAGGAGAACTACGGTGGCCTTAAGGTAAAAACACAAACGGCTCTCTCTAGTCAGTGTTTGGTTTGTCTGTTCTGGGCTCCTGTAGAAACATGGAGGGGCAACACGGTGATTAAGGTGATTAATGAAAACACACTAGTGAATATTATATTCCATTTCTGCCAATAAATCCTCTAAATCCTACACACTGCCCCTTTAAGACATATTTGCAGCTGAGGTAATGGTAATGTTTCATTTTATGGGGACTTCTGAAACACATCAGCTCAAAAGATTCATAAAATTAGGAAAAGTCGTAAAGTATCAAGCTGTTAAAACAAATCAAAGTAAGCTGTTAAAGTGGCCCCGAGGACTCTGAACAGAACATTAGGGTTAAGATTGGTACACATCTTTTTACAGTTATATGACCTTTATCTTTAAGTTTTATTTTGTAAATTTGAGTGATTAAAAAGTTAAAATGACTATTAAGTGCTGAAGAAGGCCCCTTGTTGCTGAAATGTCACTCCATAGAATAAATTCTGTGCTGCGTTAACATCATTCTGAAGTGTTCCTGCTTACTTTTTTTGAAGTTTTGACACTTGTTATGCTCTCTCGTATTCATATTTCATCACAAGGAATGAGTCATTTCTTTTCTTCCCGCTCAAAAATTAGGATTTGGTTTGATTGGGTGTTTAAAGAAATGACAATTACTTAAAGACGTATCAGCTCTTCTCTCGCCGATAAAAGAGTGTTAAGTGTTCACATGACAGATCTGTGTGCTGATCATATGGTTGAGCCCACTGCTTCACTGCAAACCCCCTCCAATCCCACAAAACAACACATGTCGCCCTGACAATGACTCATTCGAGGAGCTAGCCCGCCTGTTGGAGGGCTAATTGGATCATGACAGGCAATGTTCAGTCCAACTTCTTCCGTTCCTTCACAATAACAAAGCCCTAACTGGATGAGCCAGCCTCCGAGCCTCGTATGGCGGGTAAATGATTCGCTCAATTACTCTCCAAATGGGACCGCAAACCGCATTAGACGCAAAACAGACGGCCGCGAACATGAAAGGCAACTTTGGGGATATTTAAATACCAAGAAACAAAACACTTAATTTGCCGTGATTGCATTAGCGAGGCTGCTAATTGACAGCAGCGTGTGCGGCTGCTTCGGCCTGCAGTGTCCGACGGCGAGCGTTCACCTCTCTAATGTGTGCGGCGGTGCGTGCACTTGACTAAATATTAACAAGGTTACAGCGGGGCGAGGTCATCTGGAATGCTGTCGGCTCCGAGGAGAAGCTCTGGCTTCAGCTCCAGACAGGCGATGTCTCAGGCCACGTGCAGGGACATCAAGGGAACAGAGACAAAACAGTGGACACAAGGTCAGCCCTCCACCCCCCACCCAAAAACTTGGGTGCTGTGTCGGCAAAATCTGCGGGGTGAGAGCTGCTCCAGCTTTGCACGCGGACAGTCAGAAAAAAGAAAAAAAAAACCAGAGGTTGTGTGCCTCTGTGTATTTATTTTTTATAAGCCACAAAGAGTCTGCGTTTCAGATCTAATCAAAGCCAAACAACGCGGCGGCACGGCGGAGAGGCGGTCCTGTATGTCGTGTACCGCCAAAGTGGTGAAGGAGCCTTATGCATGTAAATGATCCATTCATTTTCCTAATCACAGATGTGAACCATAGGAAGCCCGACGCCGCCGGCACCTACAGCCCGCGGTGAGCTGCTCGTCTGTATGCGCGATCACATGTGGGACGGTGAGAGTGTCACCCGTCTCCATCCGTCAGTCATCGGTGTCACCCGCTCTCCGTTCACACGCCGGCTTATGCATATGGAGCCGCCACTCGTCCGAGGCTACAGCATGATGCTGTCGTCTCCAGGATTGGTTACGGGGGGAGCCCACCTCATTTGTGTCGGCGCTGCGTGAGGGAAGCGAGTGGAGGGTCTAATAATAAAAGGCCTCTCTTGCATGTGATGGAGGTTATTATTTTATGCGAGCAGCCTGTTTGTAAACAGAAAATCGTTAGCAGATACTGTTTGATTTGTCTTTTGCTTATTTCTATTTTGATGTTTATGACTATTAATATCTTATTTAAGTTTTTTCAAACACACTGGAAGATCAATATATAATCTTTAATCTTCTCATTTTGCAGCCCAAATATTTTTTTTGCAGGGCATTTCTTCTCGTTTAAAAAAAATTAAATAATAATAAATGAAATAAAATAAACTATAGCAAATGCAAAAAAATATTTTAGAAGTGTGTTTTAAACATGCCGTAATAAGAAAATATTTTTATTTCAGTTTCGTTCTCTTCATGCGGTTTCATGCAGCAATTAAATTGATTCATATGACATCTGATACCTTAGATCGCTTTACATTTTTTCAAGTCAGTCTTAAAACATTTATGTCAACAGTTGGAAACAAAAGTTAAAACTACTTAAAGGGACAGTGTGTAGGATCTGGTGGCATCTAGTGGTGACATTGCAGAATGCAACCAACTGAATGTAAAACAGTGGTAACTCTGTTCGTCGAGCTCAAAGAACATCCATACTCAGGTGAGTTTACACTAAACATAGTTATGAATATTATATTTCTGCTAAAAGATCCCCAGAAATGCTAAACACTGGACCCTGAAGTGAAATCTTTAATGCAAGACGTTTACTTAAAACAAAGTATTCTAAAAGAGCAGTACTTTTGGACACGAGTACTTCCTCCTCCACTGCTTAATGGTATGAACAGGAGGAATGATAACAGTAAGCAAAACTGCTTTAATATGTATATTTGCGCTCATGGATTTGAAACCTTTCCTGTTACGGATCTGTATCGATAAACACCACGTACCCTGGCATGGGTCCATTCTTGGCCAGGTTGTACACTTGCCTCGGGTTCAGAAGATACTGGAACTTTCTGTAAATCCTGCAGCAGTGAATATGCGGAGAGAGAGAGATCAGAAAAAAAAAAAAATCAAGACAACAAACAGAAAGTCACAACACAAACATTCAAAGATTAAAAAAACTAAAAAAGTGGATTTAGTGTCCGATTCTGTCCTGTAAGCGCTGACGCACGCCGGCGTCCAATCAGAGCGGGGCAAGGCAGCGGACTGGGCAGCGGGGCGGGACATACCCAAAGACATACCCTTGAGGAGAAACCATTAGAAAGACTAATTCATTTTAATTTCAATTTCATTACATCAACTGGCTGAAGTCATATTTTGATCTCATAATTTAAACAAATGAGGGCCGGCGTAATAGGGAGTGAATGAATATGTTTCAGTAATAACCCAATTAGCCCTGGGTTAAAGAAGGGGGACCGGCCGGGGACGTGACAGCGAGGAGGGCGTCTGCGGAGAGCCGGCGGTGAGGGCGGTCGGTTCAGGGTTTGACGCGCTCGTGTTTTTATTTGACTAAGTAAGCCCGAAGCACTCGGCAGCCCGAGGCCACGCCGCCGCCGCCGCGACGGAGGAGCGGAGCTTCAGAGGCCTCTTGTAGCATGTTGAGACAGATTGTGTACTCACCGCTCTCCCTGCTTCCCCCCGCTCTTCGGATTGACAAACACTAGCAGAGGATGAGTGCCCTCTATTGTTGTGATCTGAATGGGAGATGTCAAAACAAACCGTTGGTGTTTGGAGACTGCAGGATGCTTCACAGGAATTCACTTTCAAGCCATATCCCTCAGACCTTTTTCTTTTCTTTTTTTTTTTTTATATATCGAGTCTACGCGGCACTTCCAAGCAGTGCCAGTCATCCGATTCATTTCATGGCTTTCCTGTTTCATGGACGCACGAGTGGTACCTGGATGTAGGCAAAGTGCGGGCGCTCACCATTTTCTTTGCCCGAGTCCAAATCTAATCTTGTGTTAATTATAATATCTAATTATAAAAAAGGAGAACAGTGATAAAGTCCTAAAAAGAAAAAAAGTATTTCTACGGCAACATTTTATAAAATAAATCACATAAATGTTCTTTTTTTGATTAGCTGAAGTAGTATATTCAAAGAATTCTATAAAAAGACCAAAAAAAAAAGCAATGTATTAGTCCGTATGTCAATACTTTCAGACTTTCCCTACTATGTCCATGGTGCTCGGCCGCAGTCATTCTTCTTGAAGGTACATATCTGTATAAAAGCAGCTCACAATATATTATATATTATATAATATATTCTGTTATTTCTTTTAATCAAATGTGACTCAAACAAGAGTTATAGTGCATTTGTTTGGGAACTATTTTCAAAGGCGGATTAATACACATTAGGGGCTCTAGTGACTATTTTCAACAGGAGGACGGTTTATGTGTGATTTATTGAAAATAAACTACATTTTGTGTTCATGGTAATGAAGGAACACGTCACCCAGTGCAACAGTGAGGCGCGTCGATGGGTTTTACTAGTTTTTGTACAACAATGGAGCTCTACGTCACAGAGGAAGAAGATATCACAATACTTTTTTGTTTCGTTATGACCAATCCAATGTCGTTTTTAGTCATTTTATTGGATTTAAAGAATACTTCATGCAAAATATAGCACACTAACTCAATAATAGTGTGCATATGCTGCAGTTTTGACCATAAATGTAGCAGAAATTAAGGTTTTTCTCAGAAGTTATGGTGGCAAATGACATCGGATGCAGGCCGGGTTTCAGAAAGCAGACAGCCGTGGATATACAGTAGAGTAAAACGACCCATCCATCTCTCGGCCAATCAATACTCTCAACCTGATAAATCATGATTCACGATTCAGTCGTAATAGCCATTTGTTGCCGCTTCCTAATTGGCAGGGCAGTTTGTCTCAGTTTTTTTCTTTTTTTTTTTTTCGGGGGGACGGACAGAAAAAACTCCGCGGTGCCGGAGGCCGCACTCGGGAAAGCGCCTCACAAACAAGCTCTGATCCGGCGGCGCCCCGTTTGAATCGGCCCCCTTTCGTTGCGACAACTCGCCCCCGTGCCCTCCCTGACACAGATGAAGCGCTTAACTCCCCCTGTCTGCTATCCCAGCAGGCCGAGGGTGAATTAATGAGCTCCCCGTCCTGTCCAGAGTGATCCATTACTTCCTGTAATTATAAATAATAATCTTGATTATTACGCTGGTTAGCCGGCGAGAGGCATAGATGGATTGTGCCTGGGATATGATTCATCATATTTCTCTCCCAGCCAACAGCGTAGACGGGCAGTCGCCACAGACAGCGGCGGGTTTCCATCGCCGGCGTGCTGGCTGACAGACATCAGAGGGGATCTGAGCGGACCGGGCTCCGCTGCATAATACTGATTACCAGCCGACTCGTCACATGACCGACTGCAGAGGTTCATTTCAAAACAAAAAGGTCTGATGCATGAATACAAATGCAACAATAAATGATGAGGCTGCTGGTTTACGATTGGTGCAGAGAGGCCTCTGAACAGATATCTCCAGTCCTGTCTGTTGGCTTTAAAATTCAAATTTGGGATTATGTTTATGGCTGTTCGATCACGTCTGGCTCCTCTTTACGTTGCAGATCTTTAAACCCTTTTATTCTGCACCAAGACGCCTCAGATCAGATATTGTGAAAGGTTCAGGCCTAAGACAGAAGGTGGACGGTGTGTTTAACGTTTTAGGGGTTTACTCCTGAGTCAGTGCCGCATTATTTTTTTAACTTCTTTTGAAATCTTCACTCGTTGGACCTCATTGCTCTGGTTTTGAAAGGCGCTGTGAAGATAAAGTTCCCCTACTCACTGTGGCTTACTACTGAAGTCGTGACTCATTGTACAACTTGTTCTGACAGCAGATGTAGAAATTAAGAATCGAGAGACGCAGTCCGGTGAAGATCTGGTGAAGTATGTCCGGGCTGTATACCGTGCACTGGATTTGGGAAAATCTAAATGTTTTGAAAAATCTTAAAAAGGTCGTTCTCGTGTCCAATTCTGCCAATTCTTTTCTCACCGCAGTATAACCGTATTATCCCTGAACAGTATTATAATTTAAGGGAAGCTTGAGATCAACATTGGTTGGATGAAGTGTAATTGATCCCTGTGTTTTACACTGTATACATATACAGCATGTACATAATTATGCAAATTAGAGCAGGAGAATACAACACCGAGGTCAGATGAGACTCGCCTGCAGTCCTTGGCCGTCCACAGTGACGGAGTTGGCTCTCTGCATCTTCCCTCTGCTCGACTGACTGGCCCGCGAGTCTTTCCTCAGCGTCGACTGTCTCTCCTGGTGAGGGGGTCAAAGGTCAAACAGCGGATCCATAAACGAGGTGATTTCCACCATTACGAAGACGTAACTCTTACAAAATGATGTAGGACACACATTTAAAGAAAGGCATGGCAGTGTAATAGTTTTTACTTCATTTAGATTAGATTATTAAAACTTAAATAGGAGCTCTGTATGTTATTCACGTTTTTTTTGGTGACAGTCGTCTAAGCCTGTTGTCGTAGTTATTGTTGCCGTGGACACTGAGGTCACAACGCTGGCATTTTATCTTCTGACTTTTAGTTTGACAAAGATGAATCAAATGAATCAATAAATACTAAATAAATGATTTAGTATCTTTCCAACTGAGCTTTGAAACCGCTTAAGAAAATGAAAATAAATCACTTTGTTTTATGAGTGATTTCCCAATAATTCATTAATCCAGAAAGATACCTGGTTGCAAGGTTGTAAAGAGTCAGACACGGTGGTTTGAATTAGTTTATAGTTTAGTTTATGAGCAGATGTTGATTTTCAGAGGAATTTCTGCTCTGTTTGAATACAACTTTCTATAATCCAATAAATTTAATTTATTCAAATACAAAAAAATTGAAAATTTGGCTTTGACCCTAGTTGTAACATGCTGCCTTTTATCAAACTTTTTTGTATCTCTACGACATCAGGCAACAGAAGTCAAAATGATTACACGAGGAAAATCTAGGTTTTAGAGATGCTTTTTGAGACATTTTAGGTGCAGTCTTTTCCCCCTGAAATAGACGTGAACCATTTTGGTAATAATCTTCCAAAAGAATGAAAAAAAACTTTTCCATTTCAGAGCTCAGTGGGAGCACGGAGGCTGATGATTGCATCCTCAGGTAACAAGGTGTCAAACAAGGTTAGCCTCCGTGAGCCACGTGGGCCGCTGGCCAGCGAGGAGCCAAGTCTTACCAGGACGACAGGGCAGATGGAGTTGGGGGGCAGGATGTGATCCTTGAGGGGTCCGCAGTCACACTCGGGTTTCACGTGGGAGGCACACTTGTTATGGAGCTGGAGGAGGTCCCAGACGTTAGTTGACAGCCAAACTCGCATCACAAACAGCACACGTTTAAAGGTATATGCTCTTTCTTTCTTTGGAGGTACACGTGTCATAGCTTGGGTTTTTAATTTCTATTAACTTGCAACCACAAAACAAGTGTTTTCAGGGTGTAAATTGGTGGGATGACTTGTGAGGCATACGAGGTGCGAAAACAAAACCCTAAAAAGAAAAAGAAAAACAAGAAGCAGTGGGAATATAATGAGGAGGGGAGCTGCCTCTCCTCGGGTGGCGGCCTACCGTGATTTGACACCACACACAGTGGAGCCCAGTCAGGCCCTGGTAACACTTGATGGTTTTGTGACACTTGTCACACTTGGTGGGGCAGTTCCCTTCCACCCAGAAATGATGCATTACCTGCGGAGAGAGGGAGAGAGGGAGAGACGGCGTGCGGTGGAGGGAGAGAGGTGAGAACAGAAACACGGTGCAGGAAAACAAGATGTATACAAAGGCACAAGTGACACAACAATTAAAGACAGCGAGACGGAGAGGAAACAGAAAGGAGAGAGAGAGAGAGAGAGAGAGAGAGAGAGAGAGAGAGAGAGAGAGAGAGAGGGAGTGAAAGAAAAGCACAGCAGAGAGCCAGAAAGGCCCAACAAACGCTGCTGTCTGTCTTTAAAGCAGGCTGGTCCTGGTGATTAGCAATGCTTAGCAGCAGATTGAGTTGTTATAATTCCAGGAGAAGAAGAGAAGCCCTCGTCCTGAGCCCCGTGGAGCATCGCTGAGCCACGCGTGCCGACCGCTAAACACTCCAATTGGACGCACCTCTGTGTTTTTCTTGGACTTGACATATGTTTTGATGCAAGACGGCGGAGCGCGAGCCACGCAGCGCTCGTGGACGGTGTACTTGCAGACTGCGGGGGAAAGAAAAAAAGAAAAATAATTTAATTTAAGACAGAACGCGGAGGAAAGGAGAGAAGAAAAAGAAAATGGAACAGGGCTTTAAGTGCCGTACACCAGGGTTTGAGTAATGTGTTTGTTAAAGCTGCACTGAAGGCGTTGCCAATATTTTGTGAAAACAGCTTCTGTGGAGGGTGTAGAGTTGGGTGCACTATAGAAAAGAAAGGCAATGAGGAATGAGATCAGAATTACATAGAATAAAGTTATTTTTATTTTTTTAGACTGGAGCGCATTGTTTGTCTTTTTCTTCAGTTGATATTTTACATTTTCAGCATTGAGTATTGAAAAAGCCTCCGAAACAGCTTCTAAACCATCAATAGACACCAGAGAACCCTAACCCTAACCCTAACCCTAACCCTAACCCACCAGACAGAAATCACGTGATAATTACGTCTTAAAAAAAAAAAAAAAGGCCAAGTGAGAAATAGGACGCCATTATTTTTCACGAAAATCCGGACTCATATCGGCAACACAGAGAAACTATATTCATAAAGCTCCTTAAAGGAGGTTCATAAAAATGAGTTCTAAGAAGCGATTTAAAAGAAATCATCGAGGTAGCAAGACGAATCCCAACAGGAACACTAATCCAGAGTTTTGTGGCCCTCACAGCAAAATCCTATAGTCTCCTTTACTTTTCGAGTCCAGATCGGGGGCCTGTTGGTAGAGTCTGGTCGCAGGAAGATAGGAGCAGAAGAGTCCACAGATTAAAAAGTAATGAGTTAAAACCTTAAAATCTCTCCCGACGGTAACCGGTTGAAAGGGTCATGTGATCTCCTCCGATCGATCTAGCTCACAGTCCGCCTCGAGCATTTTGTAAAACCTGAAGGCGTGAATGCGCTTTGTTCTTTACGCGCGTAAAAGCGTGAACTAACAAACTAAATTCTTGACCACGTGAATGTCTTTCCCCCGAGTCAGAGAACGACAGCGAGGATTCTGCTTTCAGCAAAACATTCAAAGTCGATGAAAACGGGACTGAACAAGCTTCTACGCACGATCATCAAAAGTTCATTTGAAATCGAGGGTGACGCCCACTATTCTGGCTTTAGGCTTCGCCAACGAGTCACTGAAGACCACTCGGGCCCCGGTTTACTCTGCGCGTGTCGATGCGTCCGCCGAACCCTTCGCGGTAAGTGGGTTGACTCACATGAGCAGCAGAGGCCCTGCTTCCCCAGTCCGATCAGCATGTTGAGGCACAGGTTGCAGTAGGCCGGCTTGTTGAAGTGCTTCAGTCTCCACACGTGCTGCCCGTCATCTTTGACATTCTGCAGCCGAACACAAACGCACAGAGATTACGAATCGAGACGGACGATTAACTGCTTCATTAAATGGTTTTTATATTCCGATATGAAGAGCATCGGCTGATCCTCTCCCTCTTTTGTTTGTCATTGAGCTCGTCGAGGGTCTCACGTGTTGCATTTTTTCCAGTTCTGCCTTCCCGTGGTAGTAATATTCATTCATAAAAAAAGACAAAAATGACACTTGGGTAGGGATTTCTGCTGAAGCTGGTCAAATGGTTCCATCTAGTGGAGGAATTGTGAACTGAAGTGAAGAGCACAGCAAACAGCAGCAGTGGGGATACGCATGTGTAAAGATGTTGTCAGGAAACCGCTGGGGAGAGTGTGTGAGCTGTAAGCAGATCAATTATGAATTGCAGTGAATGGATTAATAATGATGAGGAATATATTCACTGCTTATAGTCCTTCTTTTCCAGATCATCAACAGTAGCGAAAAACACATTTCAGATTTTATATTCTCAGAGTTTAGCTGACACTATGAACTGCAGTAATTTACAGCGAAGCCATTAGAGGTTAAAGGCAAGAACTACTCCCGTGACTTTAACGTGATTAGCATAATCATAAGTAAAAAAAAAAAAAAAAAGAGCTGAGAGATAGTCAATTTACACTTGCACGATGCGAGAAGATTTTTTTAATTTCTTTGGAAAGCTGATGAACTAAAAGCTGTGTAGACACACCCTGAAATACTATTTTATTATGAACAGAAAGGAATGCAACATTTAACTATCTGAGGTTGACTTAGCGTCACTTTCTAAAACACAGGAAGTGCCTCGTCCAGCACACGCTGTACCCCCCCCCCCCGCCCCCCTGTGTGATATTTGTCCAAATGCTTATGCACTAAGGCCTTTAGAATTTGTTGCTGTTTTTAACAGAGTTAATGGCTTTGTGATTAGTTTGATCTCAGGCTTTGTGATTAGTTTGATCTCAGGCATTGTGATTAGTTTGATCTCAGGCTTTGTGATTAGTTTGATCTCAGGCTTTGTGATCAGTTTGATCTCAGGCTTTGTGATCAGTTTGATCTCAGGCTTTGTGATCAGTTTGATCTCAGGCTTTGTGATCAGTTTGATCTCAGGCTTTGTGATGTTTGTTGGTTTGTGTTAGTTTGATCTCAGGCTTTGTGATCAGTTTGATCTCAGGCTTTGTGATCAGTTTGATCTCAGGCTTTGTGATCAGTTTGATCTCAGGCTTTGTGATTAGTTTGATCTCAGGCTTTGCAGGTTTCTATCATGTCTTTTTTTGGTGCATTCTAATACAGACGTCCAGCGACACGTGTCATTGCTCACATTCAGTCTTTTCAACATAAGCTTCCGTCCTCAAAGGAAACTACTCAGTTAGGTTCAGGAAAAGTGGGTTGGGTAACAATTACTAGGGAAGTCGTGTTTCTTACGTACGGAAGTTACGTGACAAATAAGTTCACGTTTGTGCTTTTGAGTGAAATGTCTCGACGACTATTGAATGGATTCCCGTGAGATTTGGTTCACACACCCGAGCCCCGGTCAGGATGAACTGCAACAACTTGAGCGATCTGCTCACTTCTTCACCCAGCCCCATCATCGGGTCAATCTTTTTATTTATTCGTACTTTGATTAAATACCAGTAGAAATAATGACATTTCGCCATAAGCCTTTGTTGCAAAAAACAAACACAGGACTTTCACCCAGGACACCACAGTTCTTGTCCCGTGTGAAACCAAAAGTTAAATATAATGCTTATATTGGTACGTAGGAAAGTCCACTATGGGCAGCTGTTCTTTATTTACTCTAGTACAGTTGTTTTCTAACCCAAACCAATCGTTTCTCAACGTTTACCTCGAGACATTGTGCGTTTCTGCAAGTGTGATATGAGGCGTATTTATGAAAAGTCCAGATACATCAACATTCACCGTATCCTGTGGTTTGCAGAAACGCACAACGCCAACACTTTTTCTCCCGACTGGGTCGGCTTCTCGGTCGGCTGCAGACTCACAGCCACGTTAATGAACTTAAGATATGGTTAAAATGGCTAAAACTGAATGAAGCTGCTGCAGGCTTTCTGATACCGGTGCAGCTAATAGCACCAGCTGAGCGTGTACACACAGGCCAGGTTTGTCTTTGATCATTCTGACCCGTAGACACACAGTTGTCTCAAAGACTGGAGGCAAATCGATCAAGTTTGTCCCCTTAACTTTCCTTTCTAAAGCTCAAACTCATGCGACACCGGCGTGGTCTATGAAATGGAGGCGGTCTCTCTGAGGACTCACCGTCTCCAGGCCCAGCAGCACCAGCAGAGGGATGGTGGTCATGCCTCCCTGGATCCACTCCTCCAGTGACACCGTGCCATCGTGGTCGTAGTCGATCTCCTGCATCATGTCCTGGAGGATCTGCAGCGTGAACGGAGACGATAAGTCAACAGGCAAGAGGATGAGGAGGAGGAGGAGGAGGAGGAGGAGGAGGAGGAGGAGGAGGAGGAGAAGAAGAAGTGTGGTTTTCATAGAAGTAGCAAATTGGAATAATTGGCTCCCTGTGGGATGGAGAGAAAATCTGTGGATCCTGAAAATGATATTTAACAAGTGTAAAACATAATAACTGTACTCTTCAGGCTCATCTTTAATTGATTTTACTTAGTATTTAGTGTTAAAGTTCAGCCACAAAATTGTCATTGTTGTGAAAAAAAACAAAAAGCCATCTCTCAGAAAGCTGAAGAAGAGTGTCTGGTAAACAGCGAAGAGGTTTTCTTCACAGTGCGATAAACGCACATCATTACTGACGTCTGTTAACTGGGTGAAATGTCTCTCTTACTGGTTTCAGCTCGGTCACGTCCCATTCCAGGTACTCGGCTACGTGCATCATCTGGGAGATAATGTGCTCCAGCTCCTGCGGTGAGACCACAGACAGTCAATTACAGGCCCCAAAAATACTGTGTTTACCTTTTCCGAGTATTGCAGCCTTGCAAGCTGACGGCGCTAAGTGCCCTCGGCGTGAATAGACTGATGAGCGCCGCGTAATAGCAGGTTGGGGAAACGTCGCTCTTCTGCACAGAAGAGTTGCACTGAGAAAAACAAAGGCAGCGTGGGAAGAGCTGCGAGGCTGATGGTTTAATTACAATGGTTGATTCTTTTTGGAGGGGGGTAGGGGGGAAGGGGGGGGGATGTTATTATCTAGTGTGGTACTGAACCACTATGATGCACTTTGGACTTCTTTAAGACGTTGAGTGCAAAATTAAGAGTTCACACGTAAAAAATAAATAAATCAAAAGTTGTTTTAATATTCTTTCAAATCTGAATACATTAAATCAATATCTCTCTTTTTTTTTCTTTTTTTTTTAAATGTGCTCTCTCATCCTCTTTTCATTACGCTCCCCATCCCAGCCAATACTGGGATACATTACAAACCCCTTCACCCACTTAACCCTTGCCCTCCTACACACTTTCTATACACACATAAAGCATTTCATTCATGAAATATTCGCCACGCCAGACTTTTCTCTTTCCTGTCATCCATCCATTCATGTATTTGTCCCAATGTTGATGCATAACATGTAGATAATGGGAGCGAACTGAGGGGTAAATCATACAAACATATAGAGTACATAAGTACAGAGCATCTAATATACAAGTACTCATTATGCAAAAGACTGCTATATTTATCATACTTTACTTTACTTTATAACTACTGTGCAGCATTTTAATGTTGAAGTTTATATTCTGTAAATACTGAGTAATTTAATCAATAACTACAGAATGTATATTTTATAAATGGATCAGATGTTTAACCACTAAAATGTGCTCTTAGAAAGAACTAGTAAATGTTGAAGAATTGATCAGAACATTATTATAAAATAATGGGTAATAATTAAGTACGATATTGTCAACATCAAACAACTATAATGTGCTTAATGAAAGTACAGAAACACAGAAGAATTATGTAGACTTCATCATTTAAAATATTTTATTTATTTCCTTTTTTCCCCTCTTTTCTTTTCCTCTGTTGTTGTTGTTGTTGTTTGTTTGTTTGTCTGTTTACATGGAAGGGTCCTTTTACATTCTCGAGTGCTTTTCTGTTGCCTGTTTGTTTACATGTCGTCAAGGTGGCCGGCTCATTCGCCCCTTCCTTCTTTTTTTTTTTTAAAGTAGTCTTGTTATCCTTATGACAATGAATATTATTATCACTATATGTATTGTCATTTGTCTTTTCCTTTATTGGCTACTAATTTGAAAAATAATAAAAAAGAAAGTAAATTTACTTCTTCGAAGAGGAGTTTTTAGTTTGAGCTCCTCACTTGGGATAATACTTTGAATGTCTTTGGGTTTTGACTGTTGATCAGACAAAACAAAACATTGCCTTCAATGGAAACTATTAATTTATTAATCAATAAATAAATCAGCAGAGAGGAAGACAAATAGCTTGTTGGAAAGGAAAATGTATCCTCTGCCTGTCTTGGTTCTAATGCTCCTGATTTTAATAGGCGATTTAAAAACTGAAGTGAAGTCGTCTCTATAGTAATGAAATCAATGCATTCCAAAAGTGATTTTAAATATTTCAACAGTAAAAAACGACAACATATTTCGGGGTGCCGTCGGTTAAAAATGTTGCCCTTTCAAAAAAATATGTATTTCAGGTGAAGGTTGTTCTTAAAGAGGAGACATATTTACCGAGCTGTCCAAAGACCCGTTTCCATCAGTGTCATAGAGGCGAAACATAACTGTGGAGACAAAACACAACAAGTCAAGCTGCAGCGTCGCCTCGGCTCTCGGCCTCTGAAGGGAACATTAAAAACTGTTATTGGCAGGTGAAGCCGCGGCGCCATAAAACAGCTTTTATTCCCCCCGTGCCAAAACCCAGATCTCTGCAGCTGTACGCATCTGAACGCTGCAACTGTAAGTGTCCCCCCACCCCCCCCTCCCCAATTACCACTCAAAAGTGTCGCCATGGTAACAGACAGCTCCCACATCATGGTGTGACATCTCGGCGATGCGTCTGAGCGGAACAGAGTCGTGACAATAACAACAACATGACCTGGCTGCAGACCATTTCCATGCTAATGTCTACACTTAGAGGCGCTCTTACCCTCCTACCACCCTCCACCCTCCACCCACCACCCTCCACCCGGCTTCCATGCGAGCGCGGTTGGGGTGCAGCAGACGGCGGGTGATGCTGACATCATAAGGCGCTGACGTCAGATGGTGGTTCGTCGAGCCACTAACGAGGAGCTAAGTGCCAGTTTCCTGAGGGGAGGGGGGGGTGTGACCTTTTGGGGGGCGGGGGGATTAAAGGGAGGGGAAGTGATGCTGGTGTCTGGGGTTGGGTGTTGGGTGGAGGCTGACGGTGTCACGAGGTGGTGCTTGTGGTGACCCAAAGAGGTAATAAAATGCTGAAGATGATGAGAACTGTTGGTAACTTCTGCCTGAAGTACAAATGGGTTGGACGGAGTTTCCTCTGGGACTCTTCTCACAAAACTCTGGATCCATTCAAGTTACAGTTTGTAACTTTTTTTTTTGCGATATCCGCTTGAACTGTCAATATATCCTGACAGCTACAACATGGGATATAATTATCTGTGTAACTCCTCTGCCTCCTTTTAGTGCTCCTAATGGCTTTTGCAAGATTCCATTCCGAGAAAAACAACCAATCAGAGCAGAGGAGCCTCTAACGCAGCTGTCAATCACAGTCAAAGTACTCAACATATCGTCATATGACGGTTGGTATTATATCTTACGAAAAAAAAACTCTTTTTTGTGCATTTTCCTACGAAAGTCCAGCAACTCCAGTCAATTTCTGCTCTTTACGTGCATACAGTCTTTTCAAAATAAACAGGAAACAACTTAGTTGGGCTTAGGCAACACACGTACTTGGTTAGATTTAGGAAAAGATTATGTTGTAAGTTAAAATAACTACAGAAGTTACGTGAGAAATGAATCAACGCTGACTTCTGGTTTCACGCGGGGCACGAACATCGGCCTCTCGGGTGAAGAGACCACCGACCGGAGCAAACGATGACATTTTGTAAATGCCATCAGCAGCACTAAAAGGAGGCAGAGGAACCAGATTGTTCCACAGATGATCTTTCTATTGTGCTCCTGTCAGGATATAGTGACCGTTTGAGCAAAATCCTTTTTATTTAATTTACCAACAGGAACGTCTAATCTTTAAAAATAATTTTGGGCATATATCATTGTGTCTCGGCAGGGATTAATTCAGTTGTATTGAATCGAATTAAAATAATGCTTTATGAATTCAAATGAGACAAAGTCTTTCATGCATTTGTTCATTTCTG
This sequence comes from Ophiodon elongatus, assembly GCA_016806645.1. Taxonomy (NCBI): domain Eukaryota; kingdom Metazoa; phylum Chordata; class Actinopteri; order Perciformes; family Hexagrammidae; genus Ophiodon; species Ophiodon elongatus. The sequence goes on from JACSYO010000365.1 coordinate 1,027,534, forward strand.
TTTATCTGTCATCGCCTTTCTTTTGTCATTTTTTCTTCTTTTTTTGTGATCATCCATTTCCAATTTGTTCTCCAGAATCTCACAACCAGACGTTTTTTCGAGGTGTTTTGGAAACTTTAAATGACTTTATTAAAAACACGTTTATGTGCAAGACAGATTTGTTGAAACTGGTTACGGCAGCTTAACAGTGACATATCGTCCACCTTAAATGTGTTAAATCAATTTTACAGTGAGAGCTCTCTCTTCAGTGACACCTTATGTTGCACGTGTGGCAAAAAGAAAAAGAAAATCTTAATGGGATGTTAAAGTCTTGCATTGTATATTTAATTAATTACTGTTTTCTATAAAAAAAACAAAAAAAAACAAGGCTTGATTCTGCCTTATTCTACTTTCTTTTTTTAAAAAAAAATGCTGTCACTCATTTCAAAGAAATACCTGAAACAAGGGAAACTGCACGGGCGCAAGATAAACAACAGTATTTCAAATGCAGTTTTTTTTCTTCTTTTGCTCCTTTTAAAGTTAATAAATGTGTTTTTTTTTCAGTGCAGACATCGGTGCTATTGGATTGTCAGAATTTGCTTCCGACGATCCTGACGAAAGAAAAACATCAGCTAAGGAAGCAGAGCAGTTCTCCAACTAACCAGCAGAGGGAGCCGTCCCCTCAGAAACGAGCAGCGTGTGGATCAGAATGAGTTGGAGAGGCGAGGACGCAGGCAGAGCTCAATAAAACATCAGTTAAATCCATGATGTGCTCACACACACGCAGCATCAGTTGAATTATTCAGTCGTCCTCGTGCTTAATGGGTGCTACTCGACTCAATAATTCAGCGGATGGATGAGAATTATAGCAACACAGAGAAAAAACAAAAAAGTCTGATGTCCAATTAAGCAACCGTGTGAATAAATCATGTGATGAACGCAATTAAGAGACGTGGAAAGACGCGTCAATAAGCTGCGTCTCTTCGGAGAAGCTTTATGAGGAGCTGCAGTGAGCGTAGACGATAAACAGTGATGATCGATTCAAAATGAAAAGCTGCGTCTTTGAAGTCAGAAGAAAACGGAAAGGTGCCAACTTCAACACAAAGAGCTTATTTCAGTTATTATTTTCACCTGGGGGAAAGAATATGACGACGAGAAAGATGCAGTTTGATTGAATGTGATTGCTAAACACCAAATCCACCAGAGAAAACTCTTGACTGCTGAGAAAAAGAAAAAAAAAAAAAAACAACACACACACACACACACACACACACACACACACACACACACACACACACACACACACACACGGCAAATATTTAGATTGATCAATATGACAAACAACTTTTGTATTTTTAGGAAATCCAGTATCCGTTTGTCTATAATAATGAGTGTATTAATATGTGCTTGTTCAGGCTCATACTCCTAGTGTCATGTTAGCAGACAAGATTGTATTTGGATAAGCAGGAAGAAAAATAAATAATATCTTTGGTTGAGTTGAACCTCAGTGGAGAACTAAGCTCAATAATTAGTTTAATATATATATAAATGTTTGATTTCATTTATGTGTTTCCTTTCATTATTTCGTGCCCTATAGCCAGTGCTGTATACATTAAGTGCTAGACTATGTATACATTAAGTGCTAGACTAAGTATATGTAGTCTCTTAGGCTCTTTTGCTTAAACGTGCAAAATTCCAAATTCATAGCCTATCCGTGATTGAATGGTTGCCTCCAAACGGTTCTCAACATGGCGACAGCTGAGCCGGCGGCTTGAAGCTAACGATGCTAACAGCGCTAATGGCAACAGTGCTGGCAGAGGTAACAGTATTAAAGCACTGCGTTTAGAAATCTAAGCCTTTCAGTAAAAATGTGAATGCAGGACTTTTACTAGTCACAAATACTGGAGTATTTCTACACTGTAGTACTGAAACACTCCGATAGAAGTACCAACGTGTATCTGGAGGCGCTCATTATTAATGATGATGAGCATATAACCACAACATGCATCAGAGGAAAAGTTGCATCCGTAAAAAAAGGTGTTTTCAGTGACTGTTAAAAGATTATATCATACTGCAGGTAACCATAGCAACAGTAGTTCTGCTGGATGCTGTATCACCAGATCATACCGACCTAACCACGAGTTGAACTGACTACAAACTAACTTTCCTTTGATTAGTGGCCGTGGCATTAGCACCGCCACACACTGGGACGTGTCTTAATATAGAAGAGAACAGACTGCTAACGGCCTCCACCTCATACATTACATTATATTACTGTCTCATATCGGGACTACAGCTGCAGATAACACGTTTTCATTTTGGATTAATCTGCCGATCATTTTCTTCAATAATTAATTGTTTTATCCGTAACATTTAAATAAAAAAAATGTCCCAGAGCCCATTGTTGCTTGTTTTATCCAACCAACAGTGTAGAACCCATGCTCATGATAATATGGTGATTTTTTTTATTTTAATCTCCCCAGCTTAGTTTTTTTTAAATATTCATTATTATTCCTTAAAACAAAAAGTGAGTCAGTGGCAGCTCTCAGTTTAGATGACAGCTGAAGGTTACCTAGGTATTTAAACTTGACAGATCAGACTTAGTGAGGCTTGACGTTGCATTGTTCCACAAAGCAGCAGAGGAAAGACTCAAAGTTTGTCCTCTCTAACCCTTCGTCTCTCTCACTGAGCTTCAGTCTGACATTACTAACTGCCTTCCACCCACTCAGGTTTGTCTCAACTAGTGACATCAATTCTGCCCACCGATGGCTGGTCGTGTATTTTAATCCATTTAATTCCATTTTCTTTTTTGTTGATTCCCAGTGTTTCTTGCCTGTCCGCGACTCATACTTTCGGTAGGATTTGTCACTGAGCTGCAGACGCTACAGCGTATGAACAGAGGGCCCACGTGACCTGGGATGACACTCACACTCCAGCTTGTCCTCGGGACGCCCGCCCTCCAGCAGCGAGAGGTAACACACGATGTCCTTCAGCTGCACGGTATCCAGAGGCAGGGGCGGAGCGGCCGTCCTCACGGGGGTCGAGTTGCCTTTGATCAGCTTCAGGCCTGTAGGGGGACGGAGACGAAAGGTCAAAACATCCTCCGCAACGCCTCTAATGTCCGCCCAATACCCTGCTGGCCCCGGCATTAGTCATACGGTCCGATTGATCAATGGTGGGCGCGGCCCGGTTCACCGAAAGGCAAACAAATAAATACTTCAGTTCGTATTCAGAGGGGCTGTATTACATGTACAGGTGATTTGAATGAATACAATGTTTTATTGGTACAGCACGGCAAAGATGATTACATCGACTCCACGCTCTGGTTAGCTGATGTAACCGGCTAACGTACACCAGCTAGTCGTCCGCAATAAAATCTAGTTTCTAGCTCGATACCACCCTTAAGCAGTCAATGACTGTAATTCATGGTAATTAAACACACATCTAATGGACATAGCGCTACAGTACATATTGACAAAATGCAGTCATTTGAACTCCCTCCTTTGAACAGCGTTGAAATTACACAACCACCTTGAATTGTCCAATAACCGGAATGTTCTAGCATCCGTCCCACCTGAGATCAGCCATGTGCTTCAGGCCTTGACTCATAGTAAACCACGGGGAGGATACCGGGTCTTGGTTGAATTATATTCATATGTTTGTGATTTATTTATTTAAATCGTAAATTGATGCAATGCAACGTTGGTGAGTGAGTGAGATATGATGCAAAGATTGAAGTCGCGCAAAAAGAAGCACATCAAAACAATATATGTATCCGAACAAAATGTAAAAATATAAGCAAGTTATTGCAGAGTCACAAAACCTAGAGACAAAAAAAGTCAAATTAAAAAAATGAACTACTTGCAAAACCCAAAACAGAATTAAGGAAACAAAAAAAAAAAAAAAAAAAAAAAGACCAAAGAAATAGGTTTGATAGGATATGGGTCATTTTGGTCATTCAAGTTATAGTCCGGACATTAAAAGTAGAAAGTCATCTTGACCCATTGGTTTGTGGTGACGTTCGCCATCTTGGTTTTTGGCCATGGCAATCTAAGCTTTTGAACGTCACCAAAAAATGAAATAGTATTCTGGTCTGGCACGATGTCTGTACACATCCAAAGACTGTTTACGAGATAAGAAAAGCTTCCCTCTGTGACATTGTACAGTGGATTGTTTCTGTAGTCCCAACAACTCCAACAGAGTGATACGTCTTCAGAGCAGCGGATCGAGTGACGTCAGTTTCACACCATCAAGTTAAACGTTTTAACCAGAAACTTTATCATTTTAGTCAAGTTAAAATATGAAGGGGTATCTGTAATATACCCCAAAATATATTCCGAAATACCGATCTTTTCATGCTTGTTCTTGTGTTGACATTTCAACATCTGAGCATCAAATGACGTGTATCAAAAGACGTGTCCATTGTCACTTTCAGTGCCTTTGGGTCTTTAATTTGAAATTTAATGAGATGGTACAAGCCAGCATGGAAACCACAGACTGAAGGCCCATTAATGAATCTGCTCCTTCCTCACTACCATACTCTCACCAAAGAGCTTAGCGATAGCAATTTGTTCATAAAGTCTGCGTATAGGTCCAGCTACAACAGCCATAAACTGTCCTCTCACACAACTAGTTATGCTGCTTGCTTCTAGAAAGGCTTTTTAAGGCGAAATAAACCCTTTAATAATGTTGTGTAGAGCGTTTCTCCTATCTGTGTTGGGGGTGATGGGAGGACTCACTGTTAAAACCGGATCAATGAGGCCTAATCAACACACTGATTCAGCTCCTCACGTGCTCTGTGAGGCTATTGGGGCAAACAATAAGCATTAAATATTGAATTCACACGAGCGAAACTGCGAACAAGAGGACGAATCATGTGAGATGTCCTACAGTTTACTTGCGTTTTCATCTTTTTAGCTTGATATTAAATTGCATCACTATACAATTAATGTACAGAATATTTGTGCATCTTAGTCATTTCTTGTACTTTTTGAACGTTTCAAAATAATAATTTAGTCTAGTTTACGGAGTCAAATTGTCTCATAAGATGCAATTGATGCATACTTGCCTTTATGATGATGAACTGACTCTAGATTATAGTTTATTCAGTGCTAAACAGCAGGTCTACTATTGCTTTAATGAAAGTTAATAACTTGGTTTTAGGTTTGAAGTTATGCCAGAGTGTGAATCCCCTGCTGTGGTTACAGATTAACAGTTGTACTGTAGCAACCTCACTTTTTACTGTGAATGCGTATAGCTCAATCTCCATTGGGGAGTTGTCTTCAATTTCCAGCCGCTGAACGCTGCCAGTCACTGGGGAACGTTATTCTATTTCATCCCACACTCTTCTGATCTTCTGTGCAGGACCATCTCTGCAGAAGTAACCAGGAGGCTAAATGCAGGCAAAATGGATTTTAAGGCAATCCCATTATTTCGATTACTGTATCCGGGCTTTTTTGGGTTATCAACATCTATTCCTAACTACACACCACATCCTCAGCTGTATCTCATTAAGCCTGCAGCAGTTATCAACCATTATGAGCAAAAACTACACATGATTGTTGTGTTTTCAAGAGACATCAGCATATTGATAAGTTTCCATGAATCTCTGTCAATGGAAGTCTCTCAGTTTGGTGACCGTTACTTTGACGATCGCACAAGCATTTGGGTCATGCACCATCCATTTCCACTCTGCTTGGTATAAAAACTGAGAGATATGATAATTTGGTTTTCAGGCCTTGCTTGTGTCCTATTTCCAAAGTCATCTGCGATTCATGCAAAGATTAATATGAGGTATCGTACAAACTACAAGAAGCTCTTATAGCCTGAAACACAACCAAGTGTCGAAGCTAGAAATGGCTATAGAACCTTTTCAAATAAAAAGCATTTGTTTATGGTCTTTCATTAAAGATGTATGCAATAGTTGCAGAATTGTAATTCTCAACCATAAAGTAGGCACATAAGAGTCTTTGCCGTCTTGGTCAGTAGCTTGCGCGCAATGCATCCTGGTACATGTAGGCTCTGCAGGTAGAGCTCCTCAAGCAGAAGAAATCAGCTTTGTCGATTATATAACGAGCACTGAAGAATTCATTGGACTACATTTAGATGTCGACATGAAAAAAAAAAGAAAAGGTGCAGAATTTTCCCTTTAGTACCAGTGACTCGTTACCACACCAGAACGAGATATTAGTACAAATGCTGTAAACAAACAGAACCACGGCCAAGACAATTGGCAGCCGCTACACTACAATCTACATTGTGTGCCACAGGGCTAAACTTGGCAGGAAATCTGTTATCGTCTAATGGCCCCAAGAAAAAAAGAAAAAAGAAAAAGAAACAGAAATGGTTCTGCTTTAACACAGCAAAGACAGTAAAGCATCTCGTCTTTGAAATAAACAAATGAGTCACCGCTGCGAGGGCATGGAATAAGTGACAAACTGACAGCACATTAGCAACAACAGCAGGAATCTGTAGCTACAAACCACCAACACCCCGAGCTAACAACGTGAGCGTTTGTTATGGTGACCACTTCCTTCCTACACTTACCAGAGACTCTGGGCTTGTCAGAAGATGAGGGACTGGGTTTGGGTCCCTTGTTGCTGAACGTCATGAAGAGGTGTTGACAGAACTCTTCGGGGAGTTCGCTCTCCAGGAACGTCTGCATGAAGACCTTGAAGCCCTCAAAGTCAATGTCCTAAAGAGAAAAAAAAAAAAAAAAACAGCAGAAATAGAGCGTGTTGTTGGTCATGTGGAGCTGCGGTCGCCGCCTAAAGGGCTTCAAGGGAGCACAGATGAGTTTTAATATGAATGTTGGTATGTTTGACCTTTGGGGAGGAAAAATAAATTGGTGATCTTTCGCAGAAATGTTTCAGAATTCATTTTGCAGGTTTCTGCACTCAGAACGATGCCTCAAGTGTTGTTTGGGCTGTGGGCGGGCGAAGAGCTATTTCAGAGGACTTTCAATGTTTTTCCAGTGTGCGTGCTGCTTACAGCTTCGTCCATTTGTACGACTATTATGTTGGCTGATTGTTTAAATCTGTGAGTTGTTAATGTTGTCTTGCATTTTGCTTTCCAACAGTTATAGCCAGTTCAAGAAACACATTTAAGATGAGTGATATTTCCCTGTAAATGGATTGTTTCTCATTAAAAACTGCTTGAGTGAGCTGAGTTATCCGGCGGGAAACTTTATGAACACTCGACAAAACACACCAACAATAAATTAAGGAGTGGAGAGAGATTACCTGGCTGAGGATGTCTTGCTTCTAAACATGCAGCATTGTAGGAAGAAAGAAAGCCAACATATTCATGGATCTTTCATGCAGTCGTCACGTTTAAAAATGTGCTAAATTTTCTTATTACACCAAAGACATGATGTCTGTGAATGCAGGTTTACGGTGACTAACTCTCTTTATTAACTACCGCTATATAAAGGGTTTTTTAACTGCCATAGAACAATTATTAATGCATGCATAGTGGATCAAAAATAGTGTATTGCACACTACAAATGAGATCCTGTTAATAAAATTCTGCCTTTTCCTGAAAGACATAGGGCAACCCGTTTTTTAGTATGTGCTTCTGTTAGACGACAGACTATTAAATGTAGTGAGAAAAGAATTCTTCTCCAAACCCCATTAACGCTACCATGCAACTTTCAAAGCAAAAAACTAAAATCTAACCTTGAAATACTGATATCATGGTGCTATACAATTACTTGTCATGCTAAAATTGCAGCTCACAGTTCAGATGTGTGTCAAAATATTCCTTGCAAAAAAGGTGTGAACGAAGCAGAGGAATTGAAAATGATGTAACCATGACACGCAATCAAGCAAATAAAGAAATAAAAAATCGTTTTATGTTCAATCGTCTGCAAAATCAAAGATTGTTTAATAGAACAGAAAAAAACAACCAGAAACAGAAATGTAATTGTTCTCTTTTTGTAAATATGCAGATAGGTGTGCTGTATGGAGGCTCTTAGCACAGTTAAACACTATAAACCATGTTATTTCATGGAGTATAAACGGCACATACCTCCTCTGGATTGTATTTAGCCAACACACCATCTCCATGGAACTCCTGCAGCACATCCTTCAGCTTCTTGGTTGAGTCTGAGGAAAATAAATTGAGTTACCGTATTTGAGTGTTGTGATAGGTTTATGTTTGGAAAGTTTGGCTTCTTCTCGCATTAGAGTATATATTTGACACTAAACATTCATTTACAGCACAAGTTTGATTCATGCTTACATTCAGTCTGTGATAAACTGCTTATGGAGGCTTGGAGTGGAAATTAATCTTAGTTAAACTTCAATAAGTGCAGCTACAACAAGCAGCTGTTGTTAGCAACAGGTTAGCGAACAGGCTAACATGTATGAAGGAAATTAAATCGTAATAAAAATCTATATATATCTATATATATATCTATAGATCTATATAGATCTATAGATATATATAGATCTATATATATATATATGAGATGGATTCAAACCTGCATTAACTGATATTCTTTTTGACAACTTGGGGACAACAGAAACAAGCTGGCATTTTTATATATATATATATATATATATATATATATTATAATATTTAATATATAAAATATATTTCACATGTTTTAAGAAAATAGTACGAGGTTTTAGCACTCAGTTATGGACCAAAATAACTCAATCAGACAGAGATTTTCTGTGATAATTACTGCATGCTGCAGAGCGTTTATGAGCCCTGCTGCTAAATCAATTTGCTGCGCCACGGATACCAGGTTCTAAATGTTACAGAAGTTAATTAGAAGTACCATTTTCTGACATGAACTGGAGGGCCTGGTTCTGCTCTCACACGGATGCTTGTTTAAGTTAGTGCTCCATATTAGCGACCTGGTCTCTCACCTCCTCCCGGGCTTAATTAGCACAAGAAGATGTGGATCTTTTGCTCCTATAAAATGATGTCTGCTTCTCCAGCAGCTCTCCAACCTGCCATTATCTAAATGGAGCAGCCAGGGACTGTGAGGTAAAGTTGCCGTTCATGAAACTGCGCAGCGTGTCACTGATTGATAATCAGCAGGTGTGTTGGGAGGTTCGGCCTTGCAGGTAAGAAAGGAAAAAAAATATTTTTATAATCAGTAAACTTGGTGAAAATGTATCATAAATGTGGATTGAGTAAATACAACACTGATTAGTTTTTGATTTTCATCGGTGTTAAGGCAAATAACCCAAAAAATATCAGACTTTACAAAGATACATCTGTGTTAGTTAGCAGACGTAAGCTGTGTGAGTATAGTTTAACTTCACAGGAAATTTCGGTTTCGGCAACAAAACCACTTAGTTAGATTTTAGGAGAAGGCGTGGTGGACCCTAACTTGACAGACTAACTACTCACGAGACGACTGAGGTACAAAACGAGTCACCCGACTAATGAATCGTGCAACTAGCAAGTGACTTACTTTTAGTTTCCTGGACAAAAGGCCTGTGTTTGTTGGCTTTGAGAGTCTAATAATGACGCAGGAACGTTGGAACATTGGAGTTAGTTGAAAGCCCGGTGAGTTGAATGTACTAATTTGACGCATTGCGAATGAGAACGGGTCGCCCGAGTACATTAAGGTACATACAATACACATTATAACACAACTCACCATTAAAATGTACAAATTTACAATATACAAACGGGCAGGCACAGCACGTAAGTTATATGAATAATAAATGAACAAATATAAAGAAAACAAGTGTTCCCTGACGAGTCACTCTGTGTTCAATGCCCGTATGGCTACAGCTGATTGTTACATAACAGCTGATGTTCTGCATCCATTTAAAATGTGCATCTGAGCTCCTCTTAACAGCTTTCTGTTGATCGTAACGTTGCGTCGCCTCCTGCGCTAATGGCTCTGGAAACCTAGATTTTCTGAGGATGCATTTTTACCAACAGTGAGTAGAAATAATTGCTTCACATTGGCCCGAGTGTGTCATCATCATTATTGACCGCGTGTATTAGCGCGCCGTCTACGCAGAACCATTATGCGGCAGGGTGATTATGAATCCACTGATTGCCTGTCACGTTCAACATGCCCCGCTGAATTACAATGTATTTTTCTCAATCAGGCTAATGATTTAAGCATTGTGTGGCACACGGCAATCAGAGGACAAGACTCATTCCATGTTTTTTTGCAGATCTTCTGCACCTTTAGAAGTAAAATCATTTTCCCTCTGTGAAGCAGCACTCTGCTCTACGCCCATTAGCAAACATATCAGTTAAATAGAAACTCTAATTGTTGCGGGTCAGATCTTAGGTGCACGACTCGGCGCGCGGCTATTAAAATGTTATGAAGGCGTGCGGCGGCTCACTTTAATGAGAAGGAAGGGAGAGCTACAGTAGGAGGCGAGATGAAGAGCGAGATGAGGAGGGAAGGTGAGGCAATGTGATGCCCATTGTTGCTGCTCGGAGAATGGGATATTTTATAACCTGTAGCTGCACAGCGCAACAAAGAGTCGCCCCGAGCCCGTTGAAACATGATTATCCAAATCCGTCTAGCGTGCACACACACACCTGCACACACACACCTGCACGCAGACGTGCACACAGACACACCAAGACTTTATGGACGTCTCTCGCGGCTTCGCTTTTTTATTTCACTCCGCCTTTTATTCCCGTACACATTCACGCTACAGCGTTAAGCCTCGCATCCCCTGAAACATTTGGTTTAATTCGTCAAACTCCTTAGCCACCCACAAAAAAAAAAAAGAAAAACAACAACACAAACACAAAAATACATGGAAAAGAAAAGAAACTGAATTTGATTGGCTCTCGAGTGCAGCATCCGCCGGAGAAAGCAGGGGAGTAAGGAACAACGTTGTCACCAGGCACAGAGCAAATTAAAAAGGGAGAGATGTCATTACCAAGTGAAACAAGTGATCCGGGGTGAAAAGCATTCATTATTAAGATTCATACTCGGTGCAGCGGTTAAAATGCCTCCAAGATGTCATGTTTGACACTGAAAATAGCTCTGAAATATATTCTGCCGCTGTGTCGACCCTGATGCAAAAAGCACTTAGGATCTAAAAAGGTTGGGACACCTAACGACTCCATTTCGCAGTTAGTTCCATTGTTTGTCTGCCTATAAATGATGCACCGTGACTTGTTCTTGTACTTTCTATCCAAAAAAAAAAAAAAACAACATGTGGGTGGTGCACAGAATCCCGCAATTAGCATGCCAGGTATCGTCATATTTTCCATCCCTGGTACCATTTCAAATGATGAAATGTGTCAACATCTCGGAGCGTAACATAAACTCCAGGCGTCCAGAACACAGTCTGGTGAGCAGGGGAGCCATTTGTTGGGGTTTGCGAATTAATCATTCAGAGCTAAAGCGGCAACACACAGATTAAATGCTTCGGCAGCTTCAGCTTCCTGCATCAGCGAGACGAAACATGCAGCCTGCAATTACTACGCAACGTCAACATTTTCATCACGAGACGAGCGAGAGATGTTTGAGATTAAACCACAGTGAATTGGATCGCGCTGCAGTCGTACGGCAGACCGAGGAACACTCTTGTTATTGTTAACTCGGTAGATTGATGCTATCAGAGAGAATTTATGCCTCGTTCTGTTAATGTGTCCCCGTGTGAGAGGAGGATCACCGGAGATGTGAAAGCAGTTATCAGACTCATGCCGTAACTTTACAAAATAGCCAAATTGATGAAGTGAAAAGTCAAAACGACAATAATGTAATACTTTTTAAAAGGAAGATGAACTATGTAGTGCTGTCTGCTTGCTCCCACTGCGATAACGTTATGAGAATTGGAAATACTTGTATAGTAACAGAACACCTTAGCGATTGGTTCAAGGACAACCTCACACAGAGAATAGGGTAAAAGCAGCTACTTGTCTAAATCTAGAAAACATTGCAGGTGAAAATAACAATTTCACCTTTTTCACAATGAATGTTTCCATTCACGGACACACACACTGATGACAACCAGAAAGACGTTAAGTTGCAATGAAAACAGGAGAAAATTCTTTGTAATCTTAACCTAAACATTTAACTTTTTGGAAGTTTGCTTGTGCTCCCACTTATATTCAGCAAACCCTTTTAACTGTCGTATGTTTCAATTCAATGATGAATGTTATATCTGTTCATGAGTAAGATTTGCATAATCAACGCCCCCCGCCCCCCCCACCCATTTACAGACCACCTGTTTCACGTTGTTTGGAGGTTTGAAAGTTTCATTCGCAAAAAAACGTCAACAAAAAATTGTCACCCACGAGTCAAATAAAGAACTTCACTCGACACAAACGAGGATTAAAGTTACATTAGTTGCGTTTTTTGGCCGGTTTGGGTCATCACAACGAGCTGTTTACACACCTCTGATATACAGTAGCCTATTTTATTTTGTAAAATTTGCTCTGCTTTTGGTCTCCACCAGCTCCTGAAGGAAATATTTGTCTCTTTAGCTGCTAATTGCTCCGCTATGTTTACCAGCCAGCCACTAATTTTGTTTGTGTGACGTTTGGTGCTGGGCAAGTCGTGTACAGTGGAAGTGTCAGAGCTTTTTTTGTTGTTGTTAAAAACAGCTGGAGACAGGGTTGAACAGTAATATACGGTTAACAGGTAATAAAATCAAAACAATGAGCAGAAAGAACCTAAAACTCTCCACAGAGATGAGAAGAAATGCAGATCTGTGTGATCATTTTCTGCAGGTTTTTGTCACTACAAACCCCTTTTATTTTTATATTTATTACACTTTGATCAATTGTTAGCTTAGTAGCTAGCAAAGATGCTAGCATAATCTAGAATAAAAATCTGTCACATTTTATCAGAGGAACAAGTCCCTAAAAATAAAAATAAAAAAAAATAAAAATTTCTGAAATGCCCAGGTTCAAAATTAAATTTAAGGTTAAACAATATGCACAGCAGCAGACGTTGACTTGGGGCTGAGCACCTTGAACAGCTGCAAGAAAAGCCTCATGTCAGCTGGATAATGACGATCGCACGCATACAGAGAGACACCGAGACGAACACAGACCGTCTGCATCACAGCCGGACACACGGCGAGTACCTCTCCTACTCACACTGAGTGTACTCCTGGAGCAGGGCGAACTCAGCGGGGGTCAGGGTGACCCATTTGTCCTGGCTGCTCATTGTGTTCAGACCTCGTCTCTCCGCCCGCCGAGCATTCCCCGGGCCGCAGCACACAGCGGGGAGTCACGCGCTGCAAGACAACAACAGACATCCGATCAGCGGTCCCGTTAGCAGATACCTTTTAGATGATGGTTGTGAAAATGGCCGATCAGGTAAAAAGGAGACGCTTGTGTGAAGTCAGAGGCTGCGGTGGTTTCTGCGCTGTAAAAGGTCAGAAATATTGCAGATGTGTTAATACATAGAGATAGAAGGATATGTCATATTTCCCCTTTCTGCAGCTGGTCATCCCAACGCCCCGCAAAAACAGACGAAATGCCAAAATGTCCCTCTGTCTCTTGAGTTGTTGCGAGGACTTGACATTTCAGGCTTTGACATTCATGTTTGTCAGCCAGTGTTGGATAAAGCCAGCGTAAAGAAACCGCCATCTTTGGAAACACAGACACCTTTTTATGGGTAGAAACAAATGTTAACAGAAAAGTTTAAATCACATTATAGGAACTAGGGAATATACACGTATGTGCATGTGCGTCCCAGTGTGTGTGCACCGCGCTAATACAGCGGCTACAGCTGATAACGCCTTCCAGACCCACAGCATTATGCAGAAGCGTAGTACCCACCCTACGGTTCCCCCTCAGCACTGATGCACATGTTTGTGCTGTTCATGCTTTTAGCGCCAATCACTGCTAGCCGTCGGCTCAGCCGTCGCTATGTTGAGAGCCATGTGGAGGCAAGCCCTCAATCACAGATATGCTCTGAATTTGTAATTCAGCATCTTTATGCAACATTATGTTTGCATTATAAATGCCATTGCAACATCTGGAAACATAATGGAAATGACACATCATCCCATTCACTTTTAATTTTTTAAACTTAAGTTATTCTTCAAGTGTAACATTTGGAATATTCAGATTGTTTCATATATACATGGATATTTGTGAGTGATAAAAAATTACAAGATTACTGGAGCGGTTTGGAGTGAAGCACCATGAAATGGGAAGTCGAAGGGCCTTTGTGTGAAAAAGAAACAACCTATTTTGGGCATTCAAAGCTGCGTTGGTGCTTCTATTCAAGTGACCTTGCATCAACCTGGTTGCTATGATGCACAACACAATCAAGTTCAAGCTAAATCTAATTTGTTGCAGGCTGGTACTTACAATTTTTGAAGCAAGTCCAGTTTCTAGTGTTTCAATGGAGTTAAATTAAAAGCAGTCAGTGTTTGTTCAAAAATTGCATTTTTGTCTTCAGCTATTAAAACAGCATTCAAACCATCGAAGCAAACAACACATTCAAGGGTTTGCAACCGCTGCTTAAGTCCGGTCAAGTCAATCTGATGCATATAGCTTAATGTCACAAGATTCTAATTTGCCCCAACGGGCTTCACAGTGTGTACAGCGTGTCCCTCGACACTCGATTCGGATGATGAGAAACCTCAGAAAGAGCAACAGCGGAGGGAATCCTCATGCTATAGATGTCGTGTGTGCAGAACAACCAACATAATAGAGTTACAGTTATTGACAATCGAGACGACAAAATCACAGATGGATTATAAAACGTAGACAAAGAACGGATCCGGCAAGACGGAACCTGAGCCGCACAACGACCCCTCCATCATCGAGACAGAATGATGCACTTCACCGAAGGCGAAATACGGAACAATCAGGTGACTCACCCAAGGGTGTAAATGAATACATCCTAATTTATTTCAGGGTTTACAGGTTACAGGATCCTCCATCATATCAGAGGGCGGATCACACAACTCACCGATATTTGTCTTCTGATAAAAGACAAGTGTCAAGCTGATTCATCGGCTCAACACAAAATCGTGTCACCGTGCTGATTAGAACAACATCACAGCTGTTTACATTTATTTGACCTTGCTTTCCCTCTTGAGCAAATGTGATTAGCGTAATTGTGTGTTTGTGTAGAAGTCACTCAGGCATCCGTGTGTGTGTGTGTGTGTGTGTGTGTGTGTGTGTGTGTGTGTGTGTGTGTTACATCGCCAGCGAAGCATTTGCCCCAATTACTGCAACCGTGGATCAACAAGTGGTCATGTTCGTTCACGTGGAGGATGGATGTGTGCGTTTGTAAATAATATACATTGATGCGCTTTTGAGTGAGGTACAAATTCATCTTAATTTGGTTTGGCCTCATGTGTCTGTATGTATCTGTGTCTGTGTTCATGTAGGTGCGTGTGTGTGTGTGTGTGTATGTGTGTGTGTGGATCCATGCGTGAATACGTGAGCAGGAAACTATCCCTCGGGTGCCACGTTTTACCTTGAAGAACCCCTGCATGAAAGGGCAATCCCGTGAACAAAAGCTATATAAATTATGAAGGGTAGCGTCATTATTACTATATAGACCATATGAGAAAAAAAAAAAAAAAAAAAAGGGAGTCAACGCAATGTGCAGCCACGCTGGGTGCGTGGGAATCAGCCTCCCTCGCAAAAACTTTGATCTGCCGCTGGAGCTGAAACTAGAAAACGCTCCGCGAGGTTTTATTTAATGTTTTGCACAGACGGCAATAGAGAAAAAGAAGAAAGGAGCTGATAGAGAATCTTCATCTTAAATCTCCAGAGAGTTGAATCCCAACACGGCGATAGCATCTCTAATTTGGTGTGCAGTGTATTCCTGCTGTGCACTGCACTGATCCTCCCGCTCTCTCCCGGGTTGCCTTGCTGCAGTGCATCCTCACACAACACTCCACTGGCATCCTTTCAACAACCACAATCCATCTGCACACTATCGATCAGCTTCATACTCCTCCAGTATTCAGCGTGGGTCCGTGCGCTGTTACACCACAGATCTTAGCGGAGACCCCACTGATGCAGAGACACACAGATTCAGTAAGGCAGTGGCCACTGCGACACACCGCACGGCACCATGAAGGAGACGCGGTATCAACATGAAGCTCACCTGCTGCAGAGCCAACGGAGGATGAGGGAGGAGTCCTCCGGGCAGATGTTTGCAGATGAAGCTCCTCAGTCACATTCCTGCCTGCCGCGTCCCTCCTCTGGGTCTCCTGTCAACTGTGAGGCAAAAGTGGGAGTTTATAATTAACTGGAGTGGGAGTATCTGTTTGTGAAAGAGAGGAGAGGAAGAAGCAGCCCTCTCCAATGCATATCAGTGTATGAGAATGTGGATGCTGTTTGTTTTTGCGGTGTCTGGTCAGAGCAGCATCGCCGGGGATGTGGAGCGGAGAGAAAGAGAGAGAGAGAGAGAGAGAGAGCGAGAGAGAGAGGGGGGAAGAGAGAGAAAGAGGGAGAGCATTATTATCCAACACTGCTCTGCCTGCTATCATCAGTTTCCATACTCCCGCTCGCTCACGTCACATCCCTCCCCTCAACCGCTCAGGTCTTCTCCCTCCCCACTGAAAAAAGCCCTGAGGTCCTACGCTCTCCTGCTTTCTCTCCGTCTTCTCTTCTCTCTCGCTACTACTCCCCCCCCCCCACACTCCCTCCCAACCTCCCACCTCCCTCTTCCTTTCACGCCGTCTCTACTCCGGTCACTGTGGCACGCATCAGCCAGCTGCATTAGCATTCAACGTGACAGGCGGTAAGTGCAGCAACCTGTGGGATGCCCTGAGAGGGCTGAGAAGAAGGCGGGAAAAAGAGTAAGATGAAGACAGGAGAGGGAGGGGGGAGAGGGAGGAGAGGGAGGGGGTTGATGCACAGAGAAAGACTGAATGATGGGAAATGGGGACACATAGAGAGAAGGAAAGAAGATGAAGATTATGCGGGTGGACATGATGAGGAGGGTTTCTGTTTTTTGTGACCAATTTCTTATTTTCCCCATTTTGTTTTCTGGGGATGCAGAGACGTGAAGGAGATTTGAAAGCGTCCATACACAGAATGCACACTCATTAATAAAAACGATACCTATATACTGCTAAAAGAAAATGTCTGTTCTAGAACGATGCAATATAGTCATCAGAAGCTATTCACTATTGTGCACTACTTTCTGCAAACAGTCCCACAGTCATTTAATAAATACAAAAATAACATGATGATGATTCCAACATCTCAATATATTGCCTCCTTCTCCACATATCCTGTATACATATGAAGCCATGGCCACAATGAAGAAAGAATAAAAGAAAAACAAACGATGAAAAACTAAATTATATTAACAATAAATATATTTTTCAATCTCTAATATTTAAAAAAAAAAAATAATAATCACGTAAATGTAATATAAAGTATGCACAGATATACACAGATGTAAGAAATTAAAAAATAAAAGAAAAAAAGGTTTACGTTATGTACGCGTTCGCAAACCACGGATACGCTGAATCTTGATGTTTTTGCTGAGTGAGTGAAGAAAGCGCCCTCTACAGGCAGGTGGGTGAAGCAAACGCACGACTTTCACCCAGGAGACCGCCGTTCATGTCCATGTGAAGCCAAAACTAAACAACGACGTTATGCTTGTTAAACTTGCTCCATAACGTTACAGAGAAAGTCCACTAAGGGTGGTCGCTATGCATTCATGTAGTTATGTTGTTACAATATTATTTTAACAGAAACCTTGAGCTTTTTTTTCTAAACTTAACAAAGAAGTTAGGTTGGCTAAACCCAACAAATCATTTCACAGCGTTAAGCATGTGGCATTGTGCGTTTCTGTAAGCCTTATATGAAATGTATTATATGAAATGTATTAATGAAACATATTCATGGTTCCGAAACGTCGACATCCAACGTATCGTGGGCTGCAGATACTTTCAATGCCAACATTTCTTCTGGAGTCTGGGTGGAATTTATGACATTACTGTTGACAGCATGAAACTGAATGTACAGGATGAAGAGGATGGTACACTTGGAAAAAGGAAATGTGAAGATCTGCAAGAAGTCCAGAAAACCCACTACAATTTTAATAAGCAACTTTAGGAAGAAAAGGGAGCCAGAGTTATATATCTATATAGTATATATATCTGAGTTGGGCAACTACAACATGGTTTATGTTTAGGAAAGATTGTGGATATGGCGTTAGGAATCTAAAATACTTTCTTAATGTTTGGTCAAGATTATGGTTAAGGTTAATAAAAGATAAATGTTAATTGCAGGCCTGAATCTCTATTCTCCAGCCACACAGTGAGATGTGCTACACACATACGCTCCCCCGACCGCCACAGCTGGACGATTTCCACTCGTTACATAAAAAAAGAATGCTTCTCTCTGCGATGGTATATGGCATAAATCTTGAGGTGTCCAATATGGTTATGTGTCCTGGGGATACTGGGGAAGAGGAGGTTTAATGAGCATTTCAAAATGTGCATTACCCTCTTTTGGATCTCCATTGGCTTGACAATAGAAAGGTGACGATAAAAAACAAATAAGAAAAATCTCATAATTCTTTTTCTTTACTTCTATAATTCCAAATATTTAAAATCTCAAAGGATAAAATAACCTTTTGTTTTGCATAATTACATTTCTACATGAAGGTACCGCTTGAGGCAACATGTGTTCATCCATCATTAATATTCCAAACCGTGTCATTGACATTTTGGGCATTTAGCGGACACTCTTATTCACGGAGATGCATAATGAGTGCACATGTCGAAATGAGCTCAGATTCTTCGGCGGCCTCACTTGTAGCAATCAATAATAATGAAGTCATGGATTAGAGACACTGCATCAACACAAGAGATGTAAGAAATATTACCAGTAAATGCAGAATCATCATACAGGCGGGAAAAAAAAAGCAGAGCAAAGCAATAAAAACAAATGAGAAAATGAGAATACAACTGGAGTCATTGTGTTTATTAAAAAGCTGCACACTCGGCTTTTCAGTACAGTTCACATTAAATAGATCAATAAAGCAGAAACCAAAATCAATAAATACAAATTATAACTGCAAAAATAATTTGAATTAGGTGTACACCCAAGCTGTAAAAAGACACACCACACATTGTATACACTATTGTTTTGAGAGTCCCCCAGATTCAATATTTAATCAACATAAATCGGGAAAAGAGTGAAATCATCAAACTTAGCATGATTAATATTTTTATGTTTCGGCACTCAGTTCAGCTCTTTGGAAGGGTTATGATGTTGGTTAAAGTTAGGGTGGGTGTCATGTATTTTAGAAACAATTTTTGTTGTATTTTTGTTTTTTGTTTTTTTTCATAAAGCAATCAACTAATCAAATGCTTTGACAAAAAAAGAAAAACAGTATCTCCGGCTATCAGGACTATACTAAGCTCATCCAATCATTTCATTCATTCAAGTTACCTTTCAAAACATTAAATATGTAAACTGCCTTAGAGAATAAGACATGACATGTTTACGTTACGTTACCAATGTGTTTTTGTTGCCGAGGCATAACTCCACATGAAAGGCTGCAAAAAAACCGGCAAAAATCAAATCAGTCAAAAATCCTGCTCTTTGTATGCCAACCTTCCACCCTGATCATGGTCATGTGACTTGTATGCAGTAAACAAAGTAGCGCTTCCTAACAATGGCCCACTATTACCGTCCAAAACATTTCCATTAGGAGAAGCATGTTCCAGCTTCAGAAATATATATAAATATAAATATAGCCGTTTAAAAAGCACATGCAAAAATCCAAAACCAAATAAACACAACAACAGAAAAGTCAAGCGTGAAGCCAGAACAAATGTACTGACAGCAAACAAATACAGAACAGACTCAAGAACACAGACCCTGACCACGAAACGCCGCACAGCCATCGGAGAGAAAAAGATCAGACGATAGAGCGTTTGCTTTTTAAGTGGGAAGAAAAAAATGAAGTAAAGAGGCGACATAAAAAGGTACGAGTCTTTATAAAGTAAAAAAAGAACAAATTTAAGTATTTATATAAGTAGATTTAAGATTTAAGTAGCTATATAATGCGTTGTAGCCCCTTTGCCCTCGTC